>VZTJ01000539.1:1161095-1408923 GCA_013397795.1 Orthonyx spaldingii
AACTAAAGGAAAAAAAACCAAGCCAAAGGACAAACTCCCTGTCTCTCACTCCCTGCTAGAAGCCAAGAAAAAGAGATTCCCAGAGTGCACTCTCCCCTTGTCTTTCACTGTCCCACTGCTGGAGTTGAACATATATAAACAGAACAAAACCTGGCGCTCTCTCTGACTGAATTAAAGGGACAAAAGCTCATTTCTGAGCATAGCAGATGATCTGGAATACATAGCATAAAATACATAACATAAAATCACTCTAGGACAACCCTTTGTTTAATTTTTCTCTCCTGTGCCCTGGTGTAGCAGGGGAGGGTGAGTGAGTGACTTTTGTGGGTGCCTGGAATTTGGCCAGTGTCAAACCATGATATGTCCACATTAAACTATGGTACCAAATAGTAAATGCTGCAGTTGAAAATATAATGAAAATTGCAACTTCCATGTGATAGAAAAAACATTGTGATAGACAGAGAGATCATTAGGTTATTGAGAGTGATTGTTGTTATCTATAAGCACCGGGCTCATAGTAGCTGCTTCTGAAAATCTGAATTGCAAGATCTCTCTCGACGCTGTCTGACCCTCATGGCTTTCTTGCTGGCTGTGTTCCAGTGCATTTCAAGATGAAATGGGACAACTCAACACAGAGTAATATGCAGAGCTGTCTGTCTTCCCTTCCCCATCAAATTGTTGATGCATTATGGACTTTTTTCATACTTTTGATCAGGAAACATGGAAGGAGGTGAATAGCCAAGACAGAGTAATGTGTGTGATGGGGCAGTGTGATTTTACTGAGCGTAAAAAGTTGTATTTTTGCTGAAACCCTGGTATCCCACTGTGAGTTGAGCATGCTGGCAGTCTGCAAGGCTCTACAGTTCTCTCTTGAGATGCAAGTGTTCCCTGGCATGAGAAGCTGACGTCCCTAATATAAAAGAAAGCTCTAGGCACATCCACCATTTCAGCAGCTTCCAGAATATGGAAGAGCTACATTAACCAAGATAAAAAAGAACTTAGATGTGCTAGGAGTTGAATTGCAGGCACAACAAAATTATTAGCATGGTGACAGCTTGAGCACAAGGGAACAAAGGGCATGAAAAATGGAAACAGCTCCATCTGTTCTTGCCAAAAGGAGCCACAGTAGAAAATCACAAATTTCTTAATGTATTTAGTACACCAGGGGTATGTTCCCTTGGTTGGCTTGCTTAGATTTCCTATTTAAAAAAGACATTTCAGTAAAACAGTGCAAAACGGCCATAATTTTAATCCATGCTTAAACATGGATTATTTTTTCCTAGTCCATCAGCAGTAAAAATGCTTTATATTGTAGCTCTCCTATACTCTGCATAGTATTTAAAGTGTCTCCACTATATGCCATTTGGGGCTTCATATTTATTAGTTTGTGGTATCAGTTGTGCTCCATTGCAAGCAAAATAAGCTATATTTATTTCAAATGCCAATTCTGCAATCTTGACTTGGGAACTGGGAATACCAGTTTCTTTTTGGGACTGTATTTTGACCCTGGAAGTAAAAGTTGAGAATTGGCAGAAATTTCCATGGCTATGTTGAAGCAATTCTTTAGTCCAAGATCTAAAAGAGAAGTTATTTCAAAATACAATTGTGTGTAAACTACAAGGGATTATGCTTCAGTCACTATGGTATTTCAGACCCAGCTGATCTACAATAATGAAAAGGGTTAAAATATATTTGTATCAGTCAAATGAGCAGATCAAATTTTGGATACATGTGTAAAAAGGGATGAGCAAATCCTGATCTATTACTTTAGCTTAAGTCATTTATTACTCCAATGCTTTAAACTGAATTTCTGTGGATTTAGCCAGTGTAATTGAGATAACATTCAGTAAAGTACAGTGAAGTAAAACTCAGCTTGATGTGAATGATGATCTAAATTACACTACTTGATCATCTATAATGTCTTTTTTTATCATAAACTTCTTGTCAATACTCTTTGCTTTCTGACAAGTTTTGACCTAGACCACTGTTTAGCATACGTAGCCTTTTATTCCAGGCTGTATTTTACCAAATTTGACTCAACTAGGCCACTTGGAATTGAAGTAGGCCGTTCAGAATTTGGACTGAATTTAAAGGACAGCAAGGATTAAAGAAGATAAGATAAAGATGATGGGATAGGTAAGAAAATAAAAAGACTTTGAAAGGCACCAAATGGTGTCCTTAGAAGCTCTTCTGTCATTTCCCTTGCTTATACTAGAAAGTAGAATATATTTATTTAAGATGGTGACTCTCATGGATTGGCTGATCTGAAAAGAGTTTGTTTTTTTTCTCAGATCTCGATCAGTAGTTTTATGGATGAGATGGACTGCTCACTGAATAAATAGCAAAGAAACAGAATTACCATGAGAAGCTTTGTATTTCTATTGCTTACTGATATTATACTATTGTTGGCTAAATGCAGAGGTGTGTGTAAAGAGAAACAACACTCTGCTTAGCCATCCAGTCCAACAAAAACTCTGCAAAGGAGACTCTATTAATTGCAAAATAAATCGGTCTCACTAACAAGAGTAACAAGACTGATCAATCCTCCTCAGCAATGAAAAATCAGACAGTCTAAAGTGTTAGTATGACAACAATGTATAGTTTGGGACCTAAGAAGTGCAATGACAATAACAGTAAAAATCCCCTTTTATGGGACATTTCATCACACAAACATCTCAGGGCACCACATAATAAAACATAAGAAAATGAAATCAAAGAGAGATATGGGCTTGATTGAAGGGAAGTCATTGATCCTTTTTCCTAAAAACATAATGAAAAAAAAAACCCCTCTTCCTCTCTTGAGGTCTGATATAAAAGTTCAAAATCTGTTTTAGATGTGTAGTACTAACATCCTGAAGATGATTTCTTTTCTTGCCGATTCCAGATTTGTTCTGGCAGGACACAAAATAGGGTGCCTGAAACAGTAGATTGAAACTGACTTAGAGTGTGCTTACCACCTTCTACTACAAAAGCTTATTCAAGGATTATAGAAAAATGCCTTAAATTTGAGGAAAAGTACAAGAGATTATCTGACATAATCTCTGATGCTTTAGCTATTATCTCTCCTTTTTTTGATGTGCTAACACCTGTCTTTGTTTCAGATTCATGGAGGTGACTCTACTATGTGATTCTACCACGTCACAAAACAGTTCTGGTCTTTTCCTGCTTTACCTGTCTCAAGTTCCTTTCTGTTTGGGATTCCTGTCCTGCATCCAACTGCATGATGCAATTATATCTGTAAATTCTTTTTTTTCCCTTCTCAAAGTGCAAGAATAGGCACTCCTCTTGGCCGATAGTACAGGTGAAGATGCTTAAATATAGAAATTGTCATCTCTAATGGCTCATTCCACTGCCCACCCTCATTTCCATGCTGATTGTGATGACTATGTCAGCTATCAGGTCCGGTGAATAATAATAAGCTCAATAAAGCTTTTCATCAATATACTTTTCCTGGTGTTCACCACTCATTGATATTTCTCCTATGTTTGCTTGAACAATCTCTTACCTCCAATCATCTTTACCTGTATGAACTTAGACACTGCGTAGAGAAGTTGCTGGGTGCACAAAGACGTCTGTAAAGTCTTCACCATTGAGGAGTTTCATCAAACTGATCAGTCCAAACTGCATTACCTCTGTTATGTGAATTCTGTCTGAGCAGCATAGTTCAATGCTAGAAAGTGTTCAGTAGATAAAGAGAGAACTACCCAGGCAAGCAGTGCTTGTGCCAGCTGACAGTCCAGTAAAAGAAGCTGGTGGTCTGAGCAAGGACAGCATTCTTTTGTGAAGCATCATAAAGCAATCATTCATACAGAAAAACCTAAAAATAGGTTTGATTTCTCCAAACTTGAAAATAAATTTCACTTCCATATTAGAGGCACTTGCAAAAGAGCAAATCTTTATTACTAAAGGTAATGAATAAACATGTTTTCTTTTCCTCATCCAGACAATTTCATCTCAAAGCTGTTAGTTTTTTTTTTCTCGAAGTATGTTAGAAAATACCAATGCTTGTGGCTTTGGACAACCTTGTAATAACCTTCTGTTGTGGGGTAGCCACGGTGGCTTCTTTGTTTCCTTTTTGGCGGGCTGGGAAGAAAGCGGCGGAGGCCAGAGGGTTGGCCCTTCTGTGGGCCGCGCTTGACGGGGGCGGGCCCTCTCGGGTTTTGGGGAGGTGACGTGCTCCCAGAGCCCACTTACAAAAAAGTAAACGCCTTGCGATATTAACATAAACCAGTGCATTTAAAGGCTGAAGAGGGGAAGCCAGCTGTTTTTCCCCACTCACCCCACCTTCGGCTAGGGGGATGGCAGTCTTCCCGGGCCGCGGGCCGGCCATGTGGCAGCCAACTGGAGCCACATGGCCCATTACTGCACCGGCCTCTCAGCGGCCCGAGGCCGGCGCTGCCCGGGACCGGCGCTGCCCCGGCCGGGACTGCCGGCACACTCGAACAAGTGGTCCCGCTCTCTGAGACCAGCGTGACCAGAACCACCAACTCACTGCGTGCCGAGCTATGCTCTCCCTGCTTTTTCACTATGCCTGCCTCGACAGCATGTCACCGAGAAAACTGTTTGCCAATAAAAGGAACCAAGACCTGCCCCTTAAACGAGACCAGCTGTGAGCTCGGGACTGTGTGCTACTATGTGGAACTGGAGCGGGAGACACGTTGGAGTTTTTAAAGTGGATGGTGGACCCGAGAATTATTTTCCCAGAACAAGATTAAGACTTAATTAACTCTTTTCATCATTACAAAACTTCGCAGAAGCTTTGGACTGGTAAAACGTACTAATAACGGTGGTGGGGGGTACTGGTTCCTGTTTTTGTTTGGTTTGGGTTTTTTCCCTTTCCCCTTTGGGTTGAGAAGAGACGGAGTTGGAAAAACACATGGGGAAGACAAGATGGCAGACGCCAGGGTCACCACAGGGGGAGGAGGGGCCTTTATGCAGTTAGAACTGGGTTTTTTTTCTTTTTTGTAAGCAGTGGTAGAAACTAAACCTTTTAATTCATGAAGTAAATGGGGGGATACTAGACTTACCTTGGAGTCTGTGAGAGAAGTTGCTCACTGTGGGGCCAGTGGATGCTAAAAAACTGTGGCTTAGTAGAGGACTTAAAAAAAAAAAAAAGGAAAGCGAGAACTCTCATTTCCAGTGATAAGAAAAAGTAGAACTACTTCCAATTTAAAGTAATATATCCTTAAAAGATACACCCCATGGAACCTAGTGACCCACAGAGAAACTGTTTTGAAAAGACTGCTTTTTACTAGTGGGAAAGACACATGGTAGCAGATTCGGGCGGGGAGGCTGCCTTGTGGAAGGTAAAACCACACTGAAGGGAGTTTTGTAAAACTGTTCCCTGTAAAAAAGGGAACCCCCTGTACACAACAGAAAAAGAGTACCTCCCCGTGCTTCTGTACCCCCTGCGTGTTCGGTGGGAAAGATGGGAAGGTGGGGGGAAAGATAAGAGTGTTTTCTTCTAAAAGTTTATTTCTACTGTTGTTGTTCCCCTTAGATCCTGTTAATAAAGTTACCTTGTGGTTTTAACCCAACCCTTGTTTTCTGCTGTAACTTATTTCTCCCACTACCCTTATTCTCACTCATGAGTGACCTGAATAATATTCCCCCGTGATTTGCACAAACCTGCGACGCCTTCTGTACAAAAGTGGTTGAATTTTATCTAATTTAACATCAATGGAAAACCAGAAAGAAACATTCCTGGATGTATTTTGCAGGAGTTGCAAACATTCATTGAACTCATTAAACATTCATTAGCATTCATTAAATACTCTTGCTGGAGTATTAGTCACCATCAAGAGGTACTATGCTGACTGTGTGACTGCAATTTTATCTCTAGATAGGTTATAGATAATACAGTATCTTTTTATTGCTTTTCTGACCCAAATATGTTAATATGAACAAACTTCTATTAAGTTCAGTAACCTGTTAGGGGAAATTGCTTTTCCGATCTCTGGGACCATTCTGCTTCATTGCAGAAGTTTTTTTAGAGGTTTGTTTAGACTAACTGATAGGGAGTACTCTGGACAGTAGTGCAAAAAGTCTAATGAATTAGACAGGGTGCTCTCAGGTTTTGCTGGGGCAGAATGATCCTGAAGGAGCAGATCCTGGCCCACCTGGATGTTTCCTTTAGTTCAGCAATGCCAGAGCCAGGATACTGATAAGCAACCGTCAGCTTTCACAGGCGTAAGGTATCAAGTATTGTAGATAACTTGCTATATTTTTCTAATTTGCACCAGAAAAAAAGCAATTCTTTTCCTGAGGAAAATAATATGTAATAAATTTCAGTTTGGCAAGATTCAGCCTGGGGTAGAAACTCTACTCTAAACTTTCTGTCCTACTTTACATTGTTTTCTTGTAAGTCTACAATTGCTATACGTTGTGGCTCCCAGGCTATCACCTTGTAGGCCAAAAAAGAAAAAAAGGACCATTTATGCCCCATTGGGTTAGATGAAGTTGTAACAACTTGCAGTGTTTCTTTTTGTAGTTCATTCATACCCTGCCATGGAGGTCATACTACTGATCTGACTGGTTGGAGAAAACATAATTTTATCTCCAGAAACAAACAAACAAACAAAAATTTTTAAAATTAAGATGTTTAATATTTTTCATATTTAGCAATTACATTTTCAGAGGGCTTGAAATAGACCATGCATACATGCAATGTCCTTTGTCTTTTCCGTTAATGGCAGCTTAAATATGAAAGAGTCCACTTTCTGCCCCGAAAGAAACTGTGACATTACAGTTTCAGAAATCTACATTTTGAAGTTCTCTGCCTTAAAAGATAGAAGTCCTTTAATGACTGATTTTAAATTTAAAGGCCCCTTTTACTTATAATTAATGTTATTTTTTAACACACCTTTTTGCAGTATAAGGTCTTTTTAATGGCAAACATATATGCAATGTTTATGATCTGATTTAATGCCATTTTAAAATGAGAAAGTTATTAAAACATGAATCATGTTGCAACTAATAAAAAATGAGAGGAATCATAGGAGCAAAGGCCCAGTCAGAAAGCTGTGGCTCTTTGATGTAGAAATATTTATTGTGAGATGCTATTAAATGGATGAGACTAAGCTTTTAATTCTTTACCAAGGCCTATACAGAGGATGTGAGATTCAAACTCAATGCACACAGTACATGTGACTCAACATTTGCATTTGAGTCTTGCGCAAAAACTGTATCTTTGAGTACTTCGAGGAGCTGATTAAAACAGATTGACTACAACACAGTGAATGAGTTGCAAGCTAGGAAATTGCCATTTGCTTGTACAGATGATAGAACCTTGGAAGAGTCTATTAAGCAATTGGTACTGTGGTACATGGCCCACCTGAAAGAGCAGCCACACCTACTCTGAGGTTTGAGAGCCATTGGGACAGGCTCTGGGGCATGTGGGTTGAAGCAAGAAGGAGACAGGAATGGGAAGCTGAAGTAGCCAGGAGTCATTTGAACTCTCTCATAATTTCTGTATCTTTAGTTAATGCAAGGAGGTGTCACCATATAGACAGTATGCACCAGTAGAGAAGAACCAATAAGGGGAAAGAAGGAGGGGTGTGCACCAAGATGGAAAAGATTTTTTTATTTTTTCATACATAGGTCCATCAAAATCTGACAGTCTGCAGTGATGGAAAAGATGCATAATATGATAAAGCTTGGTAACCAGCATGTGTGATTGAACAAACCAATGAAGAGATAATATTTGAAAGCTTTACAGCTTGGAAAGCTGTTAGCAAGCTGGTGTCCCCTTCATCATTTTTAATTTTACTTTTACTGCCCTTCATTTGCTTTGACGGGTTGATGTTGCCATGGTGCAGTTGAAATTCTCATAAAAGTGCTGTTACCCTTTCAAGATGGCTATTTTTTCCTAGGGTTTATACCACATTTTATAGTTATGTCAGAAGGTTTACTTGGTTTATGAATTCTCCAAGCTCTGAGACTGCTCTAAAAACTCCAGGTTGCAGTTCAGGCTTGCCTTTTAATTTCTGAGATTTAACAGCCATTACATCAGTGTATTATTTCCCCACATAATTAGAAAACTCATTTAAAATGTATCCTTTTGTTAATATGGATAAATAAAATTTCTCCTTGTCCCTCCCCTTTTGATCTGTAGTTTCTTTAACAACAACAGCAATAAAAAGCATTTTTTTCTGACTAAAGCTATGTGACTTCTTTTTATACTATCTCCCAGTTTTTAAATGATTTATCTCATGTAGGAAAATAATTCTAAAAGCCCTTTCTGCTCCTTGTGAAATACCATATCACAGTGTTCATAGAGATATTCTCACACTTGCAGTGAAAGTTAATTCATGTTAGATGTGAATTGGTCCCATGATGCTTCTGCAATCACAATTAATTTCCCCTTCACTTGCTCTGTAGCAATTCAAGTAAAAGATCTATAGAATGAAACTCTTGTCAATAGTGTTGTGAGTTATACTTTTTACAAGATGTTTTTTAAAATGAACATACACATGTTGATAAGCCTGAAAAACCTGTTCGTCATTAAGGACTGTCCTACTTGACCCCTACTCAGTGTGAACAATAGACCAACTTCACAAGTGGAAAGGAACTTTGGCGGGGGAGAGGATGGAAAAGGCCAGAAGGAACTTTTCTTGCCTTTACATTAAAGTCCTGAAAACTTGTTCAATAATGATATGCCTGGTAAGGGCAGCTCATGAGATTAGTTCATTAATTACCATTTCTGTTGTTTTTTGAAGAAAAAGAGACTTTAACAGGTGTACTGTAGCTATGTTTCATAGCAATACTAATGCTAAGGGAGGGAAGGAAAGTTTCAGACACAACTCTAATGAATTAGTATTTATTGGTTTCAGTTGAATTAGAAACAAAGATCAGGAGCTCTGATTTTTCTGTCTCTTCCAACAAGCCATCCTGTGGGGCTCTAGGAAAGAGATGAAGTAATGTCATTACAGGCAGCACAAACTAATACAGAGACAAATGCAAGTTGTGCATGGACACAACTTTACAAAAACAAAAAAAATTTGACCTCCTTAAACCTAGTTTAGTCCAATTTCTGGCAGTAACAGGAAATTAAATGAGTGAACAATGTTTAAGTGTCAAATAAGAGTCAACAAGTAGACAGAATTTGCACCTTACTACTACAGGTAGTATAAGCTACACAGCTCTTAGAAGTACCTCACTGAAACAATGTGTTGAGGACCGAAAATTGGACATAATTTGATGATTCTTTAGACAAAAACTAAATAAAATCTCAGATACATACACCTCAGGAGACCTACACTGTACTTTGTGTAGTCCAGCTTCAACAGGAAGAGCCATTATTAAAGCATTTCACAGCTTTGCTTTTCTTTCCTTCTGCTTACCTATTTTACAACATAATGTACTGGCCAGCACTGTCACATTTGTATATTGCATTTTTGCCTGGCACATGTACTATTTCCTCACTCAGGACTGACTAATATCCTTTAAGCAACAGAAGAGCTTGGATGTTTTTTCTGGATTTATTATGCACTGAAGTAGTTTCCCCAAAATTTGAAAGATACATTTAAGTCTTGGAATTTAAAAGGGAGCTTGTCTTTTAAAAACAAAACATTCGAAAATTGCACCTAGGTATGTCAGTCATCTAGCTATGGATTTGATAAGGTCTTTTGAATAAGAAACCTATATTTGCTCCTTCATGCGCTTGTAATTTAGTGAGGAGTGAAAAGGAAGTGGAAAACAAATGTTCTTGATTCAAAGGTATTATTGCAGCAAGAAGTGGCTTTTTTTCTCCTAAGTTAATAGGTTTGTTCTTGTCACCCTTGCCAGAGTCCTGTGCAGCTCTATATTGTTATTTTATTTTAGCTGAATGACAGTTTAAATGTCATTGTAATCATGATGTGTCCTTAAAACGGTATCATTTTGTTTTGGTCTCTTGTTAAATACTTTCCCCCTTAATTGCCTTTTCATTCAAACGGAAGACTTATAATGGCAACCGGAGCACAGCTGCAAAACAATTCATTGTATCAGTCACAGGCTCTCATAATGGAGCACCTTAATAAGAGCAAGTTCTGTACTTCTTGAAGGCACAAGATAAATTAGGTTCATAGTCCATTATTTGAACAAGGGTATCTGACTTATAGCAAATCTATCTGAAAGAGTATTGTAGAATTGTATTTTATCTTTAAGAAATGTGTTTTCTAAAAGTAAGATATTTGCTTCTGTTGCAGTAAAGGATTTAAGCAGAAGAATTTCTCTCTAATGTTTGTTGAATCATACTAGAATGATGAGGTAGAACAGAGCCATACATCAAACAACCGGTGTGAAAAACTTAGCATTGTATTTTATTTCAGGAGGGAAGGCTGCGCACAGAATGCCAAATGATTTTGCCAAGAGCACACTCTCTCTCCCTTATTTACCAAGCTATATATACAATGAAGAAGGTGACAGCACTCTTAAACTTCCTCTACTGCTGCAATTTACAGATGTGCACATTTCCTTTTTCTTTTGCGAAGAACATCACACTGGCAGAGCTGGTGACTGCATTTCTTCAACTCTGTAGAATTGCTATAATATAAAGTGAAGCAAGGCAGTGGTTCAGTAGATTTTTCTGTAGAAGCCCTATCAGTTTGTCCCCTTTGTCAAGCACAGAGCTGAGAATGGGTGAAAAGAGAACTCTGCCTTTCTTCCAAAGCCTGTGGGTTTTTTGGCTTTGGCTTTTCCTTGCAGTGTGGTAGTAACTAACCAGTACCACAGGTAGTATTTTCTGTGGTGACCATTTCCTTATGAGAAGTCTTCTAATTTAGGCATTGAGATAACAGTAAGAATTCATTTTTATGCGTGCCTATCAGGTTTCATCAGACAACCACTGGGGTTAGTGTGACCTGGAAGGGATTCAGTGTTATGGTTTAACATCTAAGAAATGCTATAATGAACTGAAACTTCCTTTATGAGATTCTTCGGTTTTGTCTTAAATAATGCAATCACCTTCAATCTCCTCATGCAAACACTTGCTTCTAATTTTTATCACAATCAAGAGGTCAGCCAATCCTTTCTTGATATTTCTTCATCCATGGCTAAATACACAGCAGATTTGAGTCTTCAGTTACTCTTTATATAAAATTTCTTAAGGCATAAATGGAGAGGAGATTTACTGTGATTTCTGATCACATCTTACCAACACCTTCACTCAACTGCCTCAGTTTCCATAGACAGCATGTTGAACTCCTACTCCTGGAGGAGGGATATTTCTCTTGGAATAAATAGATGAGGTTTCTGGTTTAAAAAAAGTGTTTATTTTAAGGTTGTAACTGATTGCTTTTGCTATGTTACCTACTACTGTAATTCTGTTTACAATGTTACTTTCTAAATACTGAGCCAATGAACAGTGCTAAACCACTTAGTCTCCCTGATCCTAGAGTGGAAGAAGGCATTCTGTAGACTGACTGCAAAGCCATTGAGCTAAAGTGGGGACAGGAACGAACCCAAGGCGAGACGGTTTGCCATGGCTGCAGTGGATCTGCAACAAACAGTTTCATGACTGCTGATGAGAGTTAAGTCGAGTCATGCAGTTTCTCCCTGTCATGGATACAGATTACCTTCCTAACAGGTGGATATAATGGACTGCTTAAGTCCTTCTGGTAAAGCAGCTTTGATTTAGACTAGTGGATATGTGGTGTTGCAGGCATTTACAGTGATTATTGGAAATTCTGCAACAGAAATTATGTCTGTCAAAGCAGAAAGACCAAGAAAAGCCTTACAGCTGCTTCCTCCAGCTGTTAAGGGTCCATAGCTGGTGGGTGCCATTTTCCTCTTTTTCCTTAATACTGGGCCAGATGCTGTGCCGCTGTCACACCTGCTACATTGTGCTATCTTTCCTTTGATTTGCAGACACAGACTTCTGGCCTAAGAATCCCTAAGTGAAATCAGGAGGACTGTGCATCCGTGTGTAGTTATTGTTGTCACAAGACACCTGATATTTAAAACTTTAGTTTATGAAGCCATTTCGGGAACAGACTTCCTGAGATCTGAACCCTCTTAAATATGCCAGTAAAGACAGTTTCCAAGATGCCAGAAATATCTCCATAAAGATTACAGCCTAATGTTTAGCACTTTGAGATATTCCAGTAGGACTATGACTTTTATAAGACTTTCATTAAAGTTTACTCATGCTGATAGACAGTCTTTCCATGATGTTCAAATATTAACATACCTGCTTACAAATTTGAGTGTTTATTGCTACCTTTTGAGCAACCCTTTCTCAGAAGGGATTAAGAGGCCCGTTGTTTTGGCACAATTTTATATTGAGAGTTTAGTGCATCTGTGATGTGATGGACATGATGTTACTTCTGCAACTGAATATTTTACAATATTAACACAAAAAAATATACAGTATTGTTATTGGAATAGAGTTAATATTTATTGCTGGGAAAAAATTATTGTCTGGAGAAAAAAGTCATTAGTGTTGGTTTTCCTTCAAAAACTTAAAAAAACAAGCATTCTATTTACCAGATTAATGATATATACCTTATCATATGCTCTAATGGCATCCTGTTGATCTCACTTTTGAAGCAAAATTTTTAACTTTTCTGAATTCTGGGACAGTAATTTTGTTCTCAGCTTTTTCTCTTCAGTGACTACTGCATTTTGAAGTGTCTTTGTCCGATTTTATATCCAAGGCTTCAGAAGATTGGAGTTTGGGGATCCTGGGAGTGTTTCTTGTGGAGATTTTTTTCTTGAAAGAGATTTATCATGAATAGCTGGGTGGATTCTGGTGCAGCTGAACTGTCGGATACCAAGGCAAATGACATTGCTTAAAAATGATGGCCATGAAATGCAAGTACATTGCAAATCACTCAGCTGCAGAGTCTTGGAATAAAAGCACTACAGGGCTGATGTATGGACTGATGTTGCCATTTAATGTGGTTTCCCAGCAAACCTTTCATAAAATTCATGACTGTAGCTGACCTCTGTTACTGTGTTCCTCTTAGGGAAAAAAAAAGGCTATAACCCAGCTCTCTACAGCAGTGCACTGAAAAGTGATGTGTGATGTGAAGCAAGGTGAGGGGAATCGTGTTCACTTCACCACAGACACTAAAGGTGAGCCTGTAGTCAAGCAGTTGATTAAATGTCACAGTGTATTCGACAGTCTTCCAGGCTGACAAGGTCTTATTCTGACCAGCTTCAAACTAGGAGCCTGATTCAAATCACATTTTCTACCAGCCTTATTCCATTGCCTGTGTTACTTTAAAAGTGTTGCTTCTGTAAAAGCAGAATTGGCCATCAACTGCCAGCAGGTAACACAGAGTTTCTTTATGTTACATATTTTGTGGTAACAAAATATGAGACAAGACACTGTTTATACAGTCTTTTGCCCCTGTATTAGGCATAGTTATTTGGATTTTGCTTTATGCATGGCTGTGAGTGCCGATTTTCCCTGAAATTTGTGATTCTGACCTGTCCTGGAAAGTCTTGGCTTCTTGCATAAAAGCTGGAGTACTGCTTTTTGCTTCCACTACAGCTTACAGTCAAGGGACAGCTGCTGATGTATGTTAAGTTGCCCCAGCAACTCCATGTGTATGAATGCCCCAGCAAGTTGAATCTGAGGCAAAAGGTCTGGCTGATATGGTGGTGTCTGAGCCACCTTCAGAAAAAGCAGGATGCAGTACAGGTTGGGAAAAGTGTAATAGCAGAGGTGCTTGAGCACCATGAAAATGTGAAAAGAGGCAAAGAGTATCTAATCAGACAGATGGTGAGGAACCATTTGGTTTCTTCCTTCCTCTGTGTAAAATGGTAAATCGAAATCCACCTGTCATTCCAACTTCCCTGTCTTTCATCTTCCTACCCTTCTCAAAATACCTCTTTAAATTGTGACAGCTAAGATGATGTAGTCTTCCATATGTGAGATTCATTGCATATTTTGGGAAATGGAAAATGAACTATTACTGCCAGTGTGCACTTCTGTCACTATTACCAACTAAAACCAATTTAGCCCTTCCATTCCCTCAGGTCAAATTAATAAGCAAATGTGAGCACGGTGCTTTTGGCTGCATGTAAATCTCTACCCTCTTGGTGAAAATTATTTGTGAATACAAATTGAGGGCACTGTGTGTCTCCAAATCACCTGTGTGGTTGTGATACACCGTCTATCAGCTGAGCATGCCACATTCTGTATGCTTGTCCAGAAGAGTGATGTGTTAGTCCTTAAAGATCTGTGTCACAGTTGAGAATATTGCTTTTTTCCTGTTCCTACCTGTGTGTCTGTGTATATGTAATGAGGGAAGTACATCTGGAAGAAGAGGCAGAAAAAAGTTCCATGATGATGAGTTAAGGATGTAGGGTTTACCTGTTGGACAATGAACACAAAGTTTGTTTTCAATTAGCTAGCAAAACTGTCCTTCCAGCAGCATTTTGATGGCATGTGGTGGCAACTGCAAGTTAGAGCTTCCACAATTCCACCCAATTTCTAACCCAAACAAGCTGTATGTATAGCAATACAGTGCAGTAGTGTAAAAAAATTTACAATATAATTAATTTTTTTTATTCTACTTCTCTAGTCTATATAGTCCCTGCCTGTTATTTTATTTACTCCATAGGTATTCTTGTTTTGCAGTTATTTCCTTTAGATTGTAGCTCTAAGGTCAATATAAGGACAAGATGTTCCTTCCAGAGATGAGTTGTGAACAGTAACAAGTAGGCTGTGTAAATGGTTCCTTCTTCTGTGTCATTCTGAAAACCTAGTTTGGGAAAAAGAATTAGCCTCCTTCAACTCAGGATTTAGATCCTAAATTCAGATTTTGAGGTTGACATCACTCCTTTGATGCCTCCAAGTAAATTACAACAGAGTAGTTACAAGGTGATCCAAAGCGATGCCTATGGAAGTTGTAATTCTCCAGGCTGAGAATGACTTTTGTAGCCACTGAAACATAGAGGATAGGATTAGTTGTTTTGGTTTGGTTTTTTTTTTTATTCCACTAGATTATTTTTTCAATAATTCTATGTCATTTTTTTTCTCCTTTTAAAATACTGTTTTGATTCAAGAACAGTGTTGCAGATCTTACTGAAATCATCTGTTCATTGCTAGGACATTAATACAAGTGTAAGAGTAAAGGCTACCTTGCTAAATGTTTGCTCCATGAGGGCAGAGGATTTTAACCTCCAGACAGAACAACCGATTAATAGAAATGGAAAGAGTAGTTGTAGTATCACACTCTGCTCCTCTATTTCTTTCTTCTTCTGGACAATATAAATGTGCTGGTGGTACTAAATGCCTTCATTCATAAGTGAGTACAATAAAGATTAGTCTTTAATTATTTCTGGCATATGTCCTTTAAATTCAAAGCCTGTAAATTGCAGTGGGCAAAGGGTAATATGTCTTAACAGGTTACACCTCCCGAAGGATTTGTTGATTGACATCAAAATTGTTTCCCCTCCCTCTCTTCTGACTGACAGAATGGCAGGTGTGAAGTGATGGCAGTGTGCTGTAATAATGTGTCAAAAGACCTTAAATCAAGACTAACGTGGCTTCAGCGATAAGCTCCCAAACGTTTGTATGGCAGAAAATGGAACTGTAGGGTTCAGATTAATCTTGGGACTATTATATCTTTGCACTTTCTAAAAGTGCATTTTGGTTAGGGTTCTTGGCTGATTACAGGGCAGAGGTTTTAGAAGCATTTCTTTTTACAAAGCCACCATGGGGAGAAAAACATTTCTATCCTTACCACTGTGAATCACTTATATCTAGTGGGGTTTTTTTCACAGTAATTTTAGTATATATGTAATCCAGAACCTGAAATAGATAAAAAATATACTTGTTGTAGCAGCTACTGGTGATCACTCCTTTGGACAAAATGCAACATTTAACGCTTGAGGAAACAGTAGAAAGGCAGTGAGCATAAATAAGGCTGAACACACAGAGAGCCACTCTCATTTAAGCCACCTCTGATGTGCAGTTCGTACAGAATTTTCTGACCAAGAGGGAAACTGAGCTTACAGTTGAAAGGATAATAGGTAACTAAATCTTGATTTATTATACAAAAATGAGTCTTTGCATGCATAAATATAAAAAAAAGGAACAAAACAGAACAAAAGTTGAAGACCAGTGAAATAGTGATACAAAAACCCCCAGAGACTCTGCCTAAGGAGCCCAGCAATAATTTGCAGTCTGCCCACAGGATCAGATGGATCTTTTCTGACCTTCCCAACAATTCAAATCAGGGCCCGGTTCCTCAATTTCTGTACTTGAGGGTACTTTAGTGGAGTGCTTGAGAGTACCAAATGCAAAATTTTTGTGTACAAAACTCAAAATGCTTTTACACATTTTTACAATGTCTTTTAAGAGATTTTGCATTTGTTACACAGGTTTAGCCAGAATGTTACGAATTTAAATGAGGGAAAAATGGAATTCCTGTTGATTAATTCTTTACGTGGGAAAGATATTTTTGTGCATTAAAACTGTAGGGAATTTTAAGATAATCATTATCCAGAGAACTTCATGCTGAAAATTTGTGGAAAACCTGCAGCTGAATTTTAGTAATTTTCTATAAAAGTAAAATCTTGTCTGTATTAAAAAAATGGAAATATGTATTATTTATATACATAAACAAACAGGAAAATGGTTTTATGATAGATACCAGGCATGGATGTAGATGTAGAAAGACACAGATTTTTCTCTTTAAGCTTACTACTCAGAATTTACACAGGTTGCTTAGAATGAATGGAAAGCCAACACTATTTTACAAATGGTAAGGGAACTCACACTGAAAAGTGCTGGCCAGCACTGGAACTGAACTGAACAAATGTTGAGTTCCACAAACTGGAACTGAACAAATGTTACAGTAATACCATGTTGGTGTGAGGAGTGTATGAAGGTTAAATTAGGAATTCTAGAGTATGAACATCAGACTCAAGTTATTTCTTTGTCCCTGGACAACATTCACTATAGATAACAGATTAACCATGTTGGCAGGACAAATAGCAGAAACTTCCAATTATTCCTCATGTGCATTCCTGACCTATAAGAAAGCAGAGGTTTTAGGTTATTGGGGTTCTTTACATAAAATAAAACCAAAATAAAATAATTTAAGATCTTTACTTAATCTGTGGCCTCTTATTTCATTCGCAATATGCTCTGGGACAATTAGCTGGGACAAGAGGCACAGGAGGCCAGGATTTGTGGACAATTCCAAGGAATTTTGTTCTTCCTTGGAGCCAGCATTTTTCAGGACTGTTTTCAAGCAGGTCTATATGGAAATATTTTGGTTAGTTCTCAGCAATATGATGACAGATACCGGAAAGGAAGGATTTGGATGACAAGAGCTGGAATCTGTATGAGAAAAACCCTTACCATCCATCCCATGGTTTCTGGAAATGCTATGTTGAACCTCCAGCTTCCTACTTTTGTATTTTGTTCTGATGAAACGTTATGAAAAAATTAGGATAGAAGGAAAGCCAGCTGAGGCAAAAATGAACTAAATAAAGTTAAATAAAGTAATAAATCAAATGGAAATCCTAGACAGTCTTTTTAGTTTAAAACTGTAGGTCAGTTTAAGAAAAAAATCAACACCAAAAATTACTGACTGACAGCAAAGTAATGGTCATGACAACTTTGAAGAAACGTGCTCTACCTCCCTGTCAGACCACAACTGGGAGCTATTTCTGACAGAGGAGAGTGTATCACAGAAAGAGAAGAGAACTGATTTCAACTTTTGTACAGTAACATCAGTGAAATTTGGGGTCCGGGAGGGCAACAATAGGGTCTATGGTCATGGACATAAATTAACATAAATTAAAAGGTATTGTGTTATATGAATTAAACACAAGCAGAATGAAAAATTAAGGCTTCATTAAAATTATTGCATAAATAAGCTGGCTTGAAAGTAAGTGTTAATAAACCTTCAGTCCTTATTTCTTCAGAAAAAGCCAAACCACGATTCCCTCCTCCTTATCCCAAAGCAAGGCCTAACGAGTGAGCTGCCATTGAATATTTACGAAACAAGAAATAAATGTTGCTTGAAATTTGTTCCCTTGCTGAAAAGCAGCAACTGAGCAGTGTCAATCTCTCTGCTGTCTCCAATCTACAGCTTTGAGATAAATAATGAAAAAAATCCCAAAAAACAAAGCAACAAAACACTAAACAATCACTGCAGTTTTCAGTGCATTATATTTAAATGTACACAGTCTCTTCATGATTCTGTAAACTTCCCCAGCCCATGGGGATTTTCAGTCTCCTGGCTCATAATCATGGTTTAGGAGCAAAATCTGATTTGCAGAACTGATTTTCAATTTAGGCTGTTCCAAAACGCCTACGATCAATAGACAACAAGGCCACCAGCACACAAACCAAAGCACACAAACATGCAGTCAGTAATTTACACTATATACACTATTCATATGGCAGTACACTGCTAACAGCTGTGGTAGAACATCTCATTTTCACCATCCAAACACTTAAATTAAAACATGGGGTTTGAGAACATTTTCCTTTTCAATTCCTTTCCCTTTCTTTCTTAATCTTTTTAACTAAGTCCTCCTTACAATGTTTGTGGAATAGTAATAAGAACTGAGAAAAAAAATATCTATCAAAGAAAATTGGTCTTACTTTTTACCCAAAGAAGATTTTTTCCTTTTCTTTTTCCCTTAGAGGTGGAAAAGAGAGCTGGTTATTTTGTTTGATTGTCTATTTTAATACATACAGCATACACTATAGTGAAGTCTGAACCCTCCATCCAAGCAGCCATTACAGGAAATGTTTCTGTTGGAAAAGATGGTAACATATGAAAATATTCCTAAATCTCATTTTCCTCTGAAGCATTACTTAACCCTCAGGCAATAAATTTCACTGAATTCGCCAAAGTGAGAAATGGACCCTTTTAATAAGGCTTTTAACTACACATCTTAATGAAACTTAAACAAATGGTGTCCCTGCCACTATGTTGGCTGCATGTGTGTTTATGTATAATATGTAAGAAGAATAAATATTTTTCATATTTAGAGATTTACTATTCTATGGTAATTTCCAAACAGCACTGGAAAATAAACAGACAATTCTTTATTTTTAATAACTGCAGTTTGCCAGCTTTCTTCTTTACCTGACTAATGACCACCAGGAGGGGTTTCACAGCAGCTTGTTTTGTTCCTAGATCCAGAAAAATGCATGCATTTGCCTACAAGGACAGTGTGCATTTTAAGGTACATTTATTTTTATTTGTCTCATTTATTTGCTTCTTTCTTTCTTTCTTTAAAGACAACTCAAATCTCTGACCTGTGACACTGGCTAACACGTGCTGTGGGCTGTGCAAACGGAAATTTCCTACATCCAGGCATTCACTTTGCATAAGTTAAAGCTCTGTATGCTACTCTTGTCCCCACTCCTAATTTTAGTCAATTTTGTGCTTTATAAAACAGGCTGTTTCAAATATGAATAAATCTGTATGTCAAACCCACCCTCTTCCCCACAAATACAAATCTGAATATGATTGTCAGGACCCATGCACATGCCTAGTTTCTATATGAGAGCATTCTGCCTATCTGGAGAAGTGATTTGACTTCTCTGTATTGCATTAGACCACTGTCATTAACGACAGAGGTGTCATTTTGATGTGATCTGTGAGGCAGTAGAAGCTTTGAAGTTGAAAGGTAGAACAGACATGGATAAATTGTGCTCTGAGTATGCTGCTATTGCACCATTATTGCTGGCAATTATTTCACGAAGTGACACATCTGATAAAAAGTCATCCGCCTTGCTATGGAAAGAAACTACAGTTCGCTGAAGCACATGGTAGATCTGTCGATTTTAGAGCATGACAAAAAGCTCATTAGTTTTTTCCTGATCATTCTGCACCAATCATGAACTCTTCTTCTTTGTTTCCCCCTCATCCTCATGTTTTCAGTTGGTTTCCTTTCCTGATCTAGCACTTGTGCTTTTCTGTTGTGATGTTTGGCCATTTTCTCTTTCTTCTCCACACCACTTTCACCAACACACACTTTGCTAAAGATGTGCCTAATATGCATCCTGCTTCTTTTACGCTCTTCCTTAACTGTTTTAAATAACATTTATTTCTTTGTTGGTCTCATGAAACACAGGGTTCACTTTTTTTTTTAAATCTGTATAGGATTTGAAATCTAACTTCTCGAAATAAATAATAGCAGACTCCATGTAATTAAATTTGAGGTTAACTTTAAACATGGAATACAGATTTACTCCTTCTGCTATACCCCATGGACTGAGTTCTTAAGTGGATTCATATTGCAGGGCTAGTAGCAACCCTTCAAATAAATTATGTGAACAAGACAAAGGTAAATGAAGCTACATTTTTAAGTATGTAGGGTAACAGGCTGAGATAAAAGGCTATATTTTATCATCAGATCTTTTTACCTGACTAGCAAAAGAACCAAAAACTACAGTGCATGTATGTCAACAAAACAATTACATTGCTAGAGGACTTTCTTTTCATATTAAAGGATTCTGAGAAAATCACTCTAAAATACAAGTCTGAGCAACAGAGGCATGGAAAATTAGACGTGTCATAGGTTTTGGAGATTCTTCCTATTTCTAAGCCGAAGAACAACTTTGTTAAAACACAAGTTCATATTCTGTGCTTCAGTTACCATATTTTCCTGGTTATGTGAGCTGTAAAAGAAGGTGGCCTTAAGCCATCCACCTTACCACAAGGTCTTTCATCACAGTACATCAGAACTGGTCTTCCATAAAGGGGTTACAGAAAATGTGGCGTAGATTCATTCCGCTTAAACTGAAGTGTCGCAGATACCCAGTTACATTAGTCTCTTTCATAGACAATCAAGACTTACAATCATCTTTAAAGGGCATTTTGTGTTAAATAGCTGCTGTTTTTTGGAAGAAACATGGTCCACGTTTTTACTAAGCATGCTAAAGGTGTTATGAAATAAGCATGACCTGTGAGATCCACACACAGCAATAGGTCACTTTCCAGCAACATGAGCTTTCCCAATGTTCTCCTACTGAGTCTAGTGGAGTTAAATCTTCAAAGTCTTACAGACAGTATTATTTTTACTCTAAATTAATGGTCTCAGTCTAATCCTTATAATTATGTCTTCACAGCATAGCCAAGAGAAGGTGATTTAACTGACTACAGAGTCTCTGTCCCACTCAGAATAGTCCTCCAGGTCAGAGGTGTATTAATGAGAGAACTGCTGGAGGATGATGAGCTGATCCTGCAACTTCCAAGAGCACTGAATTGACTACAAGGGACTCTAGAGGAAATAACTTCCAGCTAATAACTATGCAAATCATCCTGCAGATAGACCTGTTATCATGACTGCAAGCACTCCTGTTGTTTGTTCTTGGAGCAGACCTGTGTGGTTGTATCAAAGCCCAGACAATGTACAAATTCCCCAACAGCCACTGTGTAGCACCCTACAATATTTGAAAGGTACAGGAATCAAATTTACATCAGTTTCTTCCAGGACTCATATCCTGTGCTAGCAGAAGTGAAAAAGATACTGTTTTGTAGAGAGCTTCTCTGATCAGTATTCTTGATGTGTATCATAGAGGTAGGAAGTAGCAATAATAATAATATTAAAACTGCCAAATACTACGAAGCTACATGTTAAAGGGGATAAAGCTAAGCATGGTCTGTTGCTAGTGCCAAATTCTACTTACATTAAGAAAGCATGTTATATGCATGTTGGGCATGTCAGACACTGACCCTTTTCCTTCTGAAAGGGATTTCCAGGCATATCTTGGGTATTTCTAACAAAAGTGGATGAAAAACATAATTTGTAACAAGTATAGACTTTCCCATTGTTTATAAAGACAATTTTGATTTCCTCGTTGCAAGCAAAGAGCATGAGGGTAATAACAGACTTGAAGGAAGAATGTGAACTAGAAAGGGCAATAATCCTTTACTTGGAGCTTCTCCTGCTCCTGGAAAGCAATTTTCATTCTGGGCAGAGCAATACTTTTCAGTGAGACTGGACATATCAAAACAGTGTTGCAAAGACCAGACTCCTGATTTCCCTAAAAAACACCCTGCAGATATTTAAGTACACATTAACAGAACTATTTCTTTGAAGTCCAGCTACAACAAATTGAGCCAAATGGCTGCAAGGAGTTTCATTGTGTGGTGCCCTGATCTTCCCTGCAAATTCTTTGGAGAGTCCAAGTATGAGAAAGATCTGCAGAACCTGGTAATGTATCCTTGCAGAAATGGATCCTGCAGTGGAACACTGCAGAGAAAGAGGAATTCTGAAGCAATTGGTAAATGTAAAAGGGATTTCTTTGTCATTCTTACCATCCATGCAAATGATTGGGTTATCCAGTTACCCAAACTTCTACCTGTGTCTCTACCCTCTCAGTAAACCTCTCCAGCTCAACTGTTATATGTAATTGTCTACAAACCTAGTCATCTTTTATTCTTCTTCCAGGCTTCCATGTCAGTGCATGGGTTTTTAAATAATGTGATAATTTTAATAACCTGATTGAACTTGATTCTCACATGCTTTTTCCCAAGAAATTCATCAGAAGGGTGACTGCATGGTAGCCCAACCTGAAAACTTTCCAGGTTTCCTAAATGGCACTGTCTTGCACATTTTTATTATTACTTCATAGCAGCTATGTCCATATGCAGAATGGTGAAAGGGTGGTAGTTTTCATTATCTGAAGAAGCAATGAAGCTTGTGCATTATGCAAAGGCAGAACATGGATGTCTGATCATCTGCAGTGGGGGGATAGGAAATTAATTTTACAGCACCCTTCAGAAAGTCTATCAGAAGGAAAAGTTATCTTTGAAACATTCTCTTGTGGGGGAAATAGTATATATGTGCAAATCATGGCTCTTCTTGACTTCAACTGGTATCACCAGAGTTATCTTTGAAGTAAGGGAACCAGTCCTGTTTCCCATTAATTCCGAAAAGTCTTTGTATTCAAGCTGTACACACAGAGTAGAGGGCTACCTAATTCAGCCTTCACACATGGATTATGCATCCTACATGTAAAGTCTTTGATCCATGATAAAACCAACATTTATTGATTTGTTTTGCACTGGATCTTGTAATAAATGCTTTTCAATGTACATATTTTATTGTATCTGATGTCTAACTAAAGAGTTTACTGGGTAACACTTGAATGAGTGAACTGAAAAAATAACAGATATGTTTAAAGCTTCTCAAGGGTCAGAAGTTTCAAATGCAACAAATTATTTTACAAGTTTTTACTGTGGTTTGATTTGCAAGTCCCTGGGGAGAGTCTAAGTAGGCCAGGATGTTGGAAAGAGGAGTTTCTTCTTCCAAGCAGGACAAGAAAGTGGAAATTGAATAAAGATTTAAAAAAAAAAAAAAAAAAGGTGCTCTGGAGTGTTCATCTCTCTCCAGCATCTCCATTGGGACACTTTGAACTCACTCTCCCACTGTCTGTAAGATTTTTTCAACAGAGAATGAAAGTGTCTGGTTACTGGACACTAGTGTCTCATTGGTGAAAAAAAAGGGAAAGTAAAACCAGGCAAACTAGACCCAGAGGTAGGTGAAAATTTTAGCATAATGAACGTTTTGAAAAAAGTATAAAATATATATCTGTGCTTTAAGACCTGGGGCCTGGGGTAGGGGGAGTGCTTTTTGCAGAGGTCAGTCAGGTACATACAGCCAGAAATCAAGTGTGGGGTCATTGATTGTCCTTGCAAAGAAATAGGTCTGAATGTTCTCTGTCTTTGAAGTAAGAGAAAATTTACAGTCTTTTTTAAAATGGCATTTTTTCCCTAGAGGCTGCAGGTGGCAAAGGGAGAACTTGTGGTAAGTGAGGGCGGACTGAAAAGAGTATAATTTTTTTTTTATGGGTGTTTTTTTGGGGTGGGGGATTGTTTTTGTTTTGGGTTTTTGGGGGGTTTTGGGGATTTTTTGTGGTTTTTTTAGGGGGGTTTGCTGGGGTTTTGTGGGGGAGCTTTGGGGGTTTTTTTGAGGGGGTAGGATTTTCTTTGTTGTATGGTTGGGGTTTTTTTTGGGTCAGTTGGCTGTGTTGCGGGTTTTTATGATTTTTTTGTTCTTTGGTTTTGGGGTGGTTTTGTAGTGCTGAAGGAGACGATGGCAAATATTTCACCTTGCCTTTGAGCTGTGAGGCAAAAGTTTGTTTCATAGTTCCTTTGTCTGTCAGTGGCACTCCTTCAATGCACAAAGCTATGTTTGTGAAATCACCTCTCTAGCTTAAACCATATATTTGCATACATTTTAAATAAATAATTTTAAAAAAAAATTAACATTAAATTGCTATAATACCATTGAAGTATTTTGAAAGAATAGCAGGACTGTCTCACGGTCCAGGAAAGGTGTGAGCAGCCTGTTCATTCACTGCAGCTACTTGCTAACTAAGATTACTACATAATTTGGGGAGGAACTGCATAGGGTTCTGCTCAACCTATTCTTTGTGCTGACAAGTATCAGGGCTGTAGAGACATAAAAAACCAGCTTCATACCAAAATTATTGTATGAGTAGGTTTGGTTTAAGTGTTTTTGACAGCAAGCTGCACCGCCTAGAAGTCAAGACCCTAAAAAGATTAGTAGGTAGTGACATATATGTATAGATATAAATATTCAAGTCCAAATGCACACATATGTATTCATACATGTCCAGGTATGGATGAATACCTCTTTTGTGATATGGAACCTTGTGCAGGGAGCAGACACATGATTAAACCTGTGATGAAGAACTACCAATTCCATATTAAAAGGGGTGCATTATATGATTCTCCGTCACTTCCTCTTGTCATTTTCCTTCAATAATTAAAAGTTAAGCTTACTAATTAGTGCCTGGCACCAAGGAGGGATAAGGTCAAGGAAAAACATCTAAAGGATCATCTGCATAGAGATACACTAACACAGAGTAGTCCTTTCATTGAACTGTCCAAGACAGACATCACAGCTTTTATGGCACATAAGCTCCCTTCCCCAGTGAGAGAGACTAAGGATGATCTGGACAAGTGAACTCAGAGAGGGCTGGACCAGTTTCCTTTACTGACTTTGGTGCAGAGCCAGTTTCTTACACAGTTCTCCACAGTTCTGCACTAATACGGTCGTGCATTGATTCTCCCACTCCCTCAAAAACATTTTTATTTGCTTACAGAACAATCAGCGTAGCCATTTTATATCAGCTTCCTTGTGTTAGGACCAATTGACTATTTATACTTTTGGGGGTTTCTCAAATGCTTAACTGAGTCTTTCCCAGAGTTCTGCTCCTCTTCTTTCCTCTCCATTATTCAGAATCAAGCAAGGTGTATCAAACTGTGATTGATTACAAATCACTGTGGTGATACTGCTGCACAGAAGATTAATGATGTCAACCTTAATGACAAAGTTATTTTATAGCAGAATGACAGCCACATGCACACAATGTTACACACTCCAAAAGGAGGCTGTTTATCTTAAGCCTAAAACCATAGAGTTGCATGTAGGATGATACCTAATTCCTGAGCTGCAATGGAAACACAGTCCAAAACTTGCAGATAATTTTTAAATGTACTCATCATGAGAAAGTAGAAAATCTTTGCACTGCTTAGAAAAATTATCAACCGCTCTTCACTGGACCTATTAGAGCTAAAGGTGATGTGAAATGCTCGGTTCCACCATGTAAAGTAGCTAAATTAAACCTGACTTTATCTGTTTCTGACTACATAGCTGGTGTTAGGGTGGCATTCATTGCTGCTGGAGAATTATTCATTTACAGGCCCCACAGCATCCTCTATGGCAGCTGATATTAATTTCTATTAGCAAGGAGCTGATTCTGGAGTGTAAGCAAGAGAGAAAGGCTGTTGGGTTAGTCTTAGGTCAAAGTATTAATGGTATTTTTTTTGTGAATGCAGTAATATTCATGACTTGGTGATACAAGTTACAAACTTTTCTAGAAGAGAAAAAAAACAACACAGCAATCTCTCCTTCTTTTAGAACACAAATACATAAATTTTAATCTGAGAAAAATACAAAATGAAACCATGTACAAGTTATGTACAAACCCTTTTTACAGGACGATATATTTTCACTGGATATTCCATATGACAAAGTCAGGTAGATCATTTCTGAGCACCAGCATTTTTTCTCTCTCACCAACCCATGATGTTAAAAGTAAAATGATGAAGTCGTACTCCTTTTTCTTGATGAACTTTTAAATTAAGTTGGTAGCTGGTTCTCAGTGTACCTCCTCGCCAACTCCACTTCGAAATTATAACTAATGTAGACATGTGAAACAATCAAAATATATTGTATATATGTATTTGCATTTGTGTGTTTCTTCCAAAGGAAAAAAATGGTTTCATCAGTCTTGAACTCTACAGAAATATAACAGCTAAAGTTAGATCAATTTTTTTTTTTTTTTTGCAAGAGGTTAGAATACTTACATTGGCTAAGCATGTGTGTCCCAAGCGATACTATGGCAGAAGCAGAATTTTTTTTAACTTGAGATAACTTCTGCTGACATTTTTATGTGGTTCTTACTAGTTATTGCCCAGTCAACAAAATGCTCATATGCCACATTTTTTGTTTCTGAAAAATCTATGGGTTTTATTACATATATTCAACTGCCTATATACTGTGTTCTGGGTTGTTTGGTTTTTTTAATTTATAGAGATCTCCTCTAAAATGCATTGACTGAAGCAATAAGAAACCTTGTCTCAACATCATAAAGGTTCTAATTAGATGCAGCATTACTGTTTAGCTTTCTAAGTTAGATATTGCTCTAAATTAGACCCATAGTAATAAAAGAAATATCTTATACTTTATATTTTCTTTGTTTCCCTACCCCTTCTCATTTTGGCAGTTACCAATAACACACCACTGTGCAGAGCAGATACCTCAGAGCAGCAGTCCTCGCTATTGGCTGCAGTGGAGTTTACCAGGTCATACAGACTACTGCACAGAGACTGTACAGCTTCAGCGTCGCTGCGAGTTCTACAGCAGAGAATCTGTGCAGAATAGATACATTACCTACCTAAATACAGCTTTGATAAATGCTGGGGCAGACTTATCAATACTATAGGCCCACATACCACCCTGGGCAGTGTCTACAGCAGAAGAGCTACTACACTCTTTTCATTATTTCAGGTGGGGCTGTAACCCACACCCACTACTATTGCTCAGCATGAAAATACTACAAATATTAGGCCTACTAATGGAATATTAGGAGACCTGGTGTGCATATATAATGACTTAAACTGTTGCCCTTGAGCCTGTGATTATTCAAGAACTTTTAGAATTAAAAAAAAAAAAAATTAAAAGTAAAAGGTGCTTGTTTGTATGTTGGAGATTTTGGTGGTTCAGATGGCACAGAAAGGAAAAAACCAGAAAGGTTATAGAGTTCTCATTCTCTCTGATTTTTTTTTTGTGCATCTGCCATTGACTTTGACAGATATTCCCAGGCGAATCCACTGTAACACTGGGAACAGATTTCTGTTTTCACTTTGTCCTGTTCATTGCCTTTCACACACTTGGTTATTTTGTTTAAGCACATTCAAAAGTAGAAATGAAAGGTGAGACACACACTTCTTTTGGTGCTAAAGAAATTCACAATGATAACTGCTGTAAAAACAGAATACACACATACACACACATTGACCTCAATATGTGTTCATTTCAAAAACATTGGGATCCAGAAGTCCTTAGGAATCCACTTCTTAAAACCATTTAAGCACCTGCTCTGTGTTTGAGTTTGAGCCCATGTGAGTCAGCTAGTCCAGGGCAGCTGCTAACATTTTTATTGATTGGCCAGTGAGTGGCCAAGCAGTGAAAACACAAATTATTAGCCTTTTGTAAATTATTGCTTTTTTTGGTCATGTATGTTTATGCATCAGTTTATGCAACCAATTATTGCAGTAGTTGTTAGCTGTGGTTTACACACAGACACACACACACCCCCAACAAAACCAATCCTCCCTGAATGAGAACACATTATTGTACTTTCTCCTTCTCCTTCTGCTACTATGAAGAGTTCACGAAATACAAAATCTTCCTTTCACAGGCTAAAAATAGCCAACCTCATCCACCACCATCCGATTGCATAATAAAAGGCTAATGCTTTTGCAGCGTTTCCTGTACTGTGCTTGCAAACTACATTTTGCCCTTTTCCACCATTGGCTGAGGCCGTTTAGGTCTTTTCACACCCAGCTGACCATGCCCGGCCCAGATCAGGGGTTTGTACTTTCTGTGCCATGTATTCCCTACTGTTGGGCCTTCGATGCTGATTTGAAAGACAAGCTGTTAAAATGTCAGTGACAGTTTCAGAAGGTTTTCAAAAAGTAGGAGGAAAATGTTTTCATCTTGTTTTTCCCTATTAACAAATACATCATATATTTATTATTTTAGAAGGAACTAGACAATTACATCAAGGTGTTAAAAATTGCATTTAGACTATGAATAGCTTCTTTTCTTTATACCTTA
The DNA here is from genome assembly GCA_013397795.1 of Orthonyx spaldingii. Taxonomy (NCBI): domain Eukaryota; kingdom Metazoa; phylum Chordata; class Aves; order Passeriformes; family Orthonychidae; genus Orthonyx; species Orthonyx spaldingii. The sequence goes on from VZTJ01000539.1 coordinate 1,189,443, forward strand.
ACTTTTGCTGTGCTCTGCATTTGCCTCCAAATCTATCAGAGGACAGTTTTATCCTTTCATCTTAGTGCTCATGGGCTTCAGGGGACAAATTAAAATAATAGCCAGGAAACGGAGAGAGCCAGCAGACTTTCTGGCAGTGTGGGAGCACACAAGTGCAGGGGTGTGAGGAGGGCCAGGAGCACAGCCCTGCTGTAGCAGTGAGAGAAGGTTCTGCAGCATATCATCAGTGCATCCCCCATAAAACTAACTGGGTTTTGGCCAAACTAGGTGGAAACAGGAGAAAAAATTCTTCCATGTGCTACCCTGCAAGTCACATATTTTCTTCTTTTTTGTGTCTTTCTTCACCCCAGTTCATGGAAAATAAAAATGATGACAGCTTCTTCTGATGACAAATGCGTCAAATGCATGCACGCCCCCATACATGTATGTGTGTATGTATGTGTGTATGTACCCACATATACTTACATTTGTGTCCGTGTGTGGACATGCATATGTGCAAACACAAACACACACACAGACATAGTATTTAGCCAACACACGATTTACCAAAAAACATTGTATAGCCATTGTATAGCAATAGTGCATGCAATTAATGAAAAAAAGAAAAAAGGCTGAAAGTTCTCCCTTCCCACCCCACCCTACCCCACAGGTTTTTTTTCTTTTTGCCTTTTGAGAAAGGGGTAAAAGTTATGGATAAAGACCAAGAATTTTTTTCTATATTAGTCATCATGTGGTCTGTCAGCTTTCACTTTGATCCCTTTCCCAGCCTTTTCCCAGCTTTGACATAACTTCATATATCCATTTTTGCAATCTTTAATGGCTGAATATCAAAGGTCCCCAACAGGTTTTCTATCTGTTCCTCCATCTAATTTCCAGATGTCAGTCCTGCATCTTTGATTATCACAAATAGGAGTAAGAAAATATTATTGATTTTAGCTTTTCTGTAAATGGGAAATGTAAACCCATAACTTTACCTGTTTCTCTCTGTCTTGTTTGCTCTCTGTGGGTGTTGTTCTATCAACCATTGCATATGGAGCTATCTGTGCCAGAAGAGCTCGTGAGTGTGTTCAGGTCTTGTCCTTTATTTATATACAAGTTAGTAGCACAGGATTTTTGGGTGTGACAAACTGGACAGAGATACACACAAACCTTAGCAATGTAGGGTTGCTGTATTTGATTCATTAGTATGTTTTATCTGGTGAATGCTCAATTCTGAAGGAAGGAAATGGCACTGTATATGATAAGGTAAAAGTTATAATGTTCTATGCCACTATAGTAAACACCAGTCTTCTAAGGAAAAAAATAAAAATTCATATGTATTTGGTGAGGTTGAAGACAAGTTTCTACAATTCTCCTGTACTCAGGACCAGCTTTTCTCATTCTGGTTGTAATATGAATGCAGTTCATAAATGAAAAAGGAGCACCGACTTCAAAGAAAAGGCTAAACATGACCCAACGCAGAAACTGGATGTAAATCATAATGTGTCACTAGCTGAAGCAGCATATGTTGGAAGAACTCACTGGAATTATCGTCTCTTTTGGGGGCTGTGAAATGCGTTAAACATGGTTCTAAATAAAAAGAAAAAACTGCTTGAATTGTTTTGTTACTTTGTAGGAGAGTGAAATATTTTAAAAAATCCAATTTTACACATACTGTATTAATAATTCTTGTTATTGTCTTTAAATAGCTATTCTACAAAATGTAACAACAAAATAGCCACAGTCCAAGAAGTCACTCCAGAATAAAGCCTATTAGGTGTTAGTATGGTTATACTTGTACTGCAGCCAGTGGACAAACATTAAAGCTGAGATAGTTTGGCTTAGATGTTGGATTATATGGTGGACATCATTGTTTTCACAATAAATTCATCATCTGCTTTGTATTTGTTTGATTCACTGATATTTCTCTAATGATAAAAATACCACGGTATGTTTAATTGTGGTGTTTAAAAATTCTGCAAAATTACAAAGCGTAAAGTTAACTTGCACAATGAAAATCTGCTTTTCCTGATGACTCTGGTTTTGTGGTTTTGGTTTTTGTTTCCATATTAGCACAGCCTTTCCCCTTTTTTTCATCACAAAATTGTGTCAGATGTTGCTTATTTGAGATAGAGAGAGTTACTAAATCATTTAGAACATAAATGCTTGGGTGGGTAGCTACTGCAGCACAGATATGAAACATCACATTTTTGTCTGATGGCTATAAAGCTTGTTGGCAACTTTGTGAAACTGCTGATACAAAAGGCACCCATCAAAGGCCTTTTGCATGTTATTATAATAAATACATTCATCATTTTATTATTTTGATTTGGTTATTACTGTACTTTTATGTGTGGTGTCCCAGCAAAGTAAAAATAAATAAAAGGAAAAAAAAAAAACAAAAAACCAAACCAACCAGAAAAACAACTGCTAAAATAAGATGTTGCTTGTAAGAATTAACAGAGGACAGCATGTTGTGAGATTGTAGAGCTGAGGCTAAACCAGTTTTTGTCCTGATCTAAATTCACCAAAAGTAGATTCAGTGTGCCCTTACCAGGGTAGGAGCTATCACCAAAGTGGAAGGATCTGGAGCTAAATCTCTATACATACCAGAAAGAATTTGTACCGTATCAGACCAATGAAAGGCCATCAGCACTTGTGAAGTAAGGAAGTAACAAACTGTGGTAGATGAGATGGTTTATAACTTATGCTTCCATGCACTATTTTATGCATTCTGGATTAAAGCACTGTAATGCATGGCACAAGAAGAATTGCTGAACTTGCCTTCCCGAAATTAGCAACTGCTGATGGCTAATGGGAAGTGAAGTACCATTGCCAGGTTTGCCATTTCTAGCAAGTGCCCCTTATGTACATGGCCCTTGGCTGGGGTGGTGACATTCCCTGTGCCTGTGTCACAGCGGGTACTGAGCGTGCTGGGGCTCTGTGTGTGTGTGCCCGTGAGAAGGGGCAGGGCACAGTGGGGGATCATTGGACCCTCACATAACTGGCAATCAAGATGATCTGTAGATGTTCATAAAACAAAGAATATTTCAGAACAATGTTACATGTACAAAAATATGACTTTCAACTCTGAAAATAAATAAGTTCAATTTATTAAGAGCTGGTGTCAATGTTGAACAAAATACACATCTTCCAATAAAGAAACATTTTTGTGAAGTGTTGTAGGTTTTTTCTTTTTTTTTTTTTTTTTTGATCTACTAAAATACAAGTTGGACCTTTTTCTCCTTTTTGTAAATATATTATTTGTCTCCCTTAATTACATATCCTTAGAACTGTGACCATCATTCTCCTTTAAGCCAAAGACTGAGGGTGTGTTAGATTTTTTTTTAATTCTTAGGAGTCTGGCCACATATGCAGTTTTTTTAAGGGAAAATACTTAACAATGAAAAAAAAGAAAAAAAATATATTTTTTTTCTAATAAATAAAAATAATTTAAAATGCTAGAGGCTATACATGACTAGTTTTGATTATGTTCATTTATAAATGAAATAGTTTCCAAAATACGTGGAAGCAATATTAAAGGCAGACAAACAAAGATCTGTCTACTTTATTTTCCCATTAAGCTTGCCCTTCTTAACTTCTCCATCCGTGGTTCGGCAAGTAAGAGGAATAAATGTCACATCACCATTCATGAAGTTTGTCAGGCTTTAAAAAAATAGTTCTGGCTTCGAAGGAGTCAACATTCATCTTCAACTTCTCGTATTGGTGGTATCAAGCTGCTTGTCGATTTATATTGATTGATCTGATTGGCCATGTGAGTGCTCATGGGCTTGATTTGAATGTTTCTGGGATAGGCATTATCCGGTTCATCTGTAAACCATTTCTTTTCTGCTAAGGAGCAAAACAGGTAGAGACAGAATAAGGAGGGAAAAATGAAAGTTTTAATTAGTGAAGCAGACATATACAGAAACATTAAAAAAAAAAGGGAGCAGTCAGTAAAGTTTATAGAAAAAAGAGATCAATAGAAGATGACTTTGACTAATTACTAGCAGTACAGTGCATTAGATTAATACCTCTGAAAATACTGTTATGAAAGGAGGATGACGCTTGCAGATTTGATAATAGAAGCTAAAGAAAACTGCCAATGTGCTAGTTTGCTTGTTGGATGTAAGAAAGTTCTTTTCTTGTCCCCATGCTTAGATGATTCATTTATTGAAAAAAAGATACAAATCAAAGTCTAAACTAAGAAGCCAAGGAGAGCAGCTGGGATAAGGATAATGCAGAAAGGAGCATATGAGTCTATACACAGAGGAGCACCTAAAGAGTCAGAGACTGCTGTGAACCACTTCAGCCTTGGGGTGATGGCTACTGCTGGTCCAGAAATCATGCAGGAGAATGCAAAGAACTTTCTGCAATTGGTGTTAGAATAAAAGGGACTTGTATTCCTGCTGCCAGATGGCAACCTTGCTGCACAGGGTGGGCATTATGTCCCTACTTTAAAACACAGGTGCTTGGGCACTGCTGAACCCTAGGGTTTAAAATGGGGTAAGAAACACAGCAGGTGACTGCAACAAGGGCTCCAGCTAATCCTGAATGGATCCGTCATGACAGGTGACAGCAAGGCAAAGGAAGCAAGGACTTAAAGGAAAATTAGAGAGGAAGCTGTTTCTTTTATACCTTTGAGCTATGTCTGTTTCCATGAACACAGGGGGAATTTTATGGTGCCACTTTAAGGTGGGTTGGGAGCAATGTGGGAGTGAGGAATGCTGAGAGGTTGCAGCATTGCAGCCATTCCCCAGCTGTTTGTCATCGTATCCACTCTAATGCACTGTTCATTCGCAGCTGTGGACAAAACTTCTTAAAATTCACAAAAGAAAAAAAAAATCTTAAACCCTTTAGAGAGCAAATTTCTGCTGTAATTTCTCAATGACAGGTATGCAACTTTACAAAAGAACTGTATTCAAAGACTTGGAAACTCCTGATGTTAAGAGTGGCTAATGGCCATTAGGTGCACTTGAGCTTTGACAAGCATTTGTGAACACGGGTCTCCATTCTTGTCCTCCTTCCCCAAATTTGAGAGGTGGGAGGGCACAGTAGTGGACACTTATGGTTCTGGGCATTTCATTATTACATGCAGGGTTCAAATTGTGTCTCATCACAGCTGCCACTCTTACATGTGTGCATTACTTTTCATTCCAATGGCGAATCCAAAATGCTGCAGAAGCTTTGGTGTCTCACTTATATAAACTGCTACTTTTGCTAACCACTGAAATGGTGCAGTATCTGGAATCAGGACAGGAGTGGAACGAATGTTCCTTTTTTAATAAATAAATTATTACAAATTAGCAAAGCAAAATTCACCTTGAAAACTGAAGGATCGAGCACAGAATTTCAGGAGGTAAAGGAGAGAAAATAAAGTGAAAAACTGAGAAGAATAAAGGACAAATACCAGGACAGAAGTGCACAGAAATAAACAACCAGCTTTGGAGTTAGTCTCTCAAGAAGTAGCTTAATCTCCAGAATTACTGGACTTCTCAGTCACTTTCACAAATATCAAATTAAAACGCTTCCACTTCATATGGTTTTTAAGAATTTACATGCCAGACCCCCACTCCCCAACAAAATCTTTGTTACCTGTTCTTACACTTTTTAAAAAAAGTTAAATCAAACCCAGGAATTAGATTACTTATTAGTAATTAGTGCCTTATCACTGAAAGAAAACAGAACTACTGTATATTTTTTGTCATTTTCTAAAATGCTTTTCACTTCTGTGTAAAAATATCCTACTCATTTGTGAGCAGACTAAATAATTCCCTGCAACCTTAAAGTTGCCTGAGTCTGAACAATGTTCAATCTCCCATCTCCCTCTCTCTCACCTATTATAATTAAGTTCCCTTTGATTTGAACAGATTGGACGATAGGAATTCATAATGTTACATCCTGCACACTGAAGCTAACTGATTAAGTGCTTTAAATTATTCTTCCTGACAGAATGATAAAGTTACAATCTGTTCAGAGATGATCTACAGCTTGCCAGACTCCTACCGCTTCTTTCTACATTCATTTATCTTTTTGTCAAGCAGTTAAAAAAAAAAAAAGCCTCAATTCCATAGATCTTTTAAAGTAATCAGAACATCTGAATTATTAATGAGACTTTAAGGGAATGATTCCTGATGGGGGCTGGTTTAAGAAAGGTTGTAGGAAAAAAAAGTCTGGGAATGTGTACACATCAAAATAATTTCAGCTCCATTTAAAAAACCATTTAGTTCAAGTGTGACACATTATGCATTTGTGGAAACCAATTTCATGTGATCTACGATTAAACTAACCTTTCAGAGAGGTGTAAAGTGTGATGGTTATCATGTTTTAAAAGCCTTGTGAGATCACATAAACAATTTCAAACTAACAGTTTTCTAATGGTTTGTGTTTAAAATGATTTTGAGGCAAGTTAAGCACCGTGAACTTTCATCGCTACCTTCTTTTTTTTTAACACATGGTGCAAAAACTTTCCTTACAAACAGAACTTGGTGCAAGTTAAGTCAATGTTCTACCAAGTAAGGGGAGATTTGTGTGAGTGCTAACAATCAGAACTGTGTTGTGTTTCTCAGCAGCCAGTGTAAAGCACCCTGCTTTCCCTAAAATTTTCAAAATAAGCTATTTTTTTATACATTAATTTTACAACAAAACTCATATATACACAGAGCTATTCTTTAAAAAGACACCACTGATTCTCTTTTTGCCTTTACCTGGCAAGTAATAAATACAGAACACTAATGATGCAGAAGCTGGTAGATTCTAATTTCTTCTGCTGTTTAGATTTCTTCTTGCCAGTGCTGAAACCTTGATCCAAGCATTATCATCTCCAGTATCCAATGCTTGGACCCAGCTTTATACCTTTCCTGTTCCTTTCTGCTGTTAAAATTATCTTTGACCACCATAGTGATGAATATCCTGTGAAAGTTCATTGACCTCTCTCCTTACCTTTGAAATGTGAGCTTAAGACTGCTGATCTTTACTCCTGGCCACTATGATATTCTGCTCCCAGTTACTAAATGTCTTTCTTGAAGCCCTTAAACACTTCTCAGTCTTTTATGCTATGCTAACAGCCTGATTGAGGTATATCTTCCAGAGTCTTAGAACAGATTTTTACTTATCTGAAATATTACTTACTCCTTCCTTTAAATCAGTTCAGAACTCTCCTTTTAAAAGTCTTTTTATATTGTTATATTCACCAAGCGCTTTTTTAAAGTTCTTTGTCACATAGAGTCTGTTTCTCTCCCTTTTGGAATATGCATATTGATCCTTACCAGAAGTGTTTCTACATTATAGTGACAATAGGCATAGCTTTTTATCTTATTTTTTTAAGAGCTGTTGAAGAAAGTCCCTGATCTTCCTACGCTATTTGACAGGCTTCTTTTTGACAGCATCACCTGAGAGATGTTGGAACAGCTAAGTAACTGCATGTATCAGAAAGCAGAAAACATTTACTTTCCTCTCAAACATCTGCATTTGTAACATCACTGCATCTATAAGGGTTCAAAAGACTTAATGTTCATATTACAAATAAATAAAAATTAACATTTTTGTGTAAGACTCTTCCCTGCAGCATAAAAGAAGGATATAAATAATCAAAGTAAAAAGATCAAAATACAGTTTTCTTCAACTTGTATAAGACTCCAGCAATTCTCTCCAACAGATTTATTGTACTGGTGCTTTAAAATTTCTATCATTAATTCTGGACTGAGTAGCAACTTAGAACAAATGTCACTGTGAAACAACCTCTCTTCTAAGCAGAGGCAAAGAAAATACTACCTAAACGTAACACAAAGGTTTTACTAAATTTGTATTCTCACCATAATGCCAGGTTACCTTCCAATTGTTTAAAACATGAATTTTTTGTCTTCTGTGACACTGCCAGTTTCAAATTAATTTGCATGTATGCGTTTGTGGGCCTCCCCCCTGCATGTAACCATCTTGTTTGTAACTAAGCTGAAAATTCTCCCATGGAATTTGTTCCTGCATGAGAAAAAAAAGTAATGGAAGTTTCTCCACCCACCTGCTCAGCAATTCTTTGTTTGGCAGATGAATATTTTACATGTAGCAGGCAGTAAGAAATTTGCAGGGAAAGAGAGAACAAACTATTTTTCTATGAAGAACTTTACTTTGCTCCAGGGCAACTAAAGTTTTGTGACAAAGATAATGTTCTGGACTTGCTCTTAGTTTTTTTTTTTTAAACAACCAAAATTCTTAGTTTTGACAATGGGAATTTCACTGGAAAATGCCTGACTCTCTCTATTTAGGTCAGTAGGAAACCATGCCAAGAACCTGCAGGTTTGCTAGATATGGTTTTGTGTCAACACTTAAGCTCACTAAGAACCTGGCTTCCAATGCTGGAACTGATGTAAATGGCAGGACCTTCACTTAAACCTCTAAAATGTCATCTCTTGACATTGGTGATACTTCTCCACTTTCAAAAACTAACCACTCTACTGTGGTTGTTTGACCTGGAATAGGACAGGAGACTCCCTCTTACTTTTCAATATAAAAACCAACGTAAAGTTGATTTAAGCATTTCTCTACTTAAAATGACCAACCTCCGTTAATATATTCACATCAGAAAATCTTCATCACTATATAATAAACTTTTTTACCAATCTGACTATAGCCAGTAGTGGAAATTGTACACAATATTACTAAAAGTCAAAAGTTTTAGAATTCTAACTTCAGGATAGAAGACAGAGGTGGATTATTCAAAGTAATTTGAAGAACTCCGATTTGCATTCATATTAGATATTCCTCTTCTAGTGCTCACAAAGTAGGCAAGTTGCTTCTCTAATGTATGCTGTTTATATTTTTCCTATTTCAGCTGCACTGTTATACAAATACTATTTTTTTGGATAAAATCATTATGTAGGATGTGACAAGTGGCTTCATATTAACACCCTTCCTTTCTCTGCTAAATGGAAAACAGATAAAACATTAATGGAAAAGCATTTTGATGTCAAAGCCATTAACATTCTTCCAAAATGTGCAACTGCTCTCAACTATCTTCAATCAATACTGCTGACATAAAAAGATGCTCACGTACGTACACGGGGAATAGGAGAGTAGGGAGGGGAAAGGAGAAAAGAAACTGGAATGAGGAATGGGAAATTAAAGTAATGTCTGCACCACGCTAGGCATCTTCATTGAGCAGGAACCTGGATGTTTACAAAAGGACCACGTGCAATTAGAAAGGCAAGCAGATGAGAGGATAAAAAAATAAAACAGGGTTCAGAAACAGCAGCAGCAGCAGCAGCAGCAGCCAGTTTTACTTCTGGTTTGGAGGGGGAAAAAAGGCAAAAGAAAACCAACAAAACAACCAACCAAACAAACAAACCAATAACTGAATAAAGTTTGTAACTATTTTTTTTTAATTTCACAAGTTTTCACAAGGACAAAGTTATAGAGGGAAACCCACAGCAGTTGCTAGGTCATGCAGAACCATTAATTGTCATACCTTGGCCCATTCTATTCATCCTTGTTGCACTTTAGAAAAAGAAGTAAGCTATGTAAGTTTTACAATGCTTTTAAACTGTCATATTTCTGGTTGAGCACTTTAACTGGCACATCCTTGTAGTAATAAATATTCTCAGGGCAAAACATGATAACTTTCTTTGCAAAAAGAAACACATGAATTTTTCTTTATCATGAAGAGCAACTGTAATAGTCTCATTTGTAGGGGAGCAACCATAATTTGCAACCTATTTCACTGATCGAATGCACTGCACTTACAGCTGCATTCGAATGCACACTCACACATACATACTGTATTCCAATCATCATGCTTAGCACTGCACAGTGGTATTCTCTGTAGCCCACTTACATGGTTCCAGGTTTTGTCAGTAAAAGTGCTTGGCTTTATTGTCAATTCACACAGCAAGCAAATCTTCAAAATTATCATGCTTGGGGAAGGGGAAGGTAGAAGACAATACTAACCATAAAAGCACCTTGTCTGGGTTGGCAGTTACAATGCTAATCATTGCAAATCTGATTTTTTTTTTTTTTCTGTGTACATGCTGTCTTGCTGGATAGCCAGAGAAGAGGGTATGTGTTTCTGCCCTCCTTACCCTCAGAAACCCTCCATAAACCTAGAGCTAGTTGTATATTTCAAAATATACATTGGCTTTTGAACTTTAAATCAAGAAAAAAGAAGTAAAAGCAAGCCTGAAGTATCATTTCTATGGCTGTCTAGGATCTATGGCTGTCTAGGGCAGGTTCCTTTCCACTACTTTATTTAGTTCCCTGCCACAACTTTTTTTTGGCTACACGTGTCATTGGTGACAATTTACAAGAACTAAATTCTGGCAAGTGCTTGGAACATGACACCTCAGCAGAGTGAATATTTCCAACCCAGCCCTCTTGTTCTCCTCATTAACTGTCTGGGGCATAGCACCTTTTCTTCCCAAATGGGAGAGATTTAAAGGCACTCAGTTGTCTTCCCCTGTATTCCTGCATACTGGCATGCACCTGTTGAAAAAAAAACAGGTAGAACATGCAGCAAAGTTTCTGGAGGTTCTTCACATATTAGGACTCTTGTTGGAAGATTTATACCAACACTAACTTGGAAAAGTTAAACTATCATCTGGGGAAAGGAACAAAGTCCCTTGAGATCTCATATGTAAGCATAGAAAAATGCTTGCTCTTTTCTGAACATTATTTATTCTGTACATAAGGTGACTAATTCACCTTTTAAAGATGTAAAAGTCCCGAGAAGGCAGTTTTTAATGACTTACATCCAATATTTATGATACATATGGCTTTTTATCCCAAATGTCAAAAGTGAAAGAAAATATAGCTATTCATGTGGCAATATAAATAGACAGAATAATAATTTAATATGCAATTAGACTCTTTCTAAACTTAAATTAAACCATTGGAGTTTTACAACTTCATGCCCAGACAATTGCAGTGTTAAAGGGAAAATACACCATCTCGAAAAGACTAGTATTTTAGAGAAAGTTCTCAAACAAGCAGAAAAGTCCCTGATATTGCTTTGGTATAAAGCAGATATGTAGCAATAATCTATACAAAGAGTGTAAGCCCTATATAATATAAGCTTTGAGAGTGAAAAATCAGCAGGGATTTTTTTTTTTTTTTTGCAGGGTTTTTGGTTTTTTTTCAATAGGATAGTTTTATAAGCTTCAAATAAATGTATCAGCTCCTGTAAATATGAGTATTTAAAAAACCTACTGCAACATACATCAACACTTCTGCACTAAATGACTTTCTTTGTGTAACTCTGACATCAAGAGCAAGTGTTTATGTTAAATATACTCTATTTTTGGATATATAGAGTAACTGCAGTGAGTTATTTATGTTTTCAGTGTGCCTATGGGTTTGGAATTCTTTTTTTATTCTCCCCTAGCATCATAAATAACTTTTGGTCCGTCTGCTTTGTTGCTGTTGTGCTTAAGGGTTTTATGGTGGTGAAATAAAAATGACAATCACATGCACACTGTCATACATATGCAAAATATGTGTACAAAAAGGGAGAACTCCATGGGAAAACAGGGAACATTACTGCTGGAAACATTAACCAGGGAGAATGGGTGGTGAATGCAAGTTTCACACACAGTGGGAGTAGATACACATATCAAAGTCTATCTTCCTGCACATACTTCTGTTTGTCCCGGGAATCCCTGGTCTTGGGGCGGTTCGGTCGGTTTGCTGTTGATGGGATAGAGTGAACTGATGAGCTCTTCTTGCTGGAAGAATAGGAGGAATGGGAGGAATGAGAAAGACTGGCTCGGGACTGGCCAGCATTGTGGTCAAATTGCATCAAACAGAAGATCAAGTCCGTCGGCACAAGCTCAAATTCATATGGTGGGTTTGTGATAACATAACTGGAAAGAAAATAAGAAAAAAAGAAAGAAAAAGAAAACAGGTTTAGATTTGTCCTAAAAAATTTTCTTCTAGACTTGTTAGCTCATGAACATTTAGCCCAATTTTTGCATTTCTGTTTGTACCTAATTTTAACTTACATAATTCCCGTCATGATTTAACTGGCCTTTTTATGTCAGCTATCACGTTTTTTATGTTTTCTGTCAGACAGACATAATGTCTGAGAATGATGTTCTTCAAGTGAATCACATAACGATTTCTCAGAGAAGACACCATACAAATCATGCTCTTTGCCCTGGCTGCACCATAATGCAATGACTCTAGGAAATAGATTTACATATTGACTAAAACCAGTAACACACCCACCACAAGCAGTATTTAAAAGAATGGCTGGAAAACAGAGAGGAGGATTCTACTTGCAGCTTATTTAAATGCATATTTAATATAAATAGTTATTAAATATTTAAATACTGTCAATAGAACAAGGGATATAATTATTGGTTTGGATTATTACTGCAGTTAAAACAAGTTAAGGAAAATACATCAATAATTTTGTAGCGAGGTTAATTTTGTTCATGCACTCCACATGTACATTCATGGCCTCAAAGAGCATTTATAAAGAGAAATCTGCATATCCAAGAATCCAACATTGCTTAGTATAAATCCCAGGCCTGAAATAAAAACTTGATCAATTTCAGGAATACCCACCTTCACCTAATGGCCTTTCAGGGTATGAAGGGCTTATAGAGCAGCTGCTAAATTTTTTCATGCATGTGAAAAACAGACTCGAGCAAGGCAATAAGCGTTTTCTGTCCAAGCAAGAAATGAATAAAAATTGAAGACGAAGCTCATGACTTCTTTTCAAATTAATTCAATGCTCATAAGAAATCTGCTTAGCTGCTTCAGGGACAGAAGTCCCTTATTAATCCAACAAATAATCCCAAGTATAGCAACTATGGAGTAAATCTAAACTGCAAATCATTTTTTCTACCCAATTTGTTCAAATTCTTACAGAAGAAAGTGCTTTGGTTGTTTATTGCCATGTTCACCCAATAATGATGCTTTTTGTAGAGCACGAAACAGTAACAGATGGTAGATTTGTGATACTTCTGGTATGGGTCTGTGTGTGTATTTCTAGGAAGCAGTTAATTAAGACACATTTCAAGCAAGCTGTTAAATGGCCTTCAGTTTGCAAAGATGGAAATGTGTCAGCTCTATTTAAAGCATTAAGGTCAGGCTTGGTGCTACTGAAGTAAAAATGTAGTCTACCAAGAGAAGGGTTTCCATTTACTGGAAGAGATTATGATTAGACACAGATGGTAGTGATGGGAAGCCCACTGGAGTATTTTTTGAGCATTCAGAAAAAAGACTAGCTGCTGTAATTTAACTTATTATCCCACAACTTGGAGCTGACTGATATAAGGAAACTGAAGTTATTTCCTTGCATGCAAACAGTGGATCATCATAAAACAAACAAGATCAAGATATATTTTGAAAATGTAATTAAAAATTTTTGAATAAAATTAGCTGACAACTTATGCTGCAATATCCTGCTTATGATTTAAAGTCAGATAAAGAGTCATCCTCAAAGAGGATTGTGGAAAAGTTGTGCAAACATAGAGAAAGCTCTTTTTTATATTTATTACAGGCACTGGGGTCTTCCTTATTAAGAAGAGTGAAGAACAGTGAAGCAGAGATGTTCTAAAAGACTGGACTCACCGTTTAGTGCATTGGCTGGGAGTACTTAGATGTGCATCCCTTAATCGATAAATTCCAAAGCAAAGCATATTGTATGTTTTCAGTGCTTTACAAAATAGATCTCCATAACAACCTCCATCCTAGAGGGAAGAGAGGAGATAAACAAAAAAAAAAAAAAAAAAAAAAAAAAAAAAGAAAGAAAAACAGCACATTTTTTTTCCTTTCTTTGCTCTGTTAACACAATGACAGGGAACAAGTGTTTCAGTATGAACTTATAAAAAGAGGGACAATGTATAGACTGCTTGTACAATGTATACAATGTTTGTCTCCAAGGAGAACCTTTTTACCAAGGAAATAGATAATCTAAATGTTTTATTTCAAATAAGCAACTATGTAAAGTGATGATTGTTATTTTGGAGAGTCTTGGTCCATGAAATAATGGCAAATTGGAAAGAGTGATTTGCTTTAAGTTGGAAATATAAATTTTGGTACCAGACAATACATTTTCTACAAATTACATTTAGTATCTTTGACCCTTTCTTGGCAGTAGCCATACTGTCATCCAGACAAAAAAAATTCACCAGGAGCACCACAGAAATTAGAGTTCTAAGGGTTTAAAAGGATAATAAAATATCTGCTGCTGTAAAATAATGACTAAATGTATGATTAGCAAAATTAAGTTTAGCTTTGCTCATTTGTGTATCCAAAATAGTGATTCTTAAGTAATCATGAGAGTTAATGCATTTTGCCTTCACAGATGTAGTGCAATTGAGGTCCTGGTGAAACAGCATTTGAAAGATTGGTGTTGCTTATTTTATTTGTGGAAATGTTAAGCTGCATGCTGAAGTGTTTTGATGAGCTGCTGGTCTCAGCTACAGCTGGACTGCTATAAGAACTGAAAGGCTGTAGGCTTCTAGCTATGTACTCTTGATGCCCTAATCCTTAAATTGGGATTCCCTGTCATTTCTGTGAAGAAGGTCATCCCATTCTTTTTGGACAGAGCTGGTGAACACAAGGTTGATTTAAGAAACATCAAATCCTACATCATTGTCAAAGCAAAGTGGCTGCTTTGGGATTCACCTCAAGATTTCAAAATGTGGTCCAGAAAACATTTCTAGATACTTTATTTTTATATAAAGCACTCTTTTTAAAAGATCTTTTATCTATTTGGTTTGGGGTTTTTAACTTTTTTTGTTTGCTTGTTTTTTGACTTCACCCTTAGAACAGTGCAGTCAAATTATCAGAAAATCAGGATTTCACAAGAATTCTAGTTCATCTGAAACCAGCAGAAAAAAACCCTTGCAACCAGAAGTTCTGTGAAAACACTAAATAGGCTTCTCAAAACCCAAAAAGGGTATATCTATACATATCACTTATATTTAGAGTTCATTATTACAACCATGTCTATGTCATCCAAATCAGCTCATCCATCTCTTTAGCTGACAATGAAGAAGAGTCACAGGATTTTCTGTAAGAAATATGCAGGCAACAACCCTGGGCAGTCATACAGCTTCTTAAAAATGCAAAGAGCAAACCTGACACTCTATGCTGTAAATTTTTAAACAATCCAACAGCTCTATTAAATTAAATAATAGAAATTACATGCTTATTAAGATAGATTTTTTCACTCAATCTGAGAGAGAGCTAATAGAGCACAGACCAGCCTTGGTCCTACATTTTCCTCATGATCTTACCCCTAGGTCTGCAAATGGCCCATCATACAAAGCCAACTGAGCAACTCGACACCTGTCCCTGTTTGCAAGTGTCTGGGGTGTGCTGTAACCTCCTCTCAATGCATTTTCCTCAGCAATCAGTGCTTCCAGCTCTGGTGTGGCTCCTCCTGTTACCAATGTCCGTATCAGTGTGAGGATATTGTCATTGAAGTATGTCTGCAGAGATAAAAGAAAGCTCTTTAAGCAAACACCATTAAAGTCACAACTGAAGACATCCAAATTACAACTTTTCCGGGTTTCTGCTGTTTAAAGTTCTTGGCTGTCTCTTCAAATAATTTTATATAGAAAGTGAAAAGACAGCAGACTCCAATTACTCTATTTTCTTCTATCCCATTAGACTCCTATACTGGATCCTTCCTTTTAAACACCAATTCAGGCTGATTTTTATTAAAGTACAAAAATTTGAATGATTTATGTTTCCTATAATTGGTGTTAGTAGTGATGCAATGACTGCTTTCCTTCTCGTCGCCCTCATGTCTAATAATGGGCTTTAGGACATGTAATTGTAAAATTCAGACCACATTTAAAGCTTACACAGGCTAGATTGCCTTTTTACTCTTGTCACCAATTCGTTGGGGAGCTGCCTTTGTGCTGCAAATGTCATTACTTATTACTGTGGCTGGACTCTAGCAGTCTACCCGATGTATTGTACTAAACATCTTATTACAAGACTTGACAGTGTTCAGACATAAGCATGTATCAATTAAACATCTTGAGTTCATTCCAGATAAATGTATGATGAGTTTGGGATCCTGGTGGTCCTTTTAAAAAACTCTAGGGTATAGGGTAAGCATGGTTTATTAGGGAAGATTTACTCCACACTGACATTTTGCCAGCATCTGTATCATTGCTGGTCTGTCAGGCAAACAATGGGTATTTAAAATATTAATTTAAATCCAGATGAATGACTTTCAAGTTCACTTAAAAGTATACTGGTGTAGTTCAGACATACTCAGTTAAACATCTGCAATATATTGTACCGGGCAACAAAAAATGTTGAACAAAAAAAAGGAAAGACTGTCACTTATAATGTCACCAATGTCTGAGCTTTCAGAAGCTTTACAAGTACGGGGGACATAAAAGGAGAAAATGAGCTCACTGTAGAGTATACAGGATTGACATTACTGGATTTTGTTGAATTTAGGACTTAGAACAAATGCCTGTAATCCAACCAAGTAAAAGTGAATACTGAATTCTCAAACAGTGCTTGTTGTCTAAAGATAAGACTTTCTAAATAATACTTTTCAATGAAATTCATTGCTTTATCCATTTAATGTAACTGTATTTAATACATGGGTAAACTGAGGTACAGGCTGAAACATTCTATCCTGAGATCAAAAAGCAGAACTGGCTTCCTATCCATGTTACTTTGATATTCTTTCTTTGTATAATGAAACTTCAGTTTCATTGTTTGCTGGAGATGACAGATAAAACAGAAGAAAATGAGTTGTACGCAGCAATGTTTTTCATTTTACATTGAAGTTTCGTAACTTCAAGCTTCTCTACTGATTTACATAGGCATATATGCCATTCACCTGTTGACTAAATTAAAATTAGAGGAACATATTCTTATTGTTATACATGTCCTAAAGCAAATATTTACATCTCATCCACTCCAATTATTTTAAGTTAACCTGGGTAAGGCACTACATATTTTAACTACAAAGCGTACTGTAAAGAGTAGTCTGACATAAGCAGAAGTTCAGGAAGGTTCAGCTGGTCTACAACAACAGCTAATCTCAAATCAGCTCTTACCCATGTGGATGCACTGTGTAAAAATTCAAGTGTAATACTCAAACCTCTCTATAGAAAAATCAATGTGACCCCTTGAAGGAATGTAAGTCTGGAGCAATTTACATGATGTTTAATAGGAATTGCCACCGTGAGAGAGAGAAGACATTCAGGCATGATTGTTTATTTTTCATTTACTTCTTCCTTGATGTCCCTGAGATGAGGATCAGACTTGCTCTCTTTGGCAACTCTTCCCACTGTGCTATGCTTCTAAGGCAAAGCTAAGACCCTTACTAGCAAAGGAGG
Source organism: Orthonyx spaldingii (assembly GCA_013397795.1). Lineage (NCBI taxonomy): Eukaryota > Metazoa > Chordata > Aves > Passeriformes > Orthonychidae > Orthonyx > Orthonyx spaldingii. Next base: position 1,206,734 of record VZTJ01000539.1, read on the forward strand.
CAGTATTTACTGTGGAACAATGGCTTAACTTCGGTTTCACACAATGATCAATGTGGATGGCACCATATAATCAGATGGATGAATGCAGTCAAAAGATGTTTTTGGGGTTTTCTTTACAATCAATGCGAGAAAAGATTCCAAGTTTCAGGATGAACTGCTGCAGCATTGCACCTGATCAGAAAATGCCCAACCATAAGCAAGAAAAGATGGGTGAATAGGAAGCTGTAACTTGTCACCTTCTGCTAAACAGGGTTGCTTCCTCCTGTACTAACACATTTAACACTCCTCAAGAAAAAGCTGTCTGCCCATGCTTTTGATTGTCACAAAAATCAGACTCCTCATTACATCTTGCCAGTTTGGAACTAGGGGAACACTGAAAAGCTGAACTAGCTGATATCCATTTCCTTTGGAATAATAATACACCAAAATTAATTTGAGAGTGATCTTCTACTTGCTCTGTGGGAGGGTACATGGCCTGGATATGCCAGTACTTATAAGAAACTGATCTACAGAATGTCTTTGGAAAGGTGCTGTTGTACTTACAGTAACAACGCACTTTCCAGTGATGGAAAAGAATCCTTTTTGTTGAGTGTAAAATCATAACTGAAGAAATATTTGTTTGCTACTGTCATTAACCAAACCCCACATTGGACATGTATGTGTGTGATATCACTTTAACCGGCATCCGGAATGAGAATATGAGATAGATGTATTCTAAACACATAAAAAAGGAAATGCATCATAGACACTGAAACTGGGTAAATAGCAAGCAAGACACGACACAGATATCTGAGCTAGCACTGCCACCTAGCCCTTGCTTTGGAACTGTAGTGCAGCTCTTTCAAACGTTTCAAGGATGCTTTCCCATTTGTTCAATCATTTTTAAAAGTATAATTACCAGAGTGCTTATGTTTTGCAGTTAATGCTGTCATGTCTTTTAAACTAATTGGTCTTCTGCAGAAAATTTAACTGAAAATTAGCACATCTTTTAATAATATTGCTTTAACTTTAATAGCACTTTGCCTTTCATTTAAAACTACACTAAAATTGTCATTTTTCAAGTTATAGCTGCCTTTTCTGTGTTTGCTAGTGGGTTTTTAAATGAATTTCTTTTAAGAAGACTCCTCCTCCACTACATCCAGTTTTTAACTTCATCATCAAACAAATATTTTAACTTGCTTTTCTTTTTCAGTTGGAGGAATAATATATATCCAAACCCGAGGAATGACTGAGCTAACATCAGTAATTCACACCAATAACAAATAGGCCTTTGAGACAGAATCAACAGCAGACAAAAAATAACAGCATTTCACCATTTGAAAATCTATTAATTCTCAAACTTCTGTCTAAACTTTAAAGTTTGGGACACTTTAAGTTAAAAGATGCTGCTTGCTAATTCTCTCAACAGACTTGCATGAAAAGTAGTCTTGTGTTTCAAAATGTCCATATCAAAGATAAGAACAGCATCTTTTCTGTATGAATAAGACTGTGAGGATCCCTCAGGGACAACTCTTGAGTAATGGATATAATGAAAAGTTATTTTTAACTGTTTTAACTATTTTCTTCTGTTCTTTGCTTTTATTTATATGAAGAAAAACTAGGATTTGGTAATGCAGAAAAAAATCAAGACCCGAAGTTCTAGCACAAGCAGATGAATTCCAGAATATCAAATGTTAAGTGGTATAATCTGGTTCTGGAGATCCTTGCCTCCACCAGCACCACTCCGACAGCACCTCAGTTGTGTTGCAGTGCTATGTGTGGGAGGGAGGCCAGCCTGCCACAACTTCTGTAGTTCTCATATCTTCAGAGCCAAAAGGAGTAACAGGGAAGCTTTGGCTCTCAGGCTAACTGCTCAAACCTTTGAAGATACTGTATGTTGATAAAACTGATTTCCTTGCATGCAGAGGATTTTATGGAATAACTATCTCAGCAAGACCCAGAAAGGGAAAATGTACTTTGGCTCAAAAATTTGCTCCTCTTAGACTATCCTATGTCATGTAACTTTTCTATAGCTGTAGATAACATGTTTTAAAGACAGTCACATAATCTAAAAGATGTTTCCAATCCCACATTTTTAGTTACATTTCACTTGGTAATGAAAACAGGCTCTGCTTTCCAGAAGTGGTGCTATGTTGAGACTGACAGCAAGTACTATTTCTCTGGGTTTGCATACGCTACGACAAAATAAATATTAATATACCATTCAAGTACCTGATGGCAGTAGAAGTGTCTTCAAAGACACAATAATAACAAACTGGAACATTTTAACAATAGCCACTGCCACAGTTAAAACATGAACCATGCCCAGAGCCTTCCCACAGAGCACAGTAACACTCTTGAACCAAACCTGGAGAGAGACCACTGCTACCAACTCATCAACAACACAATGCAGGTTTTGAGATTGTTATTGTCCTCTGAGCAATGGTGTTTGAGCTACTACACTGAGAATCCTGGGCTTGTGGAATATATCGCCTTTGCTGCAAAGGCCAAACTGTGTGTAGATTACCACTTTGAAAACAAAACTTCATTAAGCCTTTTATTTTTGAAATAAGGAAATAACAGACAATTTCAAATTTAAAATGTCCAGTACTGTCATCTTACAGGAAATAATGCTAAACTAGCAGAAGGTAAAGATCTCCAGCACTCAGACTTGAATTAGAAAGCTACCACATTTTCTATTCTGAGATTCACGAGTTAGGTTTAATGCACTACTTCAAAATTAATAAAACTATAAAAAATAAAATAATAATTAACAGTGATTAATACTGTAAGAGTACTATTATCATGAAATAACAGAATACTTAAGCAAATTACTTTAAATATATTTTGTAGCTCTTTTTCTATATAATACATCTATATGTATGTTTCAAATTACCCACAGGTCAGAAATAATACCATATGCATGGGTATTATTCCACTTTCTAATCTTTCTTACCCCTGTTTTACTACAAAACCCCACCTCTGTGGGAAGAGATTCATTCTTAAAGGAGCAGTTCACATACATTTGCTTTGTAAGGAATTTTCATTATAGAGATATCATATATTGGAATTTTCCTATAAAAAATAAGAAGTAAAACCCCCTGAATCACTAGGTAACAGGAATAATGAACTATATACTTGTCTCTAAGTGAGCTGGCACAGAACAGCAGAGTGCACATTATATACTTCTCACAGAATTCCTGTGCAATTAATAGGATGAAAGCATGATCTCACAATTTAGCTAGGATTTGGGGTTCAGTTTGCCCATACTGGCAAGTATGAAGATAGACACATTAAAAAGAAGCTGTTTGTTAAAAGCAAGTGTACTCTAGAAAAAAAGAGAAAATAAAGGTAAGGAAAATAATAGTGCAAATAGATGAGTTTGTGTGAGAAACACTCTTTTCCTTGGAGAAGAAGTGAAAGGAGAACACACCTTTCCCATGAGATTATGGATAGTAAGGAGAGAACATCTCACACATTTTGCACTTTCTGAAGGGTCAGGAAGAATTGTACTTTTCCAACTCCTTACTGGGCCTTTGAGGAATAAAAGAGAAAATAACACTGCCACTGATCAGAAAACTGGTGAAAGAAAAGACAGGATAGTGAACAACGCTAACTGACTGAATCCTTGGCTTGTCTTCTTGATTAGTATTTTTTTAAGTATTGAATTTTCTACTCTTGTTATCACATTTCTCTGGCTTCAGGCTGCACCGTCCATAACACATAATATGACCACTTAGATGTGAAATTCTTTAGATAAAGGACTGTTATAGAAAGGAACTTCAGAAAGAGAGGGGCATGTTGTCCAAAACTAAGAGTTAATAACAGCTAGCAAAAAGTAAAAATATTAAAATTTCTGAACAGGCATGGTGTATCTATTTTTCATTAGATTGCCATTATTTACTTGAGACACCTTTGCACAAGGAAGCAATGATGTCCACAACATCTCACTCTCTTTCTATAGTAATGTCAGTGGCAATCAGAAGGATTAACCCTACTTTTTTCTTGATTCTGAAGTCCCCACTGAACAACACATTCAGAGACACTGACTTAGATAATAAATGTGAGTAGATAAACAGCTCTAAGTAACATTTGGAACCTTCATGTTAAATTATTCCCATTTATACTTGAATATGCTAAATATTTTACAGGCAGAGATTTTATTTAGAGAAGGTACAGAGTTTAAGAGTGCTTGCTTAGGTTTTCTGAATTTGTCACATCTACAAAATATTGTAAATAGCTTTCAAGAAAAGCATTTTCTGAGGTTATTGAAAACTCCTAGGCTGCATTAGAATAACATTTTATCTGTGTAAACTAATTTCATTTATCTGTGGATGGAACATATGAAAGATGGAGCAGAGAAAACTACAAAATACAGATACATAAATATGAAATACAAATAATATAATAAATAATAAAGATCACTATGAATTCTTCTGAAAAGTAAAAAATTTCATTCTGAATTCAGGTGAAGGTCAGACTTGGCTCCTTTAGAGAAACCCATCTGTTCATATATAGTGTTACTTGGGGTTTACAACAGATCATTCCCAGCGCTAAGGGACTTTATTCCACAGGGAGCTCAGAAAGCCCATGCTTAGATTTTAAGAAGACTATGTCCCTGCTGTATCTAGCAGTGCTTAAGGTCCCTCTGAAAGAAGTGCAGCTCACACAGAGCAAGACTGGTATAAAACTCAGCCAATATGAGGAGGATGAAAAGGAGCATGACCGAGGTGTGTGCATCAGAACTGTGCTATGGCTGCAGAACAAAAGCCCCAGTGTAGACATAACCAAAGGCCACCATCTGTACTTTCTGGCATGCACTGAAGTTTTGATTCACAAGAAAATTCATACGAAAAAGAGAGGATAACTTCTCTTCACACACATAGAGTTCATGAGATGTGCACAGTGGCTTTCATGGAATTCTATCAGCATCCCCCAGCACTCATACTCAGAGCATTGCTCATAGCTACAGGAAATGAAAAGCTCAAAACACAGTTGATGCTGTCTGACAAGAATGGTGAGCACAGGGACTGACACACTGAATTTGGGTTTGGATTCTAGGAGTAAGAGACAACTTTTTTTGGAAAACATCATCCTTAAAACCTGACATGAGACTGTTTCCTTATAAAATTGTAGACTCATGGAAGTCCTAGGTATCTCAGTTAAGGTCTCCGTGTCCAACTAAGAAAATAATCTACCTTAGGTTCTGAAATTCTCTTGACATCTAAGAAAAAAGCATCTTCTCCTGCCTCCCTGTAAAAAGATTCTACACTTTCACATTCTCTCACAACAAGTCCGACAGAAGGGAATGAAAAAGTTTTTTTTTGCTTACTGCGCTCATGAGAGAGTCCAGCACGCTGACAGCAAATGCGGTTCCACATGCAAAGGGCTGCGTCAGATACAGTTCTGTGTCTGGATCATCATCATCATCTTGGTCCAAGAACTGAACATTTGAATCATTTACTGAAAATAGCAATAATAATATTAAGAATAAAATCAAAAGGTGTTTCTGGGTCACCAGCACGTGACCTTACACATCACACAGTCAAAGAAAAAGAAACAGCATATGTCTGGAAACACAGACTTGTGTCTTTGACGTCACTGAAAATGAAATCAAGATGGAGGTGAAAATGTGCATTTAAAAATCTGTTGCTTGTTATCTTGCTCGTAAGAGGTGACACTCTTGTTCTTGACAGGTTCCTATCCCTTGGCTGTAAAGTAGCTTCGTGGCACCAGCTGCCTGCGCTCAAAATGAGATACATTATGCTCTTGTGTGTTGAAATAATCTTGGTGTATTGGTGGGGTACAGGGGCTGAGGCTGTACAGTGTATGTACAGTGAAATGTTATCACAAGATACAAAGTTAGAATCCCATTGTAAAATAAAGGCTGTCAATAAAACTCTGATATAGCCCACAGGCATCTGTTATATGTGCTGCTGTGATTCTTACTGGAGTGGTGTTAATGCACTTACATCTCAAAAGAGGATAAACTGTCCCTTTAACATGCATCTATCTGAATGAATGAGCAGTTATTCTCTTGCAGCACTGCCTTTTGTTCAAATATTTGTCTCTATAACTTCACCTTCTCAGCCACAAATTCTACATTAGCCAGTGTGAAAAAGTATCAACATCAGGCTGCTTTAGAGAAAAAGCCCAAATAAAGTAGTATTTGTCATTTTGACTTTCTCTGGCATTTCATTGTCACAGTTAAGCTCTCTGCCTCCAACTCATTCCAACTAAAAATAGTTGTTTCCTTGAGATCAGTGTATCAAGTGGATCATATTTCATGAAATATTTCATTTCCATATTAGTCTCCCTCAGGCATGAAAGCACAGACTGCTTAGCTATGCCATTGAAATACCCTTCAACTTACTAAATGACAAATTAATTTCAGTTCCCATGCAAGAAAAGGAAATGAAAAACTTTCTGAGCATTTGAAACTGCACACACTGACTATGTCCCTATTCCCCATGTGAACGCATCTCCTGAGCCAACCTAGCACACTTTGAAAATAACATGAGAGCTGCTGTTAACTTTATCAGATTTCAGCTCTTGACTTCTTAAGTCAGAAATTCTTCTGCCTGCTATTCTGATGTTCCTTCTCATATAGTTTCATTCCTTCCCATACAGTTTTCTTTTACATCCACTCCTTTTCCAAATTCTCTATACTACTGTGCTTGCTATGAGTAGCTAACAAAACACAAATTACTACATATAAAACTTCATGATAGCTGTCTAAATGAGATGAGGATAGAATATAAAATTCTTGCCTTTGCACTCCCTGATGTAACTGTTAAAACATAACACCTTAGTACTGTAATGAGAGAAATGTTCTGCCCTGGGAATCAGAAGAATTTCATCCAAGAAAACACCAATATCCACAATACTTCTTTCTTTAGCACAATACCTATCAATTTATTCTCCAGATTCTTGAGCAATAGAGTACTTGAAAGCTTGTTGTATCATTTAAATATGTACTTTTTGAAAAACTTGTACATCAGTTTAATTTGCTAGTTGAGAGTAGGCACTGTTGACAGTAACAACCTTTTTCTACGTCCATCTGGCAGACTAACACCTGACTTGGACATCGTGCTAGCCACTCATGGGGTCAGTTTCTGAGGTGTGACAAATCTATTTTGAATTCTGCAGGTGTGTGTTTATCCTCAGTATCTTTATCTTCCTAATGCATGTTAGCACACTGGGATTTGTGGGCCAGGTGAGCTGGGATCGAACGGGTGGCGCTGTGCCATAAGGGAAAAGCTCATCAAACGCTGCTCCAAAGGTTGGTGAGAGCATTCTGTGTTGAGAGGGAACCACGCAGAACCTTGGCTGCTTCTCTACAGCTTCAAAACCTGAGCTTCTGAGAAAAAGCCTACTCTACAAAATAAACAAAAAAATAGCTTGAGGGAAAGTATGATGCTTGGGATTTTTTCTGGTATCTTTTAATTCTTCTTGGACTTCCTGTGAAAGCTGCTAAGGCATGTCCACCAAATTGACAACAGGCTGAAGTAACAAAAAAGAAAGAGGAAGAAGAGAGAAAAGGAGAGAAAAACTGGTGTAGGAGAGCGAGGGCCAGGGAGGTGGGGACTCAGGCCAAAAAAAATGAATTGGTGAGGAGGTGCTATGAAAACAGCCGGCAGGTCAGACGAGTGTGATCAAAGGTTTACTGATGCTGCGTGAAAAAAAATCATTAAGAAAGACCAGAACAAGACAGTCAGTTTCAACCAGAACCACAAATAAAACACATTCAAAGCAGTGCCATGAGGGTAGCCCCTCTGATACAGCCAGATAAATAAAGGAAAAGCTGATGACAATAAGAACAACAACAGAAAATAAGACAGTGATGTGAAGGAAAAAGGCACTTCTTACCCAGTTCAGTTATCATTAGAATGTGGGTTCCACTGTTTTTTTCCTGACTGATTGAAACCAAAGGCAGAAGTTTGCCAGGCTTAGCTAGTAAGTAAAGTATTTAGGGGGGAAAGAAAGTACAGAAAGAGAATAAAGTAAGGGAAAAAGACAGGTAAGGCTGTAAAAAATAAAACTGAAAAAGAAAACAGAAGGACAAAGGACCACAAATCAAGTTTGTATTTGCCATGAAAAAAAACAGAACAGCTTCTGCACTTCACATCACACCACTTGACAACATAAATACCCACAGCTAGAGTGGAAATCAGAGTCTAGTTACCTACCATTATCATATTCTCAGGAGTGATATATCTCATACTATTATACAGAGTTTGGTTACACATGATTAAACCGTTTTGGACCATGAAGAAATAAACAAATGGCCTCTTGCAATTGATTAAATGCACAGGAAATATCTGCTTATACTTACTGTGGCCTTTTTTCTTTTCTAACCTTAGCCCAAAGACCCCTGCTTGTTTGTTACACTAGGCAAAAAGCATCTTGTCTGATAGAATATTTATTTAAGAAAATGGAGAAAACCCAAAGGAGAGAAATATATTTCAGTTATTCAAATAAAGTGAACCAACTGTTACTAAACTTTCTTTAGAGAGAGTTATTCAAAGCAGTCAACAAAAGGGAAAACAAGAGTGTAAGATACAGTATGGGCAATTTTTCTGTATCTGCATAACAAGGAAGGTGGGAAAAAGACATGGGAATGTACATGAAAGGATAAATGCTAGGTCTTCTTACCTAGCTCTGTTATAATAGGGATGTTGGCTCCTGTTGTAATGGAGGGTTGACGTAAAAGGCCATGGACTGGACTGTTGTCTGGAGACGACCTATCCATGCCAGGGGGTGTAAAGCCTAAAAAGGAAAAAAAGCAAAAAAAAAAAAAAAAAAAAAAAAAAAAAAAAAAAAAAAAAAAAAAAAAAAAAAAAAAAAAAAGAAGAGAGAAAAATAGAGAAATTTTACAGAGGACAAACTACACAAAAAAAATCCTGAAACAACCATGAGGAACAAATTGCTTCCATTAGCCAATTTTAGGTTTGATCAGAAATCAAGATTTAAAATTATCTGTTTTCCAGGAGCAGTACCACCCACACACGGTAGGGTTTTTGTAATTTTTATGTGCACCATTTATAATATGCATTTCTATGAGGATTACAGTTGTAGGAATATTTGGAAGGGTCCATTCTAACAGACAAAAAGATAGGATGGAAGGAAAAAGACACAGGTTTTCAAAAGGTATTTAAGAGGATTGCTTGAAAAGAATGGGAAAGAGTGATGATGTGAAGGAAACAAAGGTGGGAGAGAAAACGTGTTGGAAGGCACTCACAGAAAAAATGAAATCTGGAGACCAGCAACATTCACCTTTAAAAAAGACTGTTTTCAGCCAAATTCTCTACAGTTTGACATGCAGCTCTTGACATTGAGTATTTTATATATATCTATATATATTTTTTTTTTTTTTTTTTTTTTTAAACAAAATTTACACAGGCAAAACCTTTAGGAGTTTGATTGTAAGTACTCAAAAACAGGTAGTTATACAAAAGCCCATGCAATAGCAGGACTGGAAAATAACCATTTAGACTAATGCATTCCATCTCCCTCTTCCAGCAAAGCTACAGAAAGCATGGGAATGGTCACTGAATGTCACTGCAGAAATGAGGGTAAAGCTACAAGGTGACTTTTGACTTAATGGTTTCATGTAGACCAATGTCAAGGCAGCATTTGTAGGCAAATATTTGTCTGCTAGGAACAGGATTGAGCCAAGCTCACTTTAAACCACACTTTAAAAAAAGAAGACATTCTCTTTTTTTTTTGCCATATTATTCCCAAGTTCTTTGACTTCACACCTGACATCCAGGCAGACTTTTGGTCCTCTATTACTAGTTCTGAATTCTCCATCTACTTACCCTAAACTAATCACAGCCAAATTAATTCCTGACTTAACTTTTTGAAGTGTGGAAACTGTTTTGCTCCATTAAATTCATTGATACATTCACCTGTTACTGAACTCAGAAGAAGATGACATGATATTATCTACCTTACCTTTCTTCAGTTTGGGGACCAATTTACAAATCAGGAAATCTCTAAAATAAATTGTAGTTGTTAGCATATCATACTGGTTTTATATTATCTTAAGGATTGATGGTTCTTGTCCAGTGATAATTACACTACTCTTAAGCTGCCCCTAAACTACAAGGACCACTAGATCTGGGCTTCTTGATTTAGTGGGACTTTAATTTCTCTTTCCATTCATCTATCCCTATGTTTTGTCTGTATCATATAAAGAATATACAGATAATAAAACTAGAATCACTGGGAAGAGACTTTCTTCATTCTGCAGAACCTACTGGTATGAATTTCATTCTGACTATCACAAGAAAACTAGATGCAACATGGTGATTTTACAGACAGGATAGCTTAAAAAAGGGAGTGAAAAGTCTGTGAAGAAATTCCTCAGGAGAAAAGAAGTGGATATGATCTCTTCAACAGGCTTGCAAGACAAAAATATTGTCACAGACAAACCTAAGTCAGTAAAGCAATTCTATATAATATTACCAGTGGATAAAAAATCTTTAGAAAGCAGATTTCTTAGAGGCAATCGGAAATGTTAACAGTCAGTCATTTAATACCACCTGTTTTGCTGCACTCAAGAAGACTGGCTTGGTGACAGTGAGTTGCAGTCCCAGCCAGTTTCGGTTTGCAGATGTTTCCTTGTATCTGGCACTATGGCTGAGAGCTGTTTTGGCTCTTTGAATGTTTACCTCTTCATGGCAGAGCCTGAGATTCCTCAGGCTCACCAAGGGAGTCTGACGGACGTCCTTCAGTCACCACCTCATAAGTTAAAGGTAATGCTGACACTCTCACAACAGCAGGAAAATTGAAGTGGGACTGCAAAGGGAGGAAATGCTATCTGATAATAAGTGGGTATTAGTGTGACACCTCCTTCTGCAGCAGGATCCAGTGTTTTAAGTCTTGAATTCTGTTATGGAATGCATTCTGTTAGGAGATGCAAGATCTAGCCTTTGTCACATTAGAAGAAGCTCAGGTAGCTGCAGATGCCTTGAGCAGTTAAGGTGGCAGGCCCAGTTGGGTCCTCTGCTGAATTACAAGTCAAAATGGCTACAGCAAGACTTTTCATGCTTGCTTATCTAAAAGTAAATAAAACTCATACTGTTCTCATGCACTCTAGGGGTTGTACTTCTGGGAGTACCCCTAGAGGCTCTGCTTCTCCCTTTTTTCGGGAAGACTTTCCTACCCTCATTTCAGGATTCACTTCCTAAACTACCTTTTAGTGAATCAGGCCCTTCAGATGGTAGGAGCACATCAGTATTTCCCTATCAGTTAAAAGCAAATTGGAGTAAGTCAGCATCACTCATCTAAATGTGTAAGTTGTTCTTGCCTCCCCTCCACTGCAGTGTGCACACACACAGAGACACGCACACACACGCTCTCCATCGAAGGCCATTTGCAGCCACCTCTCTAACCCTTAGAATATTTGTCTTCCTGGGATGGTGTCAGAAGATTGAAGCAAATGTGGCATTTTTGTCAGACACAGACTGTCAGAAGCTCTGTAATTGCACAGTGCACATATAGTGCATTCAATCTGAAATGCAGGAAGCATGTTAAAGGGATTTTGTTTTCTCCTTGAATGAAAAATAGACTCATGCCTTAATATTTTTCACCCTACCATCTTGAAAGATGTGAGAAGTATCTGATATTTTAATTTAATTTCCTTGCTTGTATGTAATTCAGGCACTTCTAGATATTTACTTTTAAGAAATATAAAAATCTTGGAATATTTTCAGGAAAAGGAAGACTGGTGCATTTGGGGATTTTGTGTGCTTATGTTTGGAGTGACAAGGCATCGAACACCTTCAAGACACATTCCTGCTCCCGAGTCACAAAGTAATTTACATATATAGGCTGTCTATTTTTTTACTCTAGAAGAGAGAACAAAAAAAAAAAAAAAAAAAAAAAAAAAAAAAAGTGCAGGAAACTAACCTGCTTTATCAGAACTTTCATTTCAAGGCATGAAAAACTACAAGTGACAGCTGTGCAGATTCAGTGAATGTGACATTTTTGAATTTCTTCAACTTGACAAGTAAACACCTTAAATCGGTAATGCTATATGCATAATACATGACCTGTATTTTGACATCCATCATCAAATGCTGACTTGAGAAAATACAGGTTTGTACGTCAAGGAATAGTACCCATAAAGCAGGGAGAAATTCAGGTCACAGGGTATTAGGAAAACTCTATTTCATTACAGAAGCTGAAACAAGCTAAGGCATCAGATTTAAGATCCATTTTCAGCTGTGAAAAGATTCAATTCCTCTGCACAGAGCATTCATTTAGAAATGACATGCTTTCCTCACAGCCTCTTTTCATTTTGCTTTTCATATTCCATTTTCTCCTTCAGTCCCCAGACCTTGTTCCATTAATGCTCATAAAAATCGTAAAACAGGGTGATAGTTGTGGTCTTACAAACACAGTATCTCCTTGTTCAACAAACAACTGAAGGAGCTCTGGCTACAACTGCTTAACAGGATCAACCTCAACAGTAAAATTCACATGCCTGTGCAAATCTGAGCACAATCCCTGTGGAAGGAAATGCAGTGACAATGGGGGGACTTCTGGAGAAGGGAATTCTCTTTTGCCAACAATTAGGAGGTAGGGTACAGCAAAATCATATCAGTTCCAGCAGTCACTGCATCTGGTACTAAATTGCTGTACTGGGTGGGTGGTCGACTTTGTGTCACTCAAATTTCCCTTTTTTGTGGCTTTTTGTTTTCCTCACTTATTAAACTTTTCTGGCCTGGCTTTTCCTCAGGCCATGAGCTTTTTTCTCACTGTGGGACTTAGTTGTCAGTCGCAGTCAATCCACCACCATTGACTGTAGTGATAATCACCACAGCATAGAGTTATAGAATCATTTAGGTTGGAAGTGACCTTTAAAATCATCAACTAACCACTAACCTAGCACTACCAAGTCCACCACTAAACCATGTCACTAAGTGTCACATCTAAACATCTCCTAAATACCTCCAGGGATGGTGACTCCAACACTTCCCTGGGCACCCTGTTCCAAAGCTTGACAACCCTTTTAGTGACGAAATTTTCTCTAATGTCCAATCTAAACCTCCCCTGGCACAACTTGAGGCCATTTCCTTTTGTTCTTTCACTTGTTACCAGGGAGAAGAGACCAACCTCCACCTCACTACGACCTCTTTTCAGGTAGCTGGAGAGAGAAACAAGGTCTCTCTTATCAAACTGAGGAAGCTTCAATGGGAGGCATCCCATTTCTGTCTGTTGCTGAAACAAGATGCTGCCAAGCAGTGAATTAAGTATATCATGGCTCTGAGAGGAACACAGGTTTTGGGCTCCTGACATGCTCCAAATCAGTGGGCCCTGTCAGCCAGAAGTCACTGCTGCCCTCCTGGCAGCACCCTCTCTCCCTGAGAGGCAGAGACCCCCATGCCCTAACTCAGCTACCTGCTCTGAAGGAGTTTGAGCCTCCTGCAGTTCTCTGCAGAAAGTTGTCAATTCAATGTCTTGATTCAATGTCTTGAGCATTTCCCAGCTCCTCTAAGCTACTACTGCTCACAGAAGTAGGTAAAAACCAATCAATTGCATCAGAGGCAAAAATCTAAGTCTTAAAGATGCTCTAATCTTTGTCAAAAGAGAACATCAGGGAAACTCCCTCCCTAACAGGAGGCAAAGTCTTTTTACCAAGTTACTGGGTATGCAGGTGCTCCCCTGCTCAGAGCTCAGCTCATATGGGTGGCTATAAAACCTCACTGTCCCCTACAAAATAGCATCTGCAAAGGGATGAGCAGCACTGGGATCATGAGCTCTGTGCCTCTTGAGCCAGGTTGACCCATGGTCCTCCCAGGGAGGCACTAACTGTGGCTCAGCAGTAATATGCAGATATTCTGAGAGCCAGAGTGGCACTGTGATGAAGTTCAAAATTAAGGAATGCTGGCATGGCTAAACATGCCCTCTTCGCACTGAAAGCACCACCAATTCTTGTTTCTTTGCAGTTCACTTGACTGACTAATGTCCCACAGAATGCAGGAAGGTTTGCTCTTTGCAGCAGTAAATATATTCTTTAAGTTTGCTGAGGGGACCAGTAAAGGTTCACTGGGGTTTTAATGCAGAGGGAAATTTGTCTTGTGTATGTGCACTGCTTCTGTTCCACTGACTCTGTCAAGACCCATATGGACATATTCTCAAAATGGATTTTTATGCTACATTTATAAGATGTCTTCTGTTCTTAAGGATCATAATGGATCCTTTAAGATTCTCTTCCCCTTTTTCTCTGCTCCTTTCTTCTTTGCCTCCCTTCCTTTTCAAAGATGTGCATTTTACTAAAATGGAACTCTGTGCAGGCAGAAGGCACTTTCCCAAACTGAAAATCCACTTGGCAGACCTAAAAGTTGTGGCCTTGTTATTAAAGTACCTTGTAAATTGATAGTGCGCTTTAAATAATGCTATTTTAGGGAAAGATGCCATGGCATTCACTGGGTGATATATGCACTAACATCCTCAAAAATATAATTTAAAAAGCATATATACATGTAGCTACCTCTGGTTCACCTAAGGAATATGAGACAACAATACTATTTTGAGCATATATGAATAACACAGAAGTGGTGAACTGCCAAACACACCCCCGACAAGTTATCGTGCAGAAATACGGGACAAATATTTTCATTAAGCAGAGCCAGCCAAAAAGAAATAATTCTCAAAAAGGACCTCACAGTTGTATCCCTTTGCTACTGTTTGCTGACAATGTCATTAATATTCCTGTGAATTCAATTGAATGATAGACTATACCTGTTATTCTCCAAAGTACAGCCCCTTGGGTATACCTGGAAAGTTCAGCAGCAGTCATGCAGCTAAAGAGCTGCTGACATTCATGGGAATCTGTTACAGCCATTCAATTTAGAAACAATTCTAGCTTCAGTGTGCCATGTGGTCTGAGACAGAGTTGTAGTTTGGCCTGAGAACCTGGAAATCCTCAATTCTGGCTTCAGTTCTGACTTTTACTGTGATTTGTGCTGAAGATCTAATAATCTCTTGGAGATTGTCACTAAAGGTCTGGAAAAGGAGAGGAATGCAGAAGACCAGATGTGACTACATAAGCTCCCAGCTCCCTCAGAGACTGCAGCATCTTCAGAGATGCTCCAGGCCCAAACAGAACCCAAGGCAAATCTACAGAGAGTGGAGGCTGAAGAAGGGCAGCTTTTTCAACTTTAGCAACCTTCCAATGCTTTGGGACTGAAACAATTCCTGGAACTTTGAACTCTGGGAGGTAATGTCATGCAGAATGAGCTGCCACCTTCCTGCCAAGAAAGTGCTCTTCTCTAACGTTCCTTTGTTCCCTTACTGATGAATTACAGAAACCTATAGTGAAATGTCCAAATAAAAGCTCTAATGAAAGCACAGGGCAGTGGGATCAATGCTAGTTTCTGCTCCCCAAAGTGTGAGATCCATTCCTGGATGAGTTAGTGGCCCCATGTGCTCAAAGTGTAAATGATTTATAGGTCTGCTGGTTCTTGGGCCGCTCTAACAAGGTAGGATTAAGCTGTAAAAACAAAGATCAAGAGAAGCATTGGAGTTTCATCATCTTGAGGTATAGCATTGAATCACACCACATTGATTCCATTTCAGTTGTGAACAGCATAATATATTAAAAGAACGTAATATTTTAAGCCTAGGGCAGAATCACGTATAACTTAGAAGGGTTTGTTCACAGGTACTTATATAAATCTTTTCCCAGTTTAAGTGCCATATTGAGTTTCACTATCATACACCCCCCCCAAAAAATGAAGTCCACCTGAAACTGCCTAGTTTTTTGTTGTTGGCTTTGTAGGAACTTTTTTCCCTTCACAAAATCTTATGTGGAAACTACCCAAACCCTGACTCTGCCAAGGTTCACCACAAACTTACACAACCCAAAACTACCAAAACAAATGGGCTTTCTTTACTAATGCTTTGCAGAGCATAGCCTCGACCTTCACTCCTTGCTATTTCTCTCACTTTAAGTAAGATAATACATAGTTACTAGCCATAGCACTTCCCTCAATTCTGCCTGAATGGAAACACTATTTCTCTACACAGTAAACAAAATTAAATTTCCTTTTTTTAGCTACTTTCCTTACAAAATAAACAAAAAAAATATTTTTTAATTGTTCCTACTCTCCATTTATCATTTAATAGTTTTCTACACTAGGTGCTTCTAGGGCACAAAGTTGGTAGCATCTAACTGTAGCACAGGTTTGCAGTTAAAATGATTTAGTATATAATGATGCCAAACTCTTCTCAGTTTAATCATTAATCAACCCTGTGTATTTAGACCTCAGGCAAAAATAAATATGCTGAATAAAAATTATCAAATAAATTAAGCTAGTTTAGAGACAGGTATTCAATGACTAGAAACAAAACGGAAAACTCACCACTAAAAATGATATATTGGCATGTTAGGTGACACTCTATATTATGTCATTATACCAAAAAAAGCACATTTTTCCTTAGTGTAAAAGGAAGAGCAAAGCCAGATATCATAGCAAGTAATCAATTAAAATACTTGAAAAATAAAAGTAGCAATGTTGTCCAGCATCTGATTGGCAACTACTGAAACATAAATTAAACAAATTTCCCATTGCTGCTTATGGGAAAATTATGCAGATTAGAATTTGATTAGGTTTATATCATGAGACTCAATTTGGACTTTTAATCTATTAAGCTCCAATAAATGAGGCATCTGAATAGCTCCCCTGAGCAGTAACAGTAATAACGACAGCAGTCATTTTTTGCAATATGTATTCTGAGAATTTCTTTAGCAGACGATTCCACAACTTTAAGTACAATTACTTTGTAGCTTCTACAAAAATTTCAGGTGTTTGCAGTGAGGAAATGGATACATACAAAATGCTTAAACAGACATTTTGTGATAATCAACATCTGTCACTCCGTTCTAGCAATATTGTTTTTCCATCAACTTGGACTTACTTACGGTTGACTTCATGGTCTGTGTGGGCTAAATAGTGCCAGCAGACTTGCAAATTACTAAAGCTGGAACTGAGCTGGAAACCTGTGGTAAAATGTCATTTATTTCTCTATAGGCTGGGTCAAAACTAAAATCCCACATTCAAGGCTGTCTTGGGGATCAAAGACTGAACTGTGAAGGTTAAAGCCCCATTTTATCAAAGAAATCTGAACAGAATTCCCAGAGCTGAGCTTTGAGACAGGTTGGATTCAGATCAAGACCACCTCTAATTTATCTGGCAGGTATTCTTCATAGCCCTCCTGCATATTTCCTGCAGTCTAATCTATTTGCAAGTATACAAAAGCTCCTCTCCTATATTACGCTATATTGTAAAATGCAACACTTCAAAGCCTGCTGACTAGAGAGCACATTGTGCACATGTCCTGTCCTGCTGGATTTCACCAAATCCTAGAGAAGCTTTTAGTGGAAAGATGGGGTTATGCACATAGTCAAGTGCCAGTAGGCAGGTGATTAAAAAAAAAAAGTATTATAAAAATTATTAAATGCTTATAGTGAGGAAACATAGATCCTGTGTTCATGTGTGAATATATTTTCTTTAAAAGAGGCTTTAATACAGAATCTAATTCTGGCACTCAAGCTTTCAGCATACCACTACAAAGGTTTCCTGCAAGCCAAAATTTTATACCAGAACTCCAAATTGAACATTATAAATAGGGAAAAAAAAAATCAGTCATGATCTGTGTCATTCAAATACTGACTTTTGTAGCACACAACTTCAGAGCAGCATGTCTGTTAAAAACATCTTTGTAGCTACCATGTGAAAATGAGTATCAGGTTGATTTTAACTATACCAGTCTATACAGTGCTAACTCAACAAACTTTCCCTTGGAAAGCAGAATACATCACACAGCCTTTTCTTTCTACTCCTTTTTTTTTTTACCACGTCAAAAAATCCAAGTACAAATTGCACGGTTTGGAATCAGGAGGAATCTGAAGTAGCTCTCTAATTGAGTATTCTTAAGTGATGTACCAGTAGCAATATAATAGCTATTGAGAATACCTAAGATGGTGTCAACAAAACTGCCCGAAGATCAGCAGAGATACCACAGGTATCACTGGGTTCACCCAATCTGTAAAGTGTGGGAACTCCTGCTTCAGCCATAATCAAGAATTCAGAGAGCAACTTATGCCTCTGCTGGCCATTCTGGGAGAAAGAGTATCCAAAGCATACAGCCAGCAGTGTAAATAAAGAGTGCATTTACTCAAATATATCAAGAAAGAGGGAATTTTATTCACAAAACTAGTGAGGTACAGCCTGCTCTTAAGATGAAAATTCCATTGCTAAGTTTGCAGTGTTTTGACTGTCTTTCTCCTCTTACAAACATTAATCTTAAAAAGAAAATGAATTCCTTATCATGACAGGATGAGTCATTATTTTATCTGAGTTTTTTCTAAAATTTATAAGAGTTTTGCTTACCTCTGACAGCTCAAATGTCTTTTTATATGTAAAGAAGTATCAGCAGAAGTGTCTCTACACCAGCTCCTTATTTATTTTATTTCTATGGGATCCGAAATCCGTTATACTAGCAAACAAGCTGGTAAAGACAGTGATAACAGTAAAATGTAATGTGGTATTTTTAAAGTAGTGAAAATTAAATGGCAGTCATAAAATCTGTGCTACGGTATCCAGTCACAGTACAGACATCCCAAAAACTTCCAGCAGGTTTTTTGTGGGTTTTGTTGTTGTTGTTTGTTTGTTTTTGTTTGTTTTGTTGTGTATTTTTGGTTTTCAGTATTGACTATTTACTATCATCTATGCAGCTAAATACTACTGCAATCTCTACAAACACTTAACGCATTAACTTTCCTATCCATTATTGGTTACTAGAGAGTTAAATGGGTCGATAAAAAATAACATCTTTGCTTCCTTGTTTTAATTTCATTAGTATCAATATCAGTGGAAATAGTTTTCCTCTCAATTAGACATTTTGAATATTTCTGAGAGTCTTTAGCCTATTCATTGTTATTTCATAGGATTCTGAGAACAAATATTCAAGTTGCAATGTGGACTTTTGTTGCTAGTGGGGTAGTTTAAGAAGCAGTGATTTTGGGCCAATCTAAAATATAAATCTGCAGATAAATTTTAAGGCCTATTTACATGTGACACTGTGAGCAAGTTGCCAAAAAAAAAAAAAAAATCCAGCTACGTACCCAATTTTAAGAAGCCTTCTACCTAATTCAGTCTACATCTTCCACTGAAAATACATGCATCCAGACAGATGAGTTTACATTGCCACTAAAGAACTGGAGTTTTAATTAAAAGTTAGAATAGAAACAATTTTCAAATTATTGAGGATTTACAACAGATATATACAATTTCTAAAATACACCACTGAATACGTTAAACAAAATGGCCAAGCACCTGTTTTGAATTTGATATTGTTTACAGCATAAACCATTTTTGAGCAAGTTCACATTTGTGACTAATGGAAAATTTGTTCTCAAGAATGCTACTATAGTGTTGTTAGTCTAATTAATCTGTCCTCAAACAAATCAGGAACAACTCCAACAACATTTTCTCAAGCCCCTGAGAAACTACACTGCCTGATTTCAGTCTCTTGTTCTTTCTTTATAGAGGAGTTGTTATCAAAATGTCTGCCTATCTTTGCCCTCACGTAGTGACTCATTTCCAAGTCACAGAACAAGCAGTGTGGCAGGCATTTAGAAACATGAAACACTATGTGGCCATCCAATCATACTACAAGCCTGTCTATACATTTAAAAAAAAACTCTGTCAAACTTATAGAAAAGATATATGCTGTTAACACTGTAGGGATACTTCACCTCTCACTACTAACCAGTAATCATGCTCCTAAATTAGCACTTAGAGTATTTGAAAATTAAAGTTAAATTGAAAATTTAAACAAGCAACCAAACTTCAAATCAATATGAAAGGTGAAATCTCCATTACACTTTCACAGGATCTACTTCAAAGTTCTAAGGAAAGCTTGCAATAGATCACGAATTGTGTGACATTACAGACATTTTATAAGATCTTAATCCTGTCTCTAAATAAACCAGTACAAAAACGCCCATTAGCCATAATCTTATTGGGGTATGTTGAATAAATTACAAGAACTAGTTCAGAACTTTTGTCAACAAAAATTCCTACCATACCATTTACACAAGTCATAATTTATTTTTTCAGGTTTGGTTTGTTCAGATGTTGAAAAGCTTCAAAAATACATTATTAGGAGCACAGTAGTATTGATTCTGAAATAAAGGCTGTGCCTCAAGTCAGCCTGAATATCCCATTCTGCAGATGCTGAAAGAACCAGAAGGTTCTTGATAACCAGAAGCTAACAAGCTTTTAGAGAATGCCTATTATGGAAACTCTGGGCTGCCTCATATTTAACTATGTCAAACTTAAATCAACAGGTCTGTCTTGAAAAAAGAACGCCAAGAATTTTGTAAATTTTATCCTAAAGCTGTCAAAGTTCTGCAAATCACTAGCATGTGATAGATTCTGCTTTTCTGCATTGGAGATCACAGACTAAGATTTAACTGGAAAGAGCAAAAATCTATCTTTCTCCTGTAATGCTATTAGAGTGGTAAAGTCTGCTAGATATTGAGGCTTTGTATCTTCTTCCATAGTAAAGCAAAACGAGTGACATTGATTTCTGAAAAACCCCATCACTTTTATGAATATAAATAACCATTTATTAAGCAAACAATACGTAGTGAAGCAAAGAAAGACACCAGAATTACACTCATGAGGCTGCCTGCTGTGGTACATAACTTTCCAACTATCTTGTATTCCTCCAATATATTATCTATATGTTCCATTTTCTTGAAGTTATCTTCATAATCAAGATGCTATCACAAGTATCATGGGCATTGGAACTATTTTTAATTTTCATTTAAAGAGCAATTAAAGAAAGACAATGGATACACAAGATAATAAAGTAAGTGATTAGCAGCATGCAAATGACATAGGCTTAATGATAATACCCTGTTCTATTCTCCAAAGGGCCTGTTGAGAGAAACCCTTCCTACATGTGGTTGTGCAGCTAATGTGCCTCAGCCTACAATTACAACATTGCTGACACCATTAACCACTGAAACAACATCACTTCATGAAATCCTTGTTGTCTCATTAAAATGCAAAGGGTCAGGTAATTTACCAGCATTGTGTGTCTACTTTTGCTGTGGATAATTAGCAAGCATTACCCAGCATGGACTCCTATTGGGAAATAGTTAAACTGTGAAATATTAAAAAGAATTTTTTATATTTGATGAGAATTTGAAAGATTTAGAATTATAACCTCAACATACCTTCGTATTCAAAGCCATGAAATACAGACTTTTTGCACATTTAATGTCTTAAGATTTTTATGGTTGGTTATTTTTGAAAATTAACTTCAAATTTTAAAAATTTTCCTTTATATAACTGGATCTAGATATGCATCTTCTTGTGCAATTAAGAACTTTTAGAAAATACACAGACAGAGACACAAAACACCTTACAGTTCCTTAAAGACTTATATATGTTTTCTTAATTTATTTTTTTTTTAAAGTTAAAACACAGAGGTTGGTGCAGTACATTCTAATACTTATGTTCCCTTTCTTCTTGCTAATTGAAGCCTCATATCATTATTTAAAAGAACCTTGATAACATTCGCTATTGGCTCACATCTTGTCAGGGAGCAGAATGGTTTCTTATTCTTTAAATGGAAGTTTTGGAACATAAAACACATTCCAATAAAAGTGAACAGAAAATTATGAATTCATTAAACTACTTTGGTATCTTGTGCTATATATAATATTTATATTCCAACTACTGTAAAATATGCTTTAATATCTTTAGGCAACTATAAGGACTTAAATATTTATAAAATGGCTAAAGATAAAGTATAGCTCTCTTATTCCTACATACAGATGATGTAAGGCATGCAATCAAAGACAATAACACTTTCAACCCATTTGTCATCTTAAAGGAGCCTTTCAACTTCAGATCCCTTGTGTGCAATCTACATAAGAGTTGTTGCCTACATAGGCAACTCCAGAGGAGTTTGCTCCTTAAAAACTACCAAGAGTGCTATACTTCACATAAAACAGGGTTTTCTGAAAATGGAGACAAAACTATAAATTTGCAGGGAAAACAGCTCCAAGTGGGGCTTCAAAATACTGCTGTATTTATCTCTGGGACATCTGGGAACAGGAAGCATTTTGATTTAATATTTCATAACATAGAGGCAATTGCTTCCTTGCCTGGTGTATAATTAATGCTCATAAAAAGAGTGCGTTTTTTTATTCCTCAGCATCAGAAATGCACAAAATAGTACACCTTCGTAATAGGGTATTTGCTTTAGAGATGTTGAACAGCAAATAATAATAAAATAGAGTTACCATAAATTCATAACAATTTTGGGATGGTTAAATATAGTTTAAGTGTGAGCTCACATATTTGATGTACTGTATTATCTACCTCCTTCACCCAGTCTTATTTTTCTCTGGCTGAAGCAGAAGGTATCTTAAACCAGAAGAGGAAGAGGCAATTGAGAAAACTTAAAGGTATTTGGGCTAAGACCTTAGATCATTTCTCAAATACAGAGAAATTGTATCAAAGAAATGTGTCTCTCCAGCCATTCACCCAACACATTTTTAGTGTTTTATAAACAACAGAATTAAGAAACCTCTTTTCTTAATAGTTTTTCTCTCTTTCCAGGAAAACTTTGAGAGAGGTGGGAAATCACTTTGTGTGTGTAATTCTGGCAGGCAACATTAGTGTCCAGCTGCAAGGAAAAGTACAAAAAATGTGAAGAATACTGCGTGGGACCTTTCCTGTCAAGGGTTTCATGTCAAGACTGAAAGCCTAGCAGGGTCCTAACAGAGCTGGTTTCTACAGCACAGGAAAAAAGTTAAGTGAAAAGCCTCTCTCCCACCCAGTCTCTTTAGTTTATTTAAGTCCAAATCTTGCAAAGACCTGCACATAATCTAACTTTACACAGGTGGACAGTTTCATTGAAGTCAGAGAGATTTATTAACCTGTATAACATTGAGCACATAAGTTTTGGAACAAGCCAGGCATCAGATTGTAAACTTGCCAGGGCAAAGGCCATATTTTATTCTTGTATATATCAGGACTATGACAACAAGCTCTTAATTCCATCTAGAGCTCCCGTGCTACCATAAAATAAATAACAGCTATCAGCTGATCCATCTAGTTCAGCAGGATAAGAAATTATGTGCATGTTGCAAAAAGGTAATACTGAGTTATATATCACAGTGACCCGATCTTCAAAAATGGGACCATTTTTTGTGAGTAAATAGTGATATTGGACATGTCTGGCCCTTGTCTCATTTTTCAGTTATTAACTTCATTACTTAGGATGGTCAGCCTTTGTTTTGAAAAATAGTAATGAAACCAAACTACAACAATTAAAAATTCAGTTAGTTAAAAAAATAATCAATCAACCAAGTAGGAAATTTTGTTAATTGGATTATTATTATTGTTATTATTATTGTTATTATTATTATTATTATTGCAACAACTGATGCTAACAAAAATACCAGGAATGTTCAGAGCCCAATATGAAAACATCCTTAGGCAGGTGTAACTCCTACACTAAACTATCAATCCTGCAACCAATAACCCTGATGTCAATGCAAAACACCATTTTCGTAAATGTGACTGGTAGGATTTATATTGTCTTGGAGATTATATTTCAAAACATCTGTCTGAATTAGGTGATTATGAGCTATCTTTAAGTATAACAAGCATTCTGCAATCTAATAGACATTGATATACAAAGATGCACAGGAAACGAAGAGTTGAAAAAAATAAATCTAGTGTCATAGCTCACTTTGACACTATTAAAAACTACCCTAAATCTTTCACTTTTTGCCAGCACTATTCATTTATTTATTTTTAATATTACATCTACATAATTTAATATTCTACATTTACTCATAAGCTTTCCTAAGGAGGTTAAGTAATGCCTTAAACTCTGCAATTATTTAGTGCAGCTAAATAGAGTTTGATTTTCTGTACTTGAAAGTAAGGTTCTCTATTCCTACATTTTCATGAAATATAACAAATTAAACAAAGGAAACAGTGCTGGAGTTGCCACAAGAATACTGAATTCCATCATAGCCTAAAAATTAACTGCATCTGTGATTATCCAAACCTATATTTCAAAATATTAACTTTAAAACTTATGATTATAAAATAAGAGAAGTAAGATTCAACATCTACTAAACCCCCGCCCTTCAGGAATAAAATTATTGCTTTGAATTTATAAAAAGTTTTCTCTAACAGCATTACAATACAGTTATCTCTGAATGTTGCACAAAACCTCTGCAAACAAAGCACTTCAGACAGTATTTATCCTTTCCCATTATTTAAGAATTTTCTCTCATTTTTAATCCCATTAATATGGTTGTTCTGCCTTTTTGCTAACATTTCAGAGATAAAGCAATCAAGATTTATTGACCAGTAGATGTGGAAAAGAATATATTATCTGCAAGCACAATGGAAAGCAGATCTCAAATTCATTTTAATAAGAAATTTCTTGCAGCAGATTGGGAGACCAAGTCCATAAAAAACTGCAATGATATAAGAATTAATATCAGATTGTGACATAAATCTAATGAAATTCTGTGGCTGTTTCTGTCCTTTCAATCAAAGTTTAAGACAGCTCCAACAAAAGATGACAATGAAGTCGTAAGTGATTTTTAAAGGAACTGGATCAAATGAAATTAAACTTGTACACGGCTATTCTACCTTGTGCAATCTGTTACACTTGAAAGTCAGTGTGTAAAGTTCTGAGTATGTTTACTTGATTTTACAGGATTTTCCCCAGAAGAATCCTGCCATGATGTATGAAATGTATTACCCAGGAGTTCATCCAATCTTTATGTTTTTCTCTTTATTCTTTCTTGTTGGAGGATCTATTATGAGAACTGTAAATGAAGGCCCTAAAAAGATCTCTCATGTGTTGAAATAGTGTTCCTAGGGAAAATTCTCATAAGTTGAAGTCATTCAGAAAACAGCTGCAATTGTTACTTTGCTGAAATAGGTCTACACTGCTGTACTGTGATCTGTCTTAGAATGTCTGTGGACAAAATGTTACTATACAGCCTCCCCTTTCTGTACTTTAGATCTGCTTGGAGCTATAAGATCACTTTTCTTTATTGTTTAGTAAGTGTTTTTTAATGAATTGTACTGCTCTTATTATATAGGACTCAAAATAAGATCTAAATCACTATCCAATAAAAGAAAATTATTGAGTTGGATAGCTAAAGTTACTACCCAGAGGCCACTCTGGTACAGTATTTATAAATCTCTAAACAGTTAGGTATAATTGTCTTTCTGGGTTTTGGGAAGAAAGCCAAATAGCAGCTTTAGTTACAACTGAAGATAAATATTTTGTGTTGGGCCATGTTCATCTGGTGGATAAAATAAGTAAAATTCCCACAATGTAGGACTCTAAGAAAAACCGAGAAACATGGAAAACTAAATGGGAATAGTCAATAGATGGTACTTGAAGAAGAAAGGATGGAAATGTCAACAAAATGAAGGAAAGGAAAATTGCTGGAGGTCTCCCAACTTAACAGCCAAGGCAGAACATATCCCAGGTAGCACTCAGTCCTCCTGGGGGCTTTGGAAAAATGTTATGACTAGGGAGCACACGTTTTGACTATGGATCTAATACTCTCTGGTCTGCTCTCCAAAATACTTCTTGATAAATAACCTCAATTTCTATTTGAGGGAACAGAATGAGAAACAGAAAGGATAATAAAAAACAATCTCCAGTACCTGGGGGTGACCTTTTTCTCCAAAACAAACACACACCTCTTTACAGATCTTTCTAGGAAGACAATCAGTCAAGATCTATGAGAGGAAATCAAGATAAAAATAGGGCTCCCTTGTCACAAATAAGACATTTGGCTGAGTTTATGAGTAATTTTGTGAAGAGGTGGCCCAGGCTTCCACTTTACAGCATTTTGTACTTCAAAATCTGAGATATCTTGATGAAAGCAATAGTTTGCTGCAGTTTCAGTGGGATACACTTTGGCCTTTCTGTCCTTGGAATCTAGGTTCTAGGTCTCCCAAAGGCAATGAACTGCCCTGATGATTTCCAAAAGCTCATTTTCAGGACATTAGAGCCTAAGGAGCTGCCCAGTCAGCTTTGAATCAATGCAGACAGCCATAAGAACTCTTTCAACGTGAGAACTTTGAACAGCACAGGTCTAATTTGAAAGAACTTCTTGTTCTCCTTGAGTAGAAGTACACACTTTATATAAAGGAGACCAGCAAATCCTTTCCGAACTGTTAGTAAGGTTTTCCTTCTAAGGAAGACAGCTTGTTTCCACTCACAGTTCTGTGTACCCATGCGTTTGGTCGTATGTTGCCAGACAGCTGATGATGAACATAGATTTGACAACTTAGATAGTTTACTGCCATGGCCTCTGGATACTCCAGGTCATGTGTAGCTCTGGTCCGGAATATTATTTTTTTCCTGTGTCTTGGAACTTTGAGCTGGATTTTTCTTCTGTGGAAGGTCGAGGCAGAGCACCGTGCTTGGATAAGATGCAATTCCGGCAGGATCAATTACGATCCAAGGCAGGCAAGCCAGAAGACAAAAGTGTTGCCACACTTCTTATAGAAGGTCCAGATAATTACTGCTAACCAGTTCAAAAACCTGGGGGTATTTTAACACCGTAAGGAGGTACTATCAAGTCTCCATTTCTGGAGGAGAAAGGATGTGTATATTTTAAATTCGTCTTGAACTAGCAATGAGAGAATCCTTTGTTGATGCAAACCACATTACTTCAGAGCTGATTTTTCAGCAGTTAACTTAATCCATTGGGAATTGGCATCCCTACTGTCATAGAACTTTCCCTTTCAGCAAAGCTTGCTGTCATGTGTCCACCTGTTCCTTCTACAAGATCTTTCCTCTTGGATTGCACCTGGGTTCCATTTCAAAGCTATATCCCTGTCTGGAAAGGGCATGTTTGGATGGATACAGAGGGTTGGCCAGTGAAGAATGTTTATACGCCTAGGACTGGGGGTGACTTTGATGTTAAAGTAGGTGATGAGAATGAGTCTCTGGGAAAAAGGGAATGAAATCCCAAAATTTCTGAATTCCTTTCCTGCTACCAACTTAGAGGAGTTACAGATATAGCCCTGTACTTCAACAGTTGCCAAAAATTATGGCTTATCTGATGGTTAAATAAATTTGCATCCTGCTTTTTAATAGTACCCTTCTTGTAATGGTGCCATCTTTTGCCTGATACTGAAATAAAATAATCATAGATACAAACTAGAAAGATTCTTGTGTATTCAGTGACCTATCAATTAAATGACTGGTTTTTGGGTTTTTTTTCTAGAAATGTGAACATAAATTATATATCAGGTTTTCATATGAGATTCCACTGTTTAGTGACTACATAACTATACATATATAATACTACATATTTACTCAGAATAGCAAGGGTGAGGTTATATTGCTAAAACCCTTACCAAAAATCTTGCAGCTCAGCCCATATGTTTCTCCGACTGCTCACATATTTTATTTCTTCTCATTTCAACACCCTATCACAGGTCAATTGACCTTCTGCCACACCTCCAGATTTTCTAATGTCAGTGTTTCTGATGTTCAGCAACAGAAGTAACATAAAAGAACAACACAGATGATCTGAAGCATGATGTTGATGAGGATGTCTTAATTAAACATCATATATTAAGATCTAGAAAAACTCATATTGGCTATACTTGAAGTTTCTACCAGCTAATGTGTTAAGGACAAGTATGTCAAGCAATACACAAATGTAAAATGACAACTTGCTCTGTAAATAAAGGTACTTAATTGCCAGTAAGAACCTGTGAGTTTGTTCTAATACGCTGCTTGTTGACCAGCAAAAGTTGAATCACCTAGTTTATATAATTGTCATGATACTTGTGTCCACCGTATGTTAAAGCTGCATTTCACAGACAAAATTGTCACATTGCATTTAATTTCCAGTAACGTTTGTGCTATCTGCTGATCTAACTGCTTCTGACAGTCTAATCATTTTATTCAAGGTCTTTCATGAAAATTTACTGTATTGAAGGGAACACAACCAATTCAGGAGTTGTGAATATCATAAACAGAGAATTTACTGTGAAGATAATTATTTTCTGAAGCAACTGGGCTTACGCCTCCTTATTCAGTGCTCCCAATTAAAATAGGCTGCTGGCTACCCGCCTTATGTTATGCCTTGTTTCCCCAGAATTGCTATGGAAAGAGTCACCTTTTATTTTTTAACATGCAGTCTGGTATTTACCTGAAGAAATGTAAAAAATTTCTATGAATGGCCTCACCTATTGTTCCTCTGCTTCTCTGCATCAGCAACATTTAACTGGGCTGAAAGGATTTGGACCAGGGCCAGTGTACACTTCCTGACCTGTAGGGGCTACTGCTGTAGCAGCTACCTGGGTATTATAGATTCACAGAACAATTCAGTCTGGAAGGGACATCAGAGGGTCTCTGGTCTTATTTCCTGCTCAAAGTAGGGTCAACTGTGAGGTCAGATCAGCTTCTGTGAGCTTTATGCAGTCAGGTCTTGAATACCTCCAAGGATGGAGAGTAAAAAATGACAGGTGTTCATATGGTGCGCACAAGACTGGATATCGATAGCTTTCTCCATCCTCACTGAGGGATGGTCTAAGATCCTGTGTACTCCCAGAGGTAAAATACAACAGTTAAGTGCTGGAAATTTCTCTAACGTATGAGCAAAGATAGAAAAGGAAAATTCTCTCAGACTGCTTATGCTCAAGAAGTGATTCTTATTATTTTAATTATGTGTGTGATATGAGACTGAGAGAGATTCACCAAAGAATAGCCATTAGCCTGGTAGTGAAAGTACAGACTTAGTTTTGAGATACAGAATTTCAAAACCCAGGTCTAAACCAGCGAAACAAAGAACTTCTATGCCTGTCTTCCACTTCTGCAATGAGCTTCCTAATCACGATTATGAGCTATCAGAGTGTAAGCAAGTCGGTCTCACAAATTTATGAGGAAAGAACTCTAAAATACTTGAGGTTGTATTTTTCCAGGCTACAGATTTGAAATTTTGAACACTCACGGGATTGAAAACAAAGTTTCTTCCTTTTCTTCTCTAAATCTGCTTTTTTTATTCAGAAAACTGTCCAATTTGGCTTTGAAATCATCAAAATTTTAGCTTCCTGGTACAATTTAATTCCAGTATTCAATCCCACCATTTTATTGCTGATTCTAAGAAAGAATTTTCTATGGTCAAGTTTCTATATCCAAGAAGTTACACTGCAGCCTCTGATTTTTGGCACATAATTCCTATTTCCTGATTAGAGTGTAAAGAGGAAAACCTGAACTTAATCTTAGTTCTCACAGTCCTTGAGAGAAAACTATCTCTAGATCAGGCTTACAGGGAAACTGCAGACCAAAGCACAATCCTTCCCACCTACATTTACAGCAGAACTAGATCCAGAGGGAATATTTACTGCAGCAGTTAATAGGTTTATCAAAGGTAGGACTTCAGCTGCCTAAGCTGCAAGACCCTTCAGGGATGGGAAGATGATTGTTTTTACACTGATGGTCTTTGCCAGGGTGCTTATGACTGCTTTGCAGCTGCTTTGCACAGGCACAGATGGTGTAAAATAGCCTTTGGCTACCTATGAATCAGTCCCCTACTCTCAGGAAAGATTGAAGGATTTTGTTCAGCATCCTTAAATAGGATGAGTACGTGTCAAACCATGGGAAGAAATCAGCTTTGAGTTAATTCTCTGTGGCTTCTTGAGCAAGAAGGCGCCAGAGATGTAAAACAAATTAAAGTTCTTGTTCTTTTTATTTTACTTTTTGGCTTGTACTTCTCAAACTTGTTCTTTCTCTGGGGTTTCAATGTGTTTTACATAAAAAGAAATTTTGTTAGACAGAAACTTCAGGTATTCCAAATAATATCTGCAAGTTATCACTGGTTATATAACAGCAACTCCCCCTGTAAGAAAGCTACAGTGAGAAAACAATGGTTTTATATATTATCCAGAAAAATTTTAAAATGAGAAAAAATGCCAGTTTCATGTTCATTCATTTTTCCTCTAAAAGATGTGCTTTGTGATGTAGCAGAGAAACGACGTGACTGTCCCTTTAAAAGCCATCATACCAATCAGCAGGTTTAACTGTCAAGCAAGCTGATGTAGGGCTCTTTGAATTACTGAGTGAGGGATATTCTTCCTGCCAGGTCCTGTCCCCTGTAGGCACTGCAGAGAAGTATTATAGGGCAGTCCTTACCTTGGGAATTAGCCTGCAAGACCCCAATGCTGTCATCAAACTGCATAGATTTGATGTTGAGTGACGCCAAGATGCATTCCTTGTCCTGCAGCGAAGCATCATCAATATTATTCTGATTGGCTGACAGGATAACGCACATGTCGCAGAGGTTGATGTTGACAGCCCTTAAATCAGCCCGACTTAATGGCGTACCCTTCGGCACAGGGAAGAAAAAAGGGGAGGGTGCAGAAGAGGAAAAAAAGAAAAACAAATTAAAGATTGAGAAGGAGCTTTGGGAAATTATTTAACAAGTATCTTTTTTATGCTCTGACATTAAGCTGGTCTAACTATGTGCCAGGGAATAGGAGATGTGTGCTAATCTAAAGGGTAGTTGGTGCTGATGGCAGCATTTTAGGTTCAGTCTCAATACTCAGTCAAGCTATTACTAACAAACAAGAAACAGGAATAATGCCAGCATTCTACATCTCATCGGTGACTTGAAATTGTCTTGATTTAAGCTGCTATCATGTGGCAACCTCTGGCTCTCTCAATGTAACAAGGGGGGTGTTTTAAATGTCTATTTATCTACTACCAAGTCACAATGGTCTTGGGCAAAAGAACAGCAATTTAAACAGGAAAGCATTACGTGTCCTGCACATTTGAAATGCAATCAGGATAAAGCTATTTTTTCTACCTAAAGCAATACACAGAAAAGGTTAATCCTTTTCGAAGCACGCTTTTGGTGCTTCTAGAAGGAAAACACACTGAGCTTCAAAGCTGTGTGATTAAACCCTTTGAAACAGAAACAGGACTTCAACCTAATGGCCACAACTTGTGCAATGTTCCCTGCTCCACAGTTCTCAATCAGAGAAGGCAACCATTAAAATGAAATGTTGTAGTAGCCTGTGGATTTTTTTCATAGTTTACAAAACTGAGATATGCCACTTCCCATGATATTTTTTGTTTAAAATTACACTTGCCTTCACATCCAACAGTCCATAACTGTAGTTACAGAATATTAAGTCTATGTCACAGGGGCTGCAAGGTTCAGGAAAAACACTTATTTTTTTTCAATGGAAACTAGATTCTGCTCTGCTGCCTCACATGGTTTGGTACCCAAAGACCCTAATGATAAGGAGACATAACTATCCCCTCGTCACGCAGTGACTTTCATAAAATCAAGTCAAGACCCTACTCTTCCATCTCCTGATCATTCATGGCGAATATCTCCTGAACTCCACTGGGACCACTCAATGAAAAAGTGATTTTAAAATGCACACAATGAAGGAAGAGCTCAATTCTTATTCAGTGATTGCCAGCTTAATTATTCCATGTAACTCTCAATAATTTGAGACATGAAACCTTTGTGAAAAATATATCAAACAGGTATGATTTCATTATAAACTGCTCAAAAGTTAGAATAAGATTATTCCAGCCACCTTAATCCTGCCCTTTGTGTCTATACTGTGCACCAAGTAAAGCAGGATTCCTGTGGGGGAAAATAATATGCAATCATGTAATTAATTAAAGGCTCACTCCTAATGATTTTATGCAAAGGGACAGAATTAAAGCTGCCTGAGGATATTTAAAATTGGCATTTGCCTACTTTTTAAGAGTTTACTCAGCAGCCTAAAGGCCTCTTTTAATTCTGACTTTAAATTCCACTTTTTTTTTTAAACAAGAACAAATGTTTCTATATTCAGCTCTAACCATATCTCCATCTGATTTCAGCAGCAAGTTTTACCTTGTGAACCAAAGAACAGAGAAGTAGGAAAGTGGCCTCCTTTTAACACATTTCCTACAAGTATAATCTCAGAAACTTATGTAGATTTTTAAATTAGTATAATTAGATCAGAAAATTGCTGCTATTTTTAACTTAGTATCACCATTTTGAACCAGATAGGCTGGGGAACAAAAATGGAAAAAAGCAGTAATGAAGTCTGTGTGGTCTTCAGCACCTCCGATTACTATGTCAGATACAATTCCTGTATAAAAGTCTATATTTTTAAAGATACATTGACTAACTGTTTAAGCTGTTCAAGTCAAAATTAATCTAAAGCTATTCTGAATTTTAGTGTAAAATGGGGGAAGTAAAGCTGGTGTGCATTTCTTTAATGCCTCTTCAGAATTCAGAATTGAAACTTACAAAAAACACATTATAATAATGCAAACATGTTATATACTGGAAGCAGTAGCAGGATTCTATTCTGCTCCATAATTCCACAGTTCAACGATATTATCAATTTATATCTGATTCCCTAGTCTTTAGCCTTCACAGTCACTGGAATTAAAAGGAATTGGCAGAAAGAGGAGGATATTAACTGACCAAATCTGATATTGACACCATTTTTGTGACAGCAGAGAATCTTGTGGCACCATCTGTTGGATCAGGTTACAGAAAAATGCCAAGGGCTAGCACTAAAACTGCATTTACAGTAACAAAGACCTACAGTCTGAATTAATCAAAAAGCAAAGACAGTCCTTTCATTCTATAGCTATTCTCTCAATAATTCAGTTAAGGTTACATTCATCATTGATTTATTTATCTTTGACTGCTGAAATGTAATTATTAAGAACTAGTAAACTCATAATCTTTCATTCTTTAAAAAATCATCTAAACTAACTTTATTATACAACATACAGAGCATTCTCTTTCATACCTATACCATGGGCTCCCACTTGTCATTTATAGCTGTGATCATCTAAGATCTCTAGCTTGGAGGGTTTGTTATTCCTGGAGCTCTGGAGTCTACATTTTGGTCATATGAGTGAATCATAATGATATATAGGAGAACAAGAACCTTTGTGGTTTTAGTGGCTGTGCTTACTAAAATCAATAAGGAGCTTTTCATTGATTTAAAAAGGGTTTTGCTGTATTTTCATACAGGACTCTGAACAGAAATGCCATGGCAGTGTTCCTCAAAAAGCAGGCCAGTCCACAGGAAGTCTTTATGAATACATATAAATATTACGTAGACAGAGTAACAATAATTTTTTCAAAGGTTTTGTGGGTATAAAATACATAAATAATATCATAACTAACTACTGTCATTCTGTCAGGGAAATCACAACATCAGAACCAGCTCCATGCAGTGCACTACAGTGAATGTTCAATACATAACATAGCTAATACATCTGATAGCAGCTGAAATTCATCCGATGAGGATGACGAGGAACCAAACACTGCAGCAAATATCTTCTAATAAGGTCTCACAGGGCTCTGTTTTCACAGACACAGTAAAGGGAAAATCTAAGTCCTCAGGCCTATAAGTAGACAAAAGTAAAAAAGCCTAAGATCAAAGTCAATATGAATCTGTCCAGTTGGTGTCCTAAATAACAAAGTATCAATAATATGGTTTTTGAACTTACAGGCAAGATTGAAACCTTGGGGAAGTTATGCAGTGTCTCCCATTCCCTTCTCAGGTATTCAAGTGAACCCACAAACACAATGTGCTTGAGTTCATGGTAGTGAAAGTTGCTGGCTCGTAATGGCATCACTAAATTTCTTAATCCAATCAAAGCAGATTTAACATCCCCAAATATGCAAACGACTACATGCCCACTTAAAACTGTCATCGCTGCTTCACTTCGAGTCTAAAAAAAACAAACAAAACAAAACAAAAAGACAAGGGAAAAATGAAACAAAGGGAATCTTAAATCATACACTGAGTTTAAAACAAGGAAAAATACAATTGTCAATATTGTTCATGCACAAAGAAGCAGTTTGATAACAGCTGTTCATTTCACCCTTATTTATCCTTCATTAAATGTGCTCAGCAGAAAAAAAAATTTTGTTCTTGTTTGAAAATCCCTCAGCATTTGGGAAGACATCATACTGGACCAAATTTTGGCCCGTGTAAGTTTCTACACATGTGGATTGTGACTCTGGTTACAATCAAAGTACTCTGGGCTTAGCTAAGCATTATAGAAAAGAGATGCAAAATCATGCCCTAGTTGACAAATCACTAGCTGGGTTTTTTCCAGGACCAGTTTGAAAAGGAAAATGTTGAGTGTATAGGGGTCCTAGCAGGGCTTCGTGATGTTGCTCAGATCTTGTGAATGGAGGACCACAGCCTCTTAGAGTCAAAGCTCTTATTTAAGGACAAGCTGCTGCTACCTTGAGAAGCAATCCACAAATGCTCTACACTGCTCTGCTTTACAATGGATGCCCACTATACTCCACAGAGCTTCTCTCCATGACAAAATAAAAGTACAAGTTTATGACTAATACTAAATTTTCAGGCCAATTTGACTTACTGAGGAAAAAGGTCTCATGGAGAATATTTAAATGATGTCCAGAATTATCTTCTTGTTTAAGTGAGAGATTAAATTTTTGTATTAATTTCAGCTTGTTTAGGTCAGTTGAACAAGCAACTCAAACACTAAGATAATTAAATAAAGCCACAAGGAAAAAATTACCTTAATTTCCGGAGCCAGTCTTGGCATTTTTATACTCCATCATGTAGCTGGAGATCCACTGATATCATATTGCCAGGAAGTTGTACACTCATTATGCAGAAGTTTTGCCAGTGGATAAAACTAAAATAGTGGTGAACTGCAAAATTTTCCTCTCACTTATCCATAGCTTATGTCATTTTTCTAAATTACAGAAGCATGGTGGCGTGCGATGCAGATTGAAATATGCAGCAGCTATGCTCTTTATGTCAGAAGAATGGGAACTCTGATTAGAAGTTTTCTTATCGGTTAAAAAATGCATGAGCTTTCAATTTCTCCAGGGCAATTACATTGATTTTCATACAGCTTGACCAAGAGAGTTATCTCTGCCCTTCAAACCGCAGAAGACATGAGCAAATCCTCAAGTGAAGCATGTAAGTTGTCCCATGACTCTGCCTATGTATCTGGAATACTCAGACTTTACAGACAGAGACCAAGCCTTGAAAGCAGGTATGTAAAAAATGTCACTCTACAGCCATAAATCTGTATGTAGCCATGTATGGCAAAAACTCCTTCTAACTACCTGATACTGCTGGAAGGTCACAGAGCCGAAACAGACCTTGGGCAGACAAATGAATTCTTTTCTGACTGAGACATCATCTAATATCAATTAGAAGACAACCTGGGAAATCCCATCATCTTCAAATTATGCACTAATTTGTACTTGTGTGGTCTCTAAGGACAGCATTAAATTTGCATAGATATGAATATAGACATAAATTGTGGACTGCAAGTTTGAAGAGGTGTAGGGAAGCATTTTGCTGGCAGTGTCTTTATTGGTGATGATGCATGAAGCAGAAAGAACTTGGACAGACTTGCAGATTCACAGGCTGGTAGTGGGAAAAACTAACATGGTATAACCAAGAGATGATGATTGAGTCACTCCCCAGCACCGTTTCTGGAGCAACATTTTTCAAAGTATGGCAATATGTAGTTTGTCAGATAAAACCTGTTTATAGCACAAAGGCAGATTTCTGTCTCTGTCTACTACAAAGTGTTGTACAGCACGGCTACCCCTTCTTGTTTGCTGATTACAAATAAATGATATTATTTAAAGCTGTTCAGGCAAACCCCATCTAAAAGTTCCATCTCTAAAATTTGGAATTTACTTGCCTGACTGTTTAAACACTGATATTGCAATTTCAGGCAATGTCAGAGTTATTACAGAAACCCCCAAGGAGAACTGGAGACAAGCTTTTAACCCCTGATTGCTAGAATCACTGGGGCTGTCACCATCGTTGGCTACACCATGCCACAGTGCAGGAAAATCTAAGACAGCAGGCTTGGAGAAAGCTTTATGAAGTGCGACAAAGTGAAGATCCACCAGGGAGCTCATTTCAAATATAATCAGTTTTGCGTACGAGATCTGGAGTTAGTTACTTGCTACTCTTAGGTATGAGTACATGAACACAAGTGGCATAAACTTTCAAAATAGACTGTGATAGGCCTCCTAATTATTTTTAATGACTTGAGTTAGTTTGACGGTTTTTCCAGTTAGAGAAATGAAGGAAACACAGACAAGGCTCACTGCAATGTGCCAGAGTCAGAGTGGGAGCATTACTTGCTCTGGCCTATTTGGGTATCTTGAAATATTGGGAACTGAGAGAGAAGTTCTAAGAGAGCAAAATTAGTAAAAAAATCAATTAACAATAACTAATAAAACATCAATAAATACAAGGTAAGTAAAAAAACCCACTTGCCTGTGTTAGAATCTTTACTGTATTGTGTAAGGAGAAAAATGGGGTATGTAAGCATTTAAGTATTTCTAATCTTAACTCTCTAAAGATTTAAGTCAAATATGCAAATTTCAGTTTATGAAAAAGAAATTCCCTATACTGGATGAATTTTTATTGTTGCACTAGATTTACGTAATCAAAATTCTTTAACCAAAATCCTAGCTTTGGTTTCATCACTCTGTGCGCCTGATTTCAATACACTGGATTTTGTGACAGTAGAGACTAATTTACTAATCCATTAGACATCAGTTGTATGGGTTAAATAACCTCTTTTCCAACACAACTTATCATCAATACCTACCAAAATGACCTTTTCAATGTCTTTGGCCGGACACCAATGAAACATCCCTGTAGAGTCGTATTTTTTCACGTTGGCATCCATATTGTCAATCTGCTCATTGCCAGGAATTAACAAGGGGTCATGCCTGGGGAAAAACAAGTTGAGGACAATATAAATGGAAAATACTATGAATTATGGATGGAAAGATATCCCAAGAGCTGTGTACAAAGAGGGATAAAAGTAAAAATATGAAATGTACTTACACTTTAACATGCTTTCAATAAGAACATGTTTAAACAAAAGCTGCATATAAAATAAAAGTTAATTTTTAAATTTTGAGTGCAGTTTCAAAGACTTTCTATACGCTTCTATACCAATAACCAGTTTAATTTTAAATAGGGTTTTCTGACACCATCACAACCATACAAGTTTTTTTTTCTCTTCAGTCCCACCCCTCTGAAATAAATACCAAAGTTCCTATAGGCATCTGCAATGAAGTAGAAGGGATAGAAACAGAGCCCCATGCTGACTGACTGGCATAAGTATGGAAAGCCAATTACTTGCTTTTACCACATACAACTTCTGACGTGATGCTCTTCACAGTAAAAGCTTTAACAGGCTGCACTTTAAATATTTTAGCAATTTGCCCAATCATATTTTGCTTTCCCAAACTGAAGCCCTTTAAAGATTCAACAGTATGTCATTTTAGAGCAGACTGACTAACAAATGCCCACATCTGGAATACATGATTTTAATACCAAACAACAATGTCCATTTTCTCTGACAACTCTACCTGTGATAACCTTCTAAGTGTTTCTGCAGCAACATTTTAAAGCACAAGGCTTCTCAAAGGAGAAGCAAATGAAAGACATTTTTATGAACTTGCTCTCCGGCTATATAGCTACATCTCAGCATAGACACACAGTTCTTTAATTTATATGCTAAAATCAAACATTAAGCTAAGCACTAAGTGACTCCAACACTCTCAGATGCTGGTGAAGACCCCTAAGTGACTGCATTATACAATAGCATTAGCAGAATTGTATTCACAAGGTACAGGGTAAACTGACCCTAAAATCTTATATTTAGCATGATTTAATAGTGCTTTGTCTGGAAAGCCACAGTCTTTACCTCAGGTTTTTGTCATGAATGCTTGAAATATCTTGATATAGAACCATAACATTTCAAAGAAGAAAGTATTTGCAATGTAAGAATATGCTAAGTACTGTGAGACAGGTACCCAAATTTTAGAGCAGTTTGCCCTTTGAAGCCTGTTAAAGAAATGTCCATATTGTCTGAGCTCTTAAAACGTTAAAATTTCCTGCTATTAAAGCATTTGAACCAGCACACTGTGGTGAGACCCTCTCTTCTGCATGGTCTCCTAAAGCAGACTGTGATCACAGTGTGTGATACAGGTTAATTTACCCTGAATATGGTATGCTAAGCTACCATGCAACCAACACTTGCATTCCTATGAAAAGTATAATCTCGAATTCAGTCAGGGTGATCAATTAGTGTAATTTTATAGCCACTGATTAAAGATCCATTGAAATACGTGGAAAATTTTCACGTATTTCACTCAAACAGGGTCAACTCCAAAGAAAGTTGCTCAAAAAAAGTTGAGAAACTATTAATACAATGTTCAATTTAAACCAGAATCTTCTGATGCTATAAGACAATCAGTGCCCTACATGGCAAAGATGTAAGTCAGACTAATCTGGAAAAAAGAAACACTATGTTTTCAAAGTTTTTACAATCTTACAACAGAGACACAGTTCAGTGATTTCACTATAACCCACTGGCAGCAGAGGAGCCCTAGTGGACTATCTGGAGTCTCTGACCCTTCAAGCTGAATAATGACAGGTCTGGCATAAGCGTGCTCCCTCTTTTGTAGGAAGCTGAGATGAAAAAGCTATATCAAAGTGGTTTGTTGTAGGGGGTTTGGCTGTTGTTTTGTTGGGTTTTTTTTTTTAATTTCTAGAAAAATATCTAAACTCTGCATTCTCTGCCTCCATCCATCAGCAAGATGCAGCCATGGTAGTTTCGTCTGAGAGCTGACTGTAATGCTGCTCATGGGGCATTCCCCATCTGCTCAGAGTTGTAGGTGGTACAGTAAGATCTGCAGCCATGAACACACTTCCTTTTGAAGGTTGTACTAATGTTCAGACAACACGTAGTGATGCTCTGTCACAGCTATTTTTTCTAGTAGACTGTGTTAGCTATGTGTTTCAGAATAAGAAAGTTTGCCAGGAGATTAGGAATTTTCAGGAGTTTCCACCAAGAAATATTTTTCCTTCTGGTGTTTCAGGGTTAGGGTTTTTTCCTGCCATACTTTCACAAAACATTTATTCATGAGTTTTTCTAGAGAGGCACTGAAACAAAAGCAAAGTTCACTGGTCAAATCACCTTCATTTCCTTTCAGAAATCAAGTGCATATAAGAAGGAATTTTCTTTCCCCCCTATTCTCTGTGACAGCACAGACTCTTTCCCACAGGGATTCTTCCCTTCTTCCACTGACGTTTACTAAATATAAGATAAATTCACTGTTACTGAGAGTGGCTTTTGGAAACAGGTGGTCAGAGCCTGGGGCCAATCAGTCCAGGGGTGTGGATTGATCTCAGGCAATCTGAATAGCCCCTTCGCGTGTATATAAATCTGTTATTAATTAAATAAACTCACTCAGCAATCTCTCAAGATTCGTGTGTCCCTTCGCGCCACTATCGGTTCAACAGCGACAATCCTCCATCAGAGGAACTATAATAAATCAGTTTTTAAAAATTGCCACATTCTAATTTCATAACCAATGCTTCCTTTCTGCTCTGAGATTTAAAAGCTTAAAGCTTTCAGATCATCTGAAGCTTTAATACAAAGGAGTATTTAGCAACACTCTAATCCCAGTCACAAACAGTAGTCACAAAAATGATAAAAGTTGAAAGGAATGTTATAACAAAGCAGGTGGTAACAGATATCTGACATCTAATTATGGTCAACTGCCTTGAGGTTTGAGGCAATTTTAAGAGCATGAGTGCTTAAGGCCTAGCATAGTTATTTTGGCCTTTGCATCCTAACAGTGAACATTCAAAGCAGCTTGTGCCAAAGGTTTCTTGGAATATTTTAGGCTTAAAAATAAGTGGGCTGAGGGAAGAACAAAGAATGTGAATCATCAGATATAACTCCCTGTTGAAGTGTTAGGTAACACATTGTGATTTAAAAAAAAAAACAACTTTAGGTTTTGGGGGGTTTTAAAATCAATAAATGCATTTATTTCAATTTCGTAAACTGTTTGGACTCTCTGCTTTACTGCCTGGAATACAGCAAGTAGGAACCTTAAAGGAAGCAAACAGGATGGGACACACAACATGAGAGTATACTAAGAGATATTATTGTACTACTTTTACTCTAGGAAAATAGATTATTGCCTGAGAAGGACCCTGTGGTATGACTAGACACATTCTGTTTCAGAATCTTTAGGGTTATACATATAGGTGTGTTTATTAAATTTAAATCTTCTGGGTTAAGATATTATTTTAATCTCTCTTTAATCAATGTTCTTTCATTCTTAGTAAAGGGTTCCCTGAAGATGTTTCTGGACCTTGGAAACTCTTTGCTACTAAGGTCCAACTTTGTCCTCAGATGTTATTGAGTGTATCAGAAGATACACTGACTTCTGGATTTAAAAACTGAATTGATCAGAACAATGATAAAATAGTATTACTACTTTGGACATATACATCCTCATTAATCTGATGATCCAAACCTGTTTTGCAAACACTAAAAATAATTAAGATAGACACACAGAGAAGCCAAAACTGTCAAATCTGCCTAAGGCATTTGGACACCCTCTTCCCATTAAAATTTATATTACATGAAGCATTACAGTTGTTGCCCCTACAGCCAAATCATGGATGGAATGTTTCTAGAACCTCTCTGCCTCCTCATCCTTGAAGATGGCCCTGTCAAGCTGTGCTTGAGTCACATTGGCAGGTTACTGTAGAAATGCTTATATTCATGCTGCAGCTATTATATTCTCCAGGGCTGCAAAGTCATCTGATTCAAGAATTCAAATCATAGAAAGAAAAGCACTTTCTGTCAATTAAATCCATAGTATTTGTTTTAATTGAGATGTTGGTTTTTATGACTTGCAATGACCACAGCATTTGGTCCTTCTGGCTAGGAAAATACATGTATAGCCTGTATGGGAGGAAAGGATCAAAAGTTAAATTTCCCTCATCCATAACCCCAGTTTAAAACTAGCTTCTTTGGTTCTTATGGCAGATATTACATACGCATGACTTAAAATGAAGAGCAAAATACCATCTTTTCAAGTTTTTGAAGAGCATATAATGCCACTTACGTGCAATTAAACTTGAAAACGACGCTAAATGCCAAGCTACAGCTGCAACCCCAAAAAGCCTGCCTGGAAGACAACAGCCTAAAGCAAAACCATAAATCCCACTTACAGCAAACCCACTGCTAGGGAGTCAGCATTACATTTTAAAGAGCCCTGCTTCCTTAGCACACATTTATAACTACTGCAAAATCGGAGTTTTTGAGTCTGAAACTTTTGGGTACTGACTGGGGATGGGCAGAACTGAAAAGACTCTTCAGGATTAAACCGCTGCCGCATTAAATGGCTATTGTTAAACATACCCTTTTATTATGTCACCCCTGTCTTAGTCCTCTGCTATTATTCATATGCAATTGAGTACTAGAGCAACACTCCCTCCCTGATCTGCAGTGGAACTACTCCATGTGCTTGGGCACTGGGAACAAGAATATTGTGTGACAAGCAGGGAGGACCCCGGGTTGCATGAAAATAAACTGTAATCTCTTAGTTTTTACACATTAGTAAAGCAATGTCTTGGCCACTTTTTATTCTGCCCTTCAATAAAATCTCCTTATATAAAGTCAACAGCAAAATACACCTGAGAAAAACACAACTCCTCTTTAACCTGTGTTTGTTAAAGTCTGCAATTGTGCCACGCTCAGGTAGGTAGAATATATCTGGATTATGTGCACAAAAATATGTTTAGCAGTCTCCTGCACAAGATTCAGGGTTTTTAAAATCACTCTGCCTGTGGTTCAGGAATTTTGAGTCTTCCTACCTGACTTACAGGCATGTGGATGTGTCTTAGCACAGATGATTTTAGGAGGAAGGAGTGGGTTTGCAGAAGGTAAGAGAGGAATTGAAGACACACTAAAGAATGTCTCATGCCTTTGAAATTTCTCCTACAAATACCCTAACAAATTGTGGCAATTAACATGCTGTTAGTGTTAGATGTATGCAGCCAGTGCAGGTGCTAATAATTGAAAAAGCATTTAGAGCTTTTACACCCTGGCTGAATATTTCATGATGTGCTGCATGTTTCACTATTTACTCAGTGGGCTTCTGTCACTTCAATCTTCTCTGACTGCTTTGACTGGTGCTATAAAGCTCAACCAAGATAGAGTGACGGCTTGTCACAGGAAAATTCCACTGACTCTAGCAGCTCGCTGGGACTAGCTATGAAGGTTGTCACGACATTCTGATGGAATTCAGCAAATGTTTTGTGACTAATACACCCAACATTTGTCGGCTACCATTAGCCATTCCCTGTGACCCTGCAGTCTGTGTGGATAGCATTAAGTTGTAATGAGAATTTGTTGCCTGTGTGTGTTACACTAATGACACTCTCTCACTGATCTTTCCTTTCACAGGTTAATCAGAAACAAAATTTGTAAGGATTCAGTGCCTAGATGCACCAGGCTTTAGAGAAGAAAATCTGGAGTGACAAGAGAAAGAAAACCTGCATTTTACTGCTAAATGCTTTCATGGTCATATTCAGAAGCTATCCTAATATTACTACAATCTCATACTGTCTTTTTACCTAAATCTAGGAAGAAAACTATATCTAATACAGTGGTTGGTACCTAGTACCTTGTCCAGCTTATGGAATGAATAGAGTGCTAATTATCCTTCCTTCCCTCTTGCTCTCCCCAGATGTTGCTGGTTTTATTATTCTCAGAAGCCTTACTGAGGATTTTACATTAATTTATCAAGACTACTAAGAACACTGATATAAAGCTGTTTACTGTAAGAATCTCACTTTTTAAAATATCTTGATATCCCAGAACATGATCAGAATATGTTTCTGAAGTACGAAGCCTTTCACATAATGAAGTAACAAAATATTTAACTTCTACTTTTGCATAAGCAATTTAATGAGGGGGAGACAAGACACACTGTCAATGTGTCTTTTGGTTTTAATATTTCCCATTTAGATCTACTGAAGCTGCAGAACTAGCAATCTTTGAGGGGCAGGAGAATGTACCCAAAAAAATTATTTCTCATTTGTAAAAAATAAACCCACAGTTAAGTGGTATCATAAAATATAGGAGTGTTTTTGTCACTTAAATGAAGTGTGTGACCTTATGATAAAAGCTACCACTTTTGCAAGTCGATGTTGATAGGAATACATTTTTTTATTTAAACCCAGTTTATAGCTAAAGAGCTTTTTATTTCCATTGCCTTTATCTGAGTAGGTCTTCTCTCACCCTGAACTTTATAAAAATAATAATTTTTTTCTTTTGGAAAATTCTCCATTCCTATCCTGACACTGCTTTCTCATCTCAAAAAGACTTGTGCAAGATTTCAAGTAACCTCCAAAAAAAATCTGATACTGTTTGTATTCCCATGGTTTATAACACAACTGCTGTATTGGGTTTGCATGGCCAGGTTTTGGTAGCCAGGGGGCTACAGGGGTGGCTTCTGTGGGAAACTGCCAGAAGCTTCCACCATTGTCCAGCAGATCCAGTGTTAGTTGGCTCCGGGACAGATGTGCTGCTAGCCAAGGCTGGGCCAATTAGAAATGGTGGCAACACCTCTTTGATTACATATTTAAGAAGAAGAAGAAAAAAGTTATTGTGAAGAAGTAATTGCAGCCAAAGAAGAGCGGAGTGAGAACATGTGAGAGGAACAGCTCTGCAAACACCTAGGTCAGTGGAGAGGGAGGGGATGCTCCAGGCAACAGAGCTGAGGTTCTCCTGCAGCCCGTGGAGGTCCACAGGATGCAGAGATCCACTTATAGCCCATGGAGGAGACCCAGAGCAGATGCATGCCTGAGAGGAGGCTGTGCCCCTGTAAGAGGCCCATGCTTGGGCAGGCTCCTGGCAGAGATCTGCAGACTCATGGAGAGAGGAGCCCACACTGGCGCATTTTTCCTGGTAGGACTTGTGACCCCATGGAGGACCCATGCTGGAGCAGCCTGTCCTTGAAGGACTGTACTCAGTGAAAGAGTGACCCAGATTGCAGCAGTTTGCAGAGAACTGCTGCCCGTGAAAAGGACTCACACTGGAGAAGTTCATGGAGAACTCTCCCATCGGAGGGACCACATGCTGGAGCCAGGGAAGGACTCCTCTCCCTGAGCACCGGGAGAAATGACACATAATCACTGACCATAAACTCCATTCCTCATCTTCCTGCACATCTGGTGGGAGGAGGTAGAGCTGGGAAGGAGGAAGAA
Organism: Orthonyx spaldingii; assembly: GCA_013397795.1. Lineage (NCBI taxonomy): Eukaryota > Metazoa > Chordata > Aves > Passeriformes > Orthonychidae > Orthonyx > Orthonyx spaldingii. The sequence goes on from VZTJ01000539.1 coordinate 1,250,908, forward strand.
GTGGTGGGAAGGTGTTTTAAGGTCTGTTTTTACTTGTAATTATCTTGCTCTGATTTTGTTAGCAATAAATTCAATTAATACCTCCAATGTGAATCTGTTTTGTGAGTGATCTCTGTCATTATCTCAACCCATGAGCCTTTTGCCTGTCCAGCTGTGGAGGGGAGTGAGAGACCAGCTTTTATGGGTGTCTGGCAATCACCCAGCATCAACTCACTACAGCCCTTTCTAAACCTGGATACCATTCTTCAGATCAAGAAGCCAGTCCTTCAACAAAGAAATGGAAGGAGTGAGACAAATCAAACAGGAAACCAAAGTTACCAGTCCCTGGTCTACCGATGGCAGTAAGAGTCAGAAGGCTAACAGATACTACCACCTATCATTTAAATACTTTAATTCTATAAAGTTGTTAAAAACTGGTGTAAGATAACATGGTGATCACTGAATCATTCCTGTTGCTCATGTTTGTTGTAGTGAACTTGTAAAACAGAATCAAGAAATGAACTCTGCTATTATATACCTGCTGGGTTGCAGCTTGGTTATTATTGCGTATTAGCACTGCATAAAGTCAGGATATAAATTTGAGAGTACAAGATGGAAATTTCCAAGGCTGAGGGATGTAAATACATACCATTATTATGGTTAATCAGTGGGCTTTCACCTTTTCAAACCTTACCTTTCTGTCTGCTTTAAGGGAGTCATGGAAACTGATCACAGACAACTTATTTTAGCAGTTTTGGCTTGAGAAATGCTTCCCTATATCTGCCATCACTTTTTTTTTTTTTTTTTTATGAGAAAGCTCACAGTTTCCACTCATGGAAGGGCAGCACTACAATGGCAGAGGCAATACAAATTCATGCTGAGTGGCACTAGTAGAAACGTATATGTACATTTAAGTGTATGTGGCTTAGTGGGTGGATGAGGAGATAAATGTGCACAGCCATTGTTCATATACTTAAAATATTATATGCAACTTCAGGAAAAGAGACAGGCAGTTTCCTCCTCAACTTCAGATAAATAATTTCATTAGGTTTCTGGATACGTATGCCAAAGAGCTCACTTTTTTTCTGTGTCATTTAGCTGGATCTTGACAGTTTCTGCGCAAGTTTTATTGTTTGGTTGGGAATTATTTTAGCTCCTCGATCAAAAAAAATCCTCAGGCTTATGAAATTCTCCTTGGCAACACACTGAAAACCCAGTGTCCTCTGATGCCTCTGATTCTTATGTGATCAGGGACACTAATGATAATGACCCTTTGCTGAGTATGCTACTTGTCTAGAGGCCTATGTCAACTACACCACTACATCCAGAGTGGACAGGGACAAACTATTTGTTTGCTCTTCAGGCCCCTTGGGCCCTGTCATATGCTATTTGTTCTTGCATTAAGAGGTAGTTTGACTCAGCTGGGCTGACAGTTCCTTCAAGTCAGTGTATTCCACTCATGCAGCAGCAGCTACCAAAGCATTAAGTATGGACTTGAGGCTCAGCAACAATCATTTAAGTGACTTTTTTGATTCATATCCAGGGCTTTTCACATTTTTACTGGTCATTATGAATCCAAAATGACACATTTTTTAAAAAACTAGCTTTGCTATTTGATATTCAGGCAACATAGCTTCGTTGTAGTTAACGTGACTGCTCATCAATAACATGCATCAGAACCTGCAACTGAGATGATGAACAGGGACTGATATTGCTGCATGATACCAGAGGCATTGATCGGTTCTACTCTTCTTCTCCACCTCATGAAGGACACCTGATATGTGATTACTCACTCATTCACAGCTTTCCTTCCTTTTCCTTCCATTTCCTATTTAAATTTTACTTTTTATGTAATAGGATGTCCTTGTGTTCACATCTTAACAAGAGGAGTATCTATTTTTTCCTATTGGAGTTTAAGTTATTTTTAAAAAGCATCCATGTTCTTGTGTGTTTAATGGGACAGACTTTCGCTGATGTAAAACAAGTTAAAACAGTCATGACAATGCTGAGTATTCTTCTGGTTAATTTGCATTTGTAGGTATCGTTGGAATTTGAAGGATTTGTTTGTGATGGATTAGACTCTTCTAATATTGTATCAGTGTGATTCTGCTCACATCATTTGATGTGATGTAGCATTCAGTTAGAACAGTGACTTCCTAAATGTGAGTCTAGGTCACCTGTGATGTACACAAAGAGCATTTGTATGTCAATCATCCACTTTTATCAGTTGTAATTTATTGCAATTTAGAGTCATCAAAAAGATGCCATTAAAAAGATATCGCCAATCTATCTATCTGGATCATATCTGGTAATGCAGATTTCTACTTATGTGTTAGTAAGTCTCAAAAATTCCCACTGTCTGGCCAGGTCAGACCACTTGTCATGAGGTCTCAGGGAATCCCTGTGATACCACCTCTAGCCTCTGTTCTAATCCAGCAATAGCAGAAGTCATAAAGTTTTGTTTCATAGCATAATATCCTCTTCCCTGATGCCTCTGCCAGTGTGGGAATCCAAAACCTATTCAGCATTTTCAGCATTATCTTAACTGTAGGGCTGTTCAGAACATGATTCAAAGGTCACAATTCATATTTCAATTTATAAATTAATTTTTCACGTATTTGTTGTTTCCATGCTTCAGATTTCTTGTTTTCCAGGCTCCTTCCAGATACTCTCTAAAACCACAGCCAAGAAAAAGTCTGCAAAGTAGCCAGCTATTTCTGGGCGGGTGGGACAGGGGCAAAGCTGACTTGAAAAAGGAATTTTTGAAGTAAATGTAGGAAAAAACTTCCAAAGATAAAAATCAGCTACAGACATGACAGTGCTTTAGCTGATTTACCTCTTGGGTACTTCTAGCTGACATATACTAAAGATTTCTGGGCAGGAAAGCAAGTACCTGTCACTTTCTGTAATTTACAAGGATACAAAATAGCAGATAATACAGTCCACCTTTGTTTTTCAGAGAGAAGAAAAGTGTTTGACCATTACAAACAAGGCTTAACAGAGCTCTCTTCTGATTCAATCCACTTTGTCTTTTTTAGCACCTTGAACCAAAGTTAAGTCAGTGTAGATAAAGAGTAAAACAAAGAGACGGTTGGGTCTGGGGAGAAGCTGAGGGTGCGAACATTGGGCTGGAGAATAAATTTAGCAGCAACAGAGAAGAAGAAGAAAACAATGTCTGGATTTGGAAGCCTGGCAAGTTCTCCACTCACTGCTCAACCTGTGTTTAGCAATTCTGATGTGCTACTGAGCAGACAGCTCAGGCTCAGGACGACTACTCTCCCTCAGTCCCTCTTCAGCAGGCAATGAAAGCAGGCTGTACTTTGAAAATCTTCCCCCATCATGCAAACTGACACAGGCATGCTTTTCAAAAACCCACAGCCAATCTGTTGATCATTACTTATTTACAAAGGCCTTCGGGCAGAAAGTCCTGTAAAAACCATACTTGATACGGTATACACTAGCTTTTTCTGCTTGTGGAAAAAAGTACCCCTAAGGCTACCTCAAACCATCACTTTCTATTGCACATAAAATGTACCATGTAACACTAAAGTATTTAATATATATGGTATAATATATCTACAGGAAAGGCATTTGTGTAGAAGTATGTTACCCTGTATTTGGTAATTTGATGTTTTGCTGAAGGCTATGACTTGAAAAAGCCTGCACCTAGTACAGAGGACCTGTCATCTCAGTACCCAAGAGCCAATAGAATAAAGAAGTACCCTTAAGCAGCAAAACTTTGACACAGCTTTGAAGCATATGAAAACAGTATAACTCCCCAGAATTATTATTACTCAAGATCAAAGAAATGAGGCATACTTTACATAGCAAACAGGGACAGTGGGTTCAGCTCCAAATGTTTCAGCTCTTTCTCTCTCTCTCCTTCTCTTTCTTTTTACTTCTTCTTCGCCAAAACTAGACTCTGGGAGAAGGTGAGGGGGGAATCTCCACATGTTTAAATTTTAAGCAGTTAAAACATTAGCACCAGATAAGAGGACTGTCCAAAGGTAAGTAAAAGGAAAACGATGCTAGCATGACAACTGGCACTATAAAAATGAGAAGTTTGCCAGTATGCTCATTTTATTCCTCCTCATAAACTGTAAACAAGCATGTAAATCAGTGTCATATGGGCAAGGCTGAGCTAACAGGAAGGCAGAGAACTTTTAATGATACATTTAACAGAAATAGATGGTCAATAGAAAAAAAAAAAAAAGCCACAGCTGGGTGCATTTTCCCTCTGTGAATCAATCTCACTTTTGGTTCTGTAGTCTAAACAGAGATGAAGACAATTGGTAGAAGTTATGTCCTTGAATATGTCCTATATTGCAGAAACAATAAACAAATATGGATGCTTCTGTAGCTGCCCAAAGAAAATTCTAGTCTAGTGACTGAAATATAAAGAGAAATATCACCTAGCTGTATCCAGAATTGTTAAAGGAACAAAATCATTGGCAATAATAAAAATCATAAGTGATTTTATATATGGAAATATATATGTATTGTTTGTATCAATTTTTTTTCACTTAACCTCTCTGAGCAGTCACAGTTATACACACAAATCTCAAATTGTATTAATGTGTCTGTTTATATACGTAAATTAGTTTACATTTTTCTCTGTGTGTGTATATATATATGTGCACACATATATATATACACAGTGGAAAATCTCTGCTATGATATTTATGGATACAATTATGGACAGGTTCTAGCCTGGCTACAAAGGATATGCAAAAACAGAGCAGGAACAGCCTCCTTGAAAACTCTCTGTCTACTACAGGATCCCAATCTGACTGACTTGAGCAGGTAAAAGGTGAAGCAGAGTCAGAATGCAAATGACATAATATTTTAACAGATTACCATTTCTTGCTGCAATTCAAGTTTTAACAAATCTCTTAGAGGTAATTTTTCCTATGAAAGGAAACTACATATTTATACAAAGGAGTACTACTGTAAAATAATGTACACAAAGCAACAGGGCAAAAATATCACTAACAAGATGCTGTTTTCATCACCCACTTTTAGAGTATATACTACCCTCTTAAAAATCCCTGTATTTCATAATTAATGTGCTTTTAGCTTGACTAAAACTGCGTTAGTTTTGAACTTTGCTTTGGCAAGTACATATATTATTAGACTTTTTCATCAGTCTAAATCAATTAACAGAAATTTGATTTCAATCGACAGGATAAAAGGAAGGTAATATTCAGGTTCATTTTTGATTGTGATGATACATCTCACATATGGCCTTAAGTACAGAAAACAGTACTCAGAGGGAATCCAACAAAAAGAGAATTGCCTGAGGCAAGCTAACCACATGAGTTCCCCTGATTGGTTAGTGCTATCATTAGTGCCACTGCTGTTTAAGAACTACACATGGACAGGACAGGGTGACAGCTAAGACTTTAAAGCCTATGTATTTTTCAAACAGCTTTTCAAACTGTTTTTCATGACAGAATTTTTTTTCAGCTCTATCATTAACTGCTGACAAGCTGACAGAATAAATACTTCAGCCTTTCAGAAACCATCTAACAATCTTTTTTTTTCACCCCCTCCCCTTATTTTTGATGTGGGGGGAGGAGAGGAGGAAGGAAGGAAGAAAGAAAGGAGATGAAGATATGAGTTTCTTACAGTCTTACCTCATCAGTTTGGGTGAGGAGTTGGGTGAATTTCGCATGCCTCCATTTCGCTGCTTTTTTTTGGGTGATAGTGTCGACGGCTGCTCATCTTCAACTGGAAATATAAGGAACTCATGAGATTAAGTACTGCTCTGAGTGCAATATGAAATACAAGTGAAGTAGCAAAGAACACACACTCTATGTCCATTCACGCACTGATACTTCACTGCTAACATAGGCCCAACAGTAATAAAAATCAAATACATGTTAGTCGAAGAGATTGGTTTGAAGGAAAAGCAGAGAAGAATACCAGGGTTTTGAACATAGGCGTTCAAATTGGTTTCATACTTCAAAAACAAAGGCAGGGGGACCACATTCGGGTTATTCTTAGAGTTATTATCAGTTAATCTGCGCTACAGAAAAATAGAATTAGTGCTCTGCTATATTTCCAGACAGATAAAGTACTATTTGCAATATCAACATAACAGCTGCCAGGCTGCTTTTGCTAATGAACTAGACACCAGTTGGTTCTCGCTCCTCACATGCCAAACAACAGAGTCTTCATGAAGAGATGTAAAATATTCAATGCCTTGATGTTCAATGATTCAGTTAGTTGGGAATGTGAATGCAGCCTGCCATTGTGCACAGATCTCCAGCACAAGTCAGACCTCATCGCTCTACCCTCCTCACAAAACGGAGTTTTAACAGGAGTGAACAGAATGAGGTTGAATGGAAGTGGGGAGACAATACCTGTATAACAGAGAATGCATGTCTTATGCAATCTTTTAATGAGGATGAGGTGCATTTTCAATGACAGATCAATTTCCAGATATAAAATCACTTACAGTTTTGCCAGTCATAAACTACTCTTGGATAACTTATGTCACAATATGTACTGCTTAAACAAGTGCAGCTTCCTAAGAACTAATCTATAAGAATTAACCACCATCTTTAGCGTTTTAAGATTCTAACTGCACTTGGTAATCTGCCTGTAACCTTTTCATGTGCCATCAAAGGGAATAAACTTATGCTTGCTTTCTCAGGTTCATACTAATGCTAATTTATTTTTTCCCATCCAACTGTTAACTGAAAAATTAACTAGAAGATAATATAACTGATGCCTAGGAAGCTGTTACTTTAAAGCTAAAAGGAAAGACATTAGTAGTAGCAGTAGCTGCTATATTTAAAGAGCTTAGTACACATTAGCAGTGCACAAGCAGAGGCTGAGAAAAAAATCCTGCTTGCAACAAGATACATAGGAAAAACAACAAAACCAGGATATAGGTCGCCTGCCTCAGACTTATCTGTGAAGAAATGAAGCAAGAGCCTTTTGCTATAACCCTCTTCTGACACTATTTTATTACAGACTGCATTCCAGACTGCCATGTCTGTCTGTTTGCCCAAGTCTGCTATGGAATTTCATTTTCCTTTGGTCAAGACCAAAGGGCTAGGACCTAAAAAGACAGACTGTGCTCTCTTTTTAAATGACCTAGCATCACCTAACACAAGGGAGTCAGAACGAAAGCAAGCACTGCAAAGAAAAAAAACAAACAAAAGCAACGAACGAAGATAATCCCAAAATAAATGTGGCAAAGAGTGGTAGTACTTAGATCGGAACAATGACTGTCTAATAATGATTTATTCACTAACTTAAGCTTCTTTTCTTCTCTTCTTGGGCAGCATCCCTAAAGACAAAGGAGTTTCCTTCTCATTTGACTTTTTTTTTTTTCCAGATCAAAGTCCTATAGTGTAAATGCTTATTGATGGTTCTTCAAGTGCCATTTTTTGTTTGGCTGAGAGATAAATAAACCTACAGAAAATTCTCAAAAATACACAAATTGAAATTTTCTTTCTGTGACAGTCTGCATGTATTAAACTAGATCACTTCAGTATTTAGCTGTGTGTACCATGAAGTGAACATGCACAGAATTATTTTGTTGGTAATACCTTTGCATTTCTGACTGCAAAAAAGCACAAGTCTTTGTGCTTTTCAGAACACCCTCTTGGAAATGGCCTAGTCTTGTTTTAAACTTACCTATCAAAAAGTTATTTTCATGCTATTTCACACAGACAATGGGTTTCAAGATCTCCACTCTTCTCTTTTGTTCTTTATCGGATATAAATATTCAATTCCACCACTTAAAAGATCACATGAACAAAAATCATGCAAAATTTTCCTTCCAGAAAACAACAAATCACCTACTTTGCTCTCTTGGAAGTAAAAATTCTAAATTTCTCTCAATTTAATCTGTTACCATGGGGTTACAGGATGTTTGTCTAGAGATTCAGTATGGCAACACAAGTGTATTGTTATACTATATAAGCATTTCAAGGAAGATACACAGACATCAGGACCATGTGTAAAATCTTGCATTTACACAAGTCAACTGCAGATAATATTATAACCACAAATATTTCTCTGAATAAGATAAAAAAGTATTAAAAAATAATAATTTTCCAAGTTTTCAGCCAGCTAATAAGACTCCTGTCTGATCCTTTCAGATTCTGAAAGTTAATACAATAAGGATGTTTTTGTACTGTATGGTCCAATACTTGTGTTCTCCAGTGCTGCCAGGCAATGCTAACCTGCCACTCAATTAGAAACAAAGTCTTGCTGGTAATCATCCAAAATAACAACTTCTAGAAGTTCGTTTCTAGCAGTCTGCACTTATTATTGGTACTGCATCTGCAATAAATAAGCTTCCTTTCTGGATATGTGCTTGTCATATTCAAACTATGTTACCGTCACCAGTTGCCTGGGAAGTCCAAGGCTGGCATGGCTCACTAGTTAATACCTGTTAGCAAAGCCTTCTGAGGGATCTCAATTTGTTGCCTAAGCAAGAAAGCTATTTATTCTCATTGCAGCAGTGAAAGGAGATCTATATTAATCATATTATATAAAAATCAAGATTTTATTTTTCATTGAAATCTCTGCACAGAGTTTACAGGGCATCTGCCATTTAGAAACACAGCTGCATAAGAATGGAGTAAGGGAACACATGAACTTGAAATATGTGAATAGTATATAATCGACACTATTACCTATGGTTGGTTCTCAAAAATGTCACAATTATAACTTGCAAGTGGTTTCTTAATAGCAAGTAGGATATAAAACATATTTATTTATTATCCTTCAGATACTCCTGTAATTTTCCTGCCTATTTAAAGAAGTGGATCTAGCAAAATATTTAGTAAGGTTATTAAATATTTTAGTTTCATGATTTCTGTGTCTGCATGAATTTAAAAGGGAGTCTTACATTTGCTTGTTTTTATGAAAGACAAACATTTGAATAATGGGCTGTGATATATGATGACTCAATTCTGATCTTGTATGTTTGCTTTTGTTAATGAGACCCCATTTTTTACTATTTTTTTTTTGTCATTATACTATAGGATTCGTATTAACTACAGCCATATTATGTTACACAGACTTTCTTTAAAGCTTTTATAAAAATTGGAACTAAGTTCAAGAATTGGGCACAGAAATTTACAGATCTGGAAGTCAAATCAGCCTCTGAGTTCTAATAACATTCAAGAGCTTACTTGCACATCCCTAAGTATAACACTTAATGTACTGATGTAACAACCCAGAGCTCACTTGTCTAATAACAGTTTTGCAGTTCAGGAAGACAGTGCTAAAAAAATGTCAGGTGAGTCTAATGAGGCTTCAGACACTCAATTTTATGCTAGAGTTTAATTTAAAGTTACACTGATGTTTTAACATGTTTGCTTATTCTTCAGTAAAGAGAGTTCATTATTTCAATGACATAACCTCCAGACAATGTTCCATGAATTGGTTTAAGATGTGCTGGTAATTTTAACAGCCTTAATGTGGAGTTGAACATCTGTAACAACATATTACTTGACTTTTATCCTCATTTTATTTTTAAAGCAAAACAAAGGGAATGTCTTTCAAAACGGTGGACAAGTTCATAACTTTTTTCTTGCTATTTTCTAACTATTTTTAAAACAATGCTGCCTCCTTGACTGCTTCTCCCAGGTCACTGGCAGAACCGTTTACAGGTACTTTTTTAGACACCAAAAAGAGTTGAAATTTAAAATAACTTCTATGTTACTGAACATCACACGAACTGGGATACCTGGTAAATTCATTCTGCCTAGCATATAAACACTTCAAAGCAATTAAACCTTTTGAAAGGTAAAGCACAAACCAGCGAGAAACATTAGTTTACTAGCTATCTCAATTAACTTATTAATCACCACATCTAGAGAAACCCACATCTGTAAGCACTTAACAGAGCATTAGTAATGTCATAGTCACATTGAAAACAGACTGCAAAACCATGCACAAACCATTCTGTATTGCCTTATTGATCCAACTACTGGGCTACCTACGGAGATCTTGGTTCAACCCAGGTTTTTGGGAATGGTAGCGGTATTTTACAGGCAAGCTGAGTGCCCTTTGCAATCTACAGTAGGTAGATTTTCCTTGTTCAACAGAACTCAGTAAGTTAAGGTGCAGCAGCGAGGGGTTGTTGGGTAGGAAGAGGCTCCCTTTACGGTTATTAACAAGTGGAACAGGTTCCGGGATTCCTTCAGTGGACTTGGCATCAATCAATGCATTAGTAGTTGCATTCTTGAATTGATATGAACATTTTGGGTAACTTGATCTAGCTGAATTCTTTACTTCTAAATAATAAGAAAAAATTTAAATTAATTTCTTTGTATTAAAAATTATTTCAAACCACAGGCAAGAATCAATTTTATATTATGTGGAAATACAGATATTAAAGCTTAAGGTATCAGTTCTGACAGCAGAAATAAAGGATATACCTGCAGCTTTCTTATGTTGGTTTTTTCCTCCTAAAAATGACTCTATAAAATAATACTTACAAAAGGATTATTCAACAATATTATCACTTTTAAGCAATAATCCCATCCTAAGGTAAGTATGTCTGAGGCAATACTTATTTTCCCCATGTTGATAAAGGCTTTGAGATTTACTATCTGTGGAAGATGTTTATTTCTTTGAAACTACTGAAAATGACAAGGGAGGTAAAGCACTCTGCTGCTATTAAAATAAATAAGGAATCATAGAAAACGTAAGGTCACCACTTCAAAATTGTGCATGCATACTTATGGAATTAAACTGATGTTTAGGAACCCACATAAAAGTTGTTGGGTATTCAACAGTGCTGCATACTGTAAATTTCAGGAGGTCATACATAGTACCTCTGAAAAGAAAATTAAGAAATTCAATTTCCTAAACATGGATTTAGCTTAAAACTGTAATTATTAGTCTTCTATTGATAATATATCACGGCTATTTAAACACCAGCCCCCGCACTAATACCTGTAAGAAATGGTGCCCTCAGCAAAAACCAGTAACAAAATGTTTTCTGGTAAAAATACGTAATAAAGATCTTCTCCTAGTGCTTGTTTCATTCTGAATGAGTACAGTATGGAGAAGAAGGTATATAAATGAGCCACTAAGACCTATATTTGGTTATGTATAATGAAGTAAGAAGGGTAGGTAAGGAGTAGCTGATAGACTGATAAACTTGCAGCATTATTTCCGTATGTTTTGATTGTCTTAAAGATTCTATGGAGAACATTTAGCAGAGAGTAGAGGCAAAGTATTTGAGGAGGTCAGCATGATTTTTGGGATCTTTGTCTAGTTTACCACCAGCAAGAAACACCATCTGGTAAAACGAAAGATAAGAAAATAGCATTCCCATGCTTGCCATCTTTCTTCAAGCACAAAATATTTTTCTCTCTCACAAAAAAAGTGAGTGTATAGGAATTACAAGAGTCGTTTGAAGGTACTTTTTAACAAGGGTGAACTGGTTGGTGAGAAAGCACCCATTGCAATTCAGTGACCTCTGAATTGATGCCTTGCTACTATTCTGACTGAGGTAGATAGAAAAATTAGTAAGAAAAGAACGAAAGTCCAATTTACGATGTTAGTCTGCTTTTTACTAATACAAGTAACATTTAAAGTATAATAATAGTAATGCATACTCACCAGAGTTCACATATATTTTAAATCATCAGAGGAGAGCATATATCTTTGATTAGCAAAACTGCCACAAAAGCCACTGTATAAAATATTGAATACACTAGTTGAAAATTATCAATTTTACTTCAGAATTACTGGGTTCTTTTATCAAATTTTGTACTTCTATTTTTGATATTCCTCTAAGTGAAACCATTTTCAGATGATAAAATATATATCTGCAGAGACTTATCTCCCTACACATGTCACTGGTCAAGCATGTATTTGAAGGCTTTGATGTGCACTAACTCAGTTCTATTTTTAAAGTACAGATAGTAATACTGGAAATAATCTTAAAAAATCCATATCCTATATCAAAGTATCTTCACATGCAATAGAAGACCAGAATCTATTATGCTTATTCACCCCCCAATCAAGTTGTTTAAGAATCATCATAATCTTTTTACAGTCTCTTCTGGAGTTCAGTAAGTGATGGTTTCAGATACCAGACCTGACTTTTAAACAATAACCTTCCACAGCAGTGTATGTCTTATGGCATATACCATGCAGACATAATCAAGCTTTCCCAAGATTTTGTGCTTGCAGTGGCACAGCATGTGTCAGAACAAAAATACTTGTCTTTTGGTAATGGCTTCATATCTGGAGCTTGGCATCATATTTAATAGCACCACATGACCTTGTTCAGCATGAAGGCAGACTGAGTTGCTTAAAACGTAAGTTACCTCCCCTTTGTTCCAGTATTGTGGACAGGTACTATTACTGAGCACGGGCATAACAAGCTGCCAATTTTTTTTAGTCAAATTATTCTAGATTTAAAAGTTCTAACTACTGGTTTCATCCCATGACTTGCAGCCTCCTGCCTCTGACAAGAGCTCAGATCAAAGTGGAGAAGCTCCACAGTGGATGAGTGCTGAAATACTTTGTAAGACAATTTTCTTTCTTACTCCAACAGTTTAGGGCCCATGTCTTTTTACTCAATCTTCAAAAGCAAGGATTACAGAATAATATTTGAATAAGCTATCTTTGGTAGAGATAATAATTTCTTTCTCCATTCCTCCTAAAATTATATATATTTTTACCACAGAAGAATAGAACTGGTTATTCTTACTGTAAATAGCCTGTCAAGTTGTACATCATGTTGTGCCACACACACAGGGCTGTCAGGATACACTCTGAACTACATGTGCAAGCACAAAGCTTTCACATTAAGCAGTACTGTACAATCAGGTGAGAAACATAGGCCAACATTGCCACTTCAGCAGACACATACTATAGTGTGCAGAACCTAAACCATTTATAGAGCATCCTGTTGTTCAGCAAAGACAGTTGATTTTTAGTAATAATTTCTTTAAAATCCAATTGGGTTGTTGCACTATCATGTGGGTTGATTTCCACAGAAAACATATTTGGGAAACAAAGATTGCTGTTAATTATATGGAACTAAATACATCCTTACATATTGTCACTGCCTCACTAGGTTTGGCAATCAAACTGTCTGGATTGGGGTAATTTGTCGTACCACTGTGAAACAGCAAATCACAACCTCCAAACCCACCAGAGTTCTCTTCCAAGTATGGGATGAGTTTAGCACCAGCAAGTCTACCAAAACAGAACTATCTCCTAGTCATAGTTAATTTCTTTTTATGTAATATGACATATGACTATTTCCAATGCAAATCATCATAGGCCTGCATTGTTTATGCTGCCAAAGTTCCTTAGAACTGTTCAGTACTTGTGATGTATCCATAAGGTATTATTTTTACCTAAGAATATTTTGAAAGCCATTTTGAAAGCAAATTTTAAACTACTTTTTGAGAACGGCAAACATTAAGGAACAGGATAAAAGTAGAGTAAGGGTAAGAAATTCCATTTTCTGTAGTATTTTCTAATTGCACCCTGGGTGAACACTACCTACTTTTAATAAATGCTATACAGAACTTGCCCAAGAAGCCTGTCACCATTAGAGAGATAAAAAATAATATGTATAAAATGTGATATATTAATGCGATTGTAAAGGTATTTTGAAGTTGCATATATTCTTATTCCTTTCCCAACCCTGAGGAACTCCCTTTCAAGCTCAATGAAAATACACTTGTCTACAGACTGCATTAGGGAATCATGCCTGTTTCTATTTCTATAGATTTTATTTATTATAATGAAGATAATTTGAATTGCAATCTGCAACTCCCTGAACATTTTTAAAACAACAAATGTAGTTAAACTAATGCCTGTGGCAATCTCTATTTATTCTTTGTGAGCGTACACTTGCCATAACTTAAAACTGGGCTGAGCTTTAATTTAAATGTAACAAGGCAGAATACCAGTACAGTGCTTTCAACAAAATGGCTGAAACTGGCTTCAGCATGATTTGCCTGGAAGGGAAGATGAAAATGTGTTTTAAAGGAGAAAAAATATCCTGACCAAAACCAGACATTCTAAACAACCACCACCAACACCCAGTGCTCCATTCCTCCCCCATCTCTATCAGCTGCTAGGCTTTCAGCACTGTTTTTCGCCAGACACTAGCACAGTGTTTTCCTTCATAGTCAGCCATCAGCCAGAGCTGTCACTTGTAGATACTTCATTTTTGTTTCAGTCTAATTCATACTGCACCCCCTTAATCTCTGTAGTGAGTAATGCCATGTCACTCTGAAGATATGTCAGATCCAGCATTAGAAATACAGGGAGTGTTTCTAACAGTTAAACTACCTTGGTTTGAAGAAATATTTTATTTTTCCTCCAGCTTAACCGAATGTCTTTCTCCTGAACATCTTCCCAGCTGACCTCCAAAAGAGCAGTCACCATTCTGCAATCTTGCTCAGCTTTCATGGGGTGGGGGGTGAAGACAAGCAGCAGCCCTGTATTACTAAATGCAAATAATCAATATGTTGATTGAGCTTTTGGCTACCAGAGTTCTTTTGATACGAGTGACAGTGAGCATGACTTGCCTCATTCAATGACAAGCCTGTTTAGACTTTGCTACCTACCACTTTGTGAATCAGGCAACTGAAAATACCCACAGCAATTCCTCCAAACTGTCAGCTATTGCTGTGATTCCACCCAGCACCCCCTGTACAAGACAACAGATTAACCATTAGGCTAGATATGTTGAAAATATACAGCTTCAACCTTTCCCCAGCTAGCTCAGAGCGATGTATAGATGATTATTTCAACCGTCAGCTGCCGCATAGACTTAAACCCCTGCACAATAACTCCTGGATTCATCTGCCCCTTGTCAAACTTGCACAGCTTTAGTTTGAGCATACATAGTGTGGCAGTTTCACTGCGGATCTAGAATAATCCAGACGGCTGCTGTCTCTTTGTTAACAGGAAGCTAAACTGATGAGTTTGTAATGCATTTCTTATCAAAGGTAGTTTCAAAAAAGAAAATGTGCCAAATCAGTTGGAGTTGGAATTTAGCACACTATTGAAATATGATTTAATCAAAACATTTGTTATTTCTTGGGGAAAAAACCCCCACATTATTCGTCTTCTAAAAATCATTTTATGCCAATTAACTATTTATTTTACAAATTTACTTGATTTTTTTTTGTGGTAACAGATGTAATGAAATCATTGTCTAGAAACTACAATATAATGATGCTTGATGAGATACAAGAATGTTAATTTTAGAAACTGCAGAGCAATGTTTGCTTGGTGTCTGAAATGGTAGTTAAAATGAAACAGGATTGTTGCTTTTGTTTCCATGTGCATTACAAACTCAGGGAAACGCATTTCATTCTATTTTTTAAATACAAAAAGATATGCTGCATATCTCCACGCTCTAGTGGCATCAGAAAAGCAGGTGAGGCTGGCTTTTAGTTACAGTGTGTGCCATTTGAAGCAGATAAAACATCAAGATCCAAGAATGTCAAGAATGCATCATATCAGAACATTTTGCAAATACTGAATGGTGCTGACATGAGACATTCTCTTTGAAACTGCAGATCAAGCAACATTTCTTTTCTTTTCTTTTTTTCCACTATTTTTGTCCCAGGCTTGCACCTTTTGGCTAAAGGTACACAAAATTGCAAAACAAATGCATTGCGTCTGCTACTTTTTTTTTTTTTTTCTTTTTTCTTTTTCATTCTATTAGCATCCAATACTTAAATTTTGTATTAATAATACATGGTCTTTCAGTCTTAATTCTACTCCCACATAAAGAATTGAAACTCAGCCACAGATATATTCCTCATCTTTGCTTTTCCTTGAATGTTGTAAAAAAGACAGTTAATAGCAAATGTGGAATCTTGCCATGCTGGATCCTGTCATTCATTTTAGATGGTTGCTCTGATATTCAGGGAATCATTATAAACTTTAACTTCCTGATATATTAGAGTAACTTGTATATAGAATGAAAGATAGACTACAAAGGAGTTTGGAAACCCAGCAAACTTTTAACTTGGATCTTTTGGTTAAAAAGGTCTGGGCTAGGGCTTTGCACCACTTGTACTCATACATACTACTTAAGGGTAGAGCAACTCCCTAAAGTTACCATAGAAATTTGGTATTTTTTCTTTGCTCCTCCAGTTTAATTCAAGAACATAACTATTATGAATGCTGTATCAGTTATTATCAATTCTCTATTACTATGACTTCAGCAAAAAAATAAGGGGTTTAAAACTGTCCAAATTGTGGTTGATCCAAAGTCCACTAAAGTCAGAGAAAACATTTACACTGACATCAGTGGACTGTAGGTCAGGACCTGTTCATACCTCATGTATATGCTGTTATAAATGAGAAGAAAGGCTTCTGATTTCACGGATCTGTTTTCTTGTTCCGATACAGAGGTAAAGAGGCAATAGGACACTATTTGTATATAACAAACATCATGTCTTTCCCCTGCCAAGTTTGCACAGTAGAATAAAAGCTACTTCAATTCCTTATCAAATCCTAATTTATATTTAGACTAAGTCATAGGTCCACTGAACCTTGAATATGTTTTCTAAATCAGATTTTAGTATTCCCTTATACATTTTTCTTGATTTTTAGTCTTCATTCTCCACTGCCTTTTCAAATTATGATTCACTCTGTAATTGTTTATTCAAGTTATTATATTGTTACTGGAAAACGGTCAAATGAAAAGTTAAAAAAAAAGCAAAGCATCAGTGGACTTTTTTCCTCCCTGTCCATTTAATTGTCCAATTGACTTCTCCACATGTTGTATCCATACAGAATATTACAAATTATCCATAAAATAAAGTTTGTTTTGGGAAAGGATGAAGAAATGGAGATGTCCCTAAACTGTAGAACTTAGAACATGGTCTGTTTTCAAGGCAGTCTGTTCACCAGACAAACATCAAAGTGAAGGGAACTAACTTTGTCTTTTGAGAGTGCACTTTGGAGAACAAGAAAAGTCAAAGTGTCTCATCGGTATGGCAAGTGTAAATATGCCGAGTTAAATTTTAAATTATGTTACTTCATTATAACAAGCTGTTCTGCTATGAACATGGAGGAGGAGCTACAGAAAATGCTACCCCATGTGTCAGAAAAGAGCTGTTCAGACCCTGTGTTTCCTACCAAGCAGCTATGAACTACATAGTCATAAGCAGCTACGAACTACAATTTTGGAGCCCCAGCTGTTGTCTCTAGCAGAGCAAAGTACAAAAGGATTGCTCAAAGCCACATGTTAACATTTTAACAGACTACCTGATGATCCCATGGCTACAAGCAGAGGACTGGGAATCTCCTGACTGGGATTTAGTTTTACCACTGATCTCAGGTTACACAGCCTTGGGTGGCTCACTTGCAGTCAATTCTGTTGCAAAGGAGTTCCTTACTTATAGAACTTGCTAAAATTCAAGTGACCAAATAATCTGAAATTGTGGTTAATCTCTTAATTTTCTCAGATCTAGTAGAGATGTTGTTATTGCTGTTTGAAAACTACATTTGGAATACATTCCATTCAAATATACTATATTCATGTATGATAAGAGTGAATTGTTACTAGTGTTTGGTGTTCTTTTGTTTTATTATTATTAGACATGAAAGTGTGCCTCTAACATTGAATAATTCCTTATGAGTGGCCTTTTGACAGTTTCCCAAGGCATGACATGTAAAGCCAAAAGAGACATCTTTGGGAGATTGTTTAAGAGTAGCAACACTGAGCAAATTATAATACTCAGAGCATTGTTACAGACTAACCCTGTTTCAATGCACAGCAACCTAAAGTGTATTGTCCTTTGTCCTATTGCCTCAAAGAGGATTTTGACACCAACTATAAGGGACACAGAGGAAGAAGCTGCAGCACTAGCAAGGGCGCACTGTAATTCTGCTAAACTGTAGGAAAAATCTGTCTTGTTTTTACAAAGTTAAGGAAGTTTCCCCTTTGTGACTAAACACACTCACAGTCTGATCAGTCACTGCAGAAAACAGTGACGTTTTATTTGTGGACAAAAAATAAGCTACTATTAAAAGAAAAAATCTAAATTTGAAAGGCCACTCATCATTGTGCCTATGATCACTTTACTGTTTACACTCCCCCAGCTCCATTAAATTCAGAGAAAAATAGACAATGCCTTGAAGTAACTAAGGGTAAAAGTAAGCACAGGAGTCCTTGGTGATTGTTCTGCTCCTTGGGATTAGAAATCTTGTATTTACAGCATAGATTGTGTTTGTCAGGAAGAGTGAGTATTTCAGTCCACAGGAAAGCAATAGTTCCATGCCTTTGGAGCAGGACTCCACAAATTTCAGCTCAGTCTTGCTGCAGCTGCTTCCTTCCTGCAAACATTGGGAAATGTAGATTTAATCCTGCAGAAATCTAATTAGAATTATTACTTTGTTTTCCACTTAGAAGTGCCTATTTATCTTATCATCTTAAAAATACATATTTCCAGTGTAATTTCAACCCACATATCCTAAAGTTTTAAACTGAAATGAAATTTCATCTACCTCGCTCCCTGCCAATACCACAGTGAAGTAAAGATTTTCCTAAACTTCTTATAAATCCAGGGGACTGTATTCTTACTTTCTAAGATGTTTTATTTTATCTTTCAATTCTTCCTCTGCTTCCCCTTGAGTTGCCTTACTTTTGAAAACACACTTGAGAGGATTTGGCTGAGGTTGTTTCTTTTTTAAACTAGGTGGTTAATATGTGACCAATAAATTGAGGTTTCTTCATATTTTTTTAGTTTGTAAAATTTTATACCATTGTTTTTCTTTTGGTTTGTGCTTACCTTTGTAAAAAAGGGTGTAGAAGTGTCTGTATCTCTGAACAAGAAGAACTGAAATAGTATCATTTAACTCTGGCTTTCTTATCACTAGTCTTACCCAGTTTTCACCCACATCAGTGGAAAAATTTCCATTTACTAAATTTTCATAGGATCAGGCTCAGTGATCCCCAATACTCTTTCAGGCTTAGCTTTAACATTATTGCTCTGGGATGGAGGTCTTCACACGACTGTTACTTGTGAGGCTATCATTTCATTTCATATGTAAAGTAAACCAAGTACAAAATGCTGTGCCTATTTATATAGACAGTGGTTCCAGAAACAAGTGCTTACACTGTATATACCTTCATGGAAAAAATTATATTAAATTAAAATGAGCCATCTGAAATATTTTTTTATATAAAATTGCTTCCTTAGCAAAGCAATACATAAAGAAGTTCTTGCAGGTTTTTCAGCCACTACTGATTGCCAAGCCAGCACCACCACCTGCTGGTTACAGGGAGTTTCAAGCCCTAATGCTGTTTTCCTGTCTTCAAATCTATGCATACAGAGCAGTATTTCTCAGCTCTTCTTACACATAGAAATGTTACCAGAAGAGATTTTTAGCAGATTGGTTGCAGGTTAACAATACTCTATTAGCTGAATTATGGCTTTCATAAAAGCAAGGAATGTTAACAAAGAAATTATTTTATGCAAAGTACTGTAATTCACAGGGTAAACATTAATCAAACAGATTGAACCTGTTGTATTAAAAAGCCTGTTGTCACATATGCTGGTTTTATTACTTACAGATACACAGTTAAATACTCTTTATAACACTAAGAAATGAGTATATTTTTTTCTAATTGCTCCCTACTTTAGTGTATTCCACAATGTACTCCATTCTTGTGAAGCTTTTTTCTTGCTCTGAACACATGCATCTAACAAACCAATATCACTTAATATAAAAACAACCAAGATATAAATAACTAAGATTAAATCTATAAAACAATAGCAAAAATAGTGACAGCAAAAATGGAGATGGAATATAATCAATTGCAATGGAAATTTAGGGAAGTAACAGTACATTATTTCTAGGTAAATACTGGAAAAAAAAAAAAAAAAAAAAAGAGGAAGCAAACCAGCAGAATAATAACAAAAACCCTCAAAACTCATATCTCTGCAAAAAGCTCACAGTAGTCTGGCTGAAATCCACTGCTATGGGAAGCTAGGGCTGACAATCCACCCCACAAGGGTGGAAAATAAAGAATAAGCTAAGAAACTAAAAACATTGTGAACTAAAAACTAAAAACATGGTGAAAACTAAAAACATTACTTACATCATTATTTTGATTTCTAAAAGAAGGAACACTCAAAAAGATGGATGTATATAACATGGATCATGTTTTTCAAACACAACTTGAATAGGCTCAAAATACCTCCATATAAAATTTAAAAATGACTGTTATGAATTATCTCTGATAATTTCCCTATTACTAAAAAAACCTACTGTACTGATAACACTGAAATTTCTGTAGCAACTAAGATTCAACTCTTTTGAAATATTGTAGGAAAGGAAAGCATGCCAGCTCACATTCACTTCATGTAAGACAAACTACAATGGTATAAAATTACACAGGCTAGCAACAGAGAAAGAAAGCAAATAATAGTGAATCCACCAACCTAAATTGATATCCATATTTAAAAAAGAAATTACATATGTTTTGTCCTTTTAGTTTTCAGTTTCATACTAAAGCTACAGGTAGACGCCAACCTTGCTTAGTTCACGACAAGGATCAGACAGATCACAACTCATGAGGGGGAACAGCTTTAGAGAGAAAATTTCATCAAACCCAACTGCATTCTGCTTGGTACTGCTGGATTCATTAACCAAACTCTGATGAGGATACGGGCGTTACCAGAGAAAGAGAAGGCAGCCCAACAGAGCACCCTCACTCTTAGCACACAGTGCAATGAATCAAGAGGAGAGGAAAGAAGGCAATGGAGAATTTTTGAGAGAGGATCGTCAAGGTGTTGAATTACCAGGTTACTTAGCTGTGTCCTGTAGAATTCATGGTGTGCTCAGCACAAAAATCACTTATACACTCTGAATATAAAAATAAACCCAGGTGATGTCCCTTTTCAAAGTAGGTAGTATGATAAGGAAGAAGACTGTTAAATTAAAAAAAAAAAAAGGAAAAAAATTTCTGCAGAAAACCACTGAACTGCCAGCATTTCTGTTGTATTATCACACCAACTTCACAATAAAGTCTACAATCACCTGGAGCTGAGGAACTCTCTCCAACAAAGAAAAAAATTGAGGTATAAAATTGCATAAGATTTACAAGTCAGTTACTACTCTAGAAGTAAGTATATCAAGTACAAATGCAACAGGATGCCAATATATTTGGAAATACTATTGCTGCCAGATGTTTTGAGAGTCAGATATTGAAAGCATCCAGAAATTCTATGCTCAGGGGACACTGACAGCTGTCAAGAAAGTCATCTTCCAAAATCAAATTGCTTGGAGCTCTACCTCTGAGGGTTTTATTTTGTCCTGTTTGAGGAGAAAGAAGAGGGCAGACAAAAGATTCATATGCTAAAGGCAGACTAAAACCAAATGTGTATTTTGACATATTTTATGTTCCTCATAGGCAGAACTCAAGGATACTGCTGAGGAAATTTGTGAGACCCAAGGGACAATTTCAGGATGTTTCCTGAGGAGTATGTAGGGCTTGAGTATTGAGGCTGAATATACAGTCTTAAAGATATGAGCCAGGCATGCCCTTAAGCTACAATTTTAAATGCAAAACAAGAATTTTGCTATCTAGTTAGCAGCAGAAGTACCAGTAAAACTGGGTGAATGAGCTGCAGCATTCAAAGATTCAATCAGCCAATCAAAAAGACCTTTAAAGTTTGGTCAGCCACTACACATGCTAACACTAGAAATCCTGAATCCAAAACCAGAGTAGGCACTTTCATTAAAGTAGGAGACAGTATTTTCAAGGATTATTCAGAGAAAACAGGATGACAGCAAGCTCTCCACAGCCCATGCTCTAATAAAAATCCACATGTGGTAATAGTTACAGGGGAGATCGGAAACAAAAATTAAAACAATCCTATGCTTGAAAGAGGCAAAGTTAGGTGTAGCGAGTTCTAAGAATGCCATAACTACATAATAAAGGCATACTGAAGTGCAGAAAGGGCACAGAATCCATACTTCATAAATTAACAAGCAGAAGGATCTGATGTCAGTGGGTTAAAAGAAAGCCAATCCCTGCTATTACAGAATTTCACACTGATGTAATATGAGTCAAGTCCAGACTGTATGATTGGACTCTTGGCTTGAGTCTTCCCTGGCACTTCAAATTGTTTGTTCATCTACTCCTCTTCCAAACATAACCAAGGGCTTCTGCTGAGTCATGTAACTCTCCAAAGTGTAAGATGCCTGCACGTTGGACTCCTTGTATGGAAGGATCCTGTCAAATAGCAAGGATCACATTACTGACTCCAGGCTCTGCAATCCTTGCACTATGATTATCATTACAGAATCTCTGCTGAGACTGACATCTGTCCCAGCCCTACTGTCTTCTCATCTTTTCTCCTTTGTCTGAATGAAGAAATCAATAAGGTATATCTTGTTACTCAGGGCAGTGAGACTCTTCAATACAAATAATCAAAATACATATAATGAAATTCTTCATCTATATGTATTGATTTATTTATGTTTTTCCTTGAATAAGTTTTCTATGGAACACAAGTTTTGGTGGGAAAAAAAATTCCATCTTTTATGAACTATTGAAAAAATTTAGATCTTTAGCAAATGAAAGCCTATTTAATACTGTGTAGAATTTTGTTCATAAAATGAAACAAAAATTACACTTTCATGTCTCAATTTACACAAAACATCATTTATCAAAAATTAAAATTTAACATCAGTAGAACTCTGTGCAACCTCACACAACAGGGTAAATACTTTTTTCTGTGGAATATCAAAAGCAGTTCTTAGCATCCAAGAGTTTGCAAAGTATATTTTACTTATTAGAAAGCTTATTGGCTTTGCTCAGAACCGAGTAGAAAACAGTGTTTCTTATCAAAAACAAGACAAGATACAAGAATGGTTAGGAGTCAAAGTCCATTATTGATGAGAATTATTAGCACGTCACCTGAAAATTTGGGAAACATGTCCCATATGTTGGAAAGAACAATGTGTAGTAGAAGCCAGAAAAGTACATCCTGTTCTATTCAGCAGTGCATCTCACTTCTTCTCACCTTTCTGCTGTCTCATCATGTGAATTATATTCATTTTCATACCCTGCAATTCTAAATAAATACTGTATCGCTTCCTTGCTGCCGCCCATCTTGTGATTGACTGATCACAGAGAACCTGGCAGTCCCTGCATGTTCTGGTAGATTAGGAGTAATTCTAACAGAGGTAACACATGAAAAAAAAGAAAAAAATAATCTTTGGACAGATGCTTGCTAATGAAATATGCTATCAGTCTGCAACTATGGATTTACCACATGTTACTCACAGAACGGGAATAAGCATCATCTCCACATTAGGCTCAAAACTTGCAATTGTTTTTATTCTCGTCAAGAAGAATCTTTTTTGTATCAGCCAATAGAACTTTGCCAGCTAGGCAAATATTTATCTCAACTTCTAAAATATTGTCCATGTGTCACAGCTGCTATTTTTATTAAACCACCAAGCAGTATGTCCCATAAGGGATCATCTAAGTATGACAGAAGCAGCGCTAATTTTAGACTAAACTATGTCCATTGCTAGATGGCACACCTGCTGGTTTGTCCTGGCAAGAGTTTGCTCAAAAACAGAGCCTCCCTTTCCTGTTGCCAGTCTTCCTCAATAGCATATGGTGATGTAAAATCTCTCTCCATATTGTCAGACATACTGTGTCAGAGAACATATAACACCACTGAGGGAGAGAGTGAAGATAATGTCAGGAACATGGGATTGGAGAAAGGAACATGCTTAGTGCAAGCAAAATCTTTCATGCAAGACTGAACAAAGGAAATTGCATGACAAAGATCAAAGACACTATAATGATTTTTTTGATTTCCTTCAGCAGTTCTTCATAGTAAACAAGGTCTGCATTCCAATTAAAGTTCAGAAGGAGCTAAAAACTTCAGATGATTTTAAAAATATGGCAGCAGAGGTGCTTCTCTGCTGATGCAGATACACCCAAATTACTCCTGCCCTCTCAGATGGTATACCCTTTCTAAACCTCTCTAAATTAGACAGCAGCAAGGCAGTTATGGTAATTTCCCCACAACTTCCTTCTGTCATGCATCCTATTTCACTCTCCCCTCCTTGCTGTGCATCTACATTCTTCTTAAGCAAAGATCAGAAAATCTGAAAATTGGCCTCGGAAGAGGAATAACTGTGTCAAAAGGACATTCAGTCTTATATTTAGGACTTCAAAATGTAAAGATCTCAAAGCACTTCTTAGTACTAAATGTAATATAGTATAATAGATTGAGAATACAATATTTTCAGTCTCTGAGGGAAAAAGAACTATAGTCCCATAGTAAGTCAGTGGCACAGTCAAGGTTCGGATCTTTGCCTTGTGGCATTTTTGTTTCCCATTTGCCTAGGTAAAATTTCCAGTCAAACTAAAATGCACACAAGAGTGTTTGACCAGATAACACTGGACACATCTTACACAGTAATAACACTTTTTCCACCCTTCCTTTTTGGAATAATTGTACTGTGCTAACAAGATCTGATCAGTATCAGTCAAGCATGTCTATGTGAGGTAGCACACATTATGTTTCCTAAAATCTTTTATAATAAGTGAATCACAAAATTACAGCATTCAATAATAAGTAAAGTATCATAAGGAAAGAAGTATCATTATATTATTAAAAAAAAAATGCTAAAAGAAGCTAGTGAATAGTCTCAAACAGTGAAAGGATTACTGAACCTTAACCTATTTTAAAGCATATTATCAACACAGTTAAGAACTTATATACTGAAATAAATATATTTATGATTTCTTAAAAATAAATTAAAACTTTTCCTTATGTGTTCTGTCCAACTCCCTTCTGTCTACTATAACCCCAATCAAAGCGACAATACAGCATGGGTGTTTGTTTTGTAGCACTTCAAGAACCAAATATGGAGTTAAATGACAACGATCTCCTCTTTTCATGCAGAATATAAATAATTCATGAGGTTGTGTTTCCTGGCATACACAAATGCCTCAGAAGGTTCTAGGTACTCAGTAGAAAATACAAAGACCCAGAAAAATTGTCTTGTAAGTTGCTTCTGACTTCCAGACTGGGGGCTGAACCACTCTGCTGACCTTGATAAAATCTGAAGATTTCTGGTTCTAATTCAATAGATTGAATAGATAGAGGCTCCTGGCCTAGATAAGAAATAGGTTGGCTGCCCCCGCTTCCAGTTCTAGAACTATGAGCCACATAATATGTATATTAGTGACTACTAATGTCACTACTAACCTGATTAAAGATATGCATATATTAAACATGCTAAGGGTCTCATGGAATAATCAGATGATGGATCCACTGTGTTTGACTTTTTCCATCTTTCTCCTCTTTTTACATCAAAATCTATCAAAAGCAAAACCACTCCCATACATAATGTAAGGGCTTTCATTCCAGGGGTTTTTGTACCAAACTGCATTCCACTTTATATCTTGAAACTATATCGTGGTCTGTTGTATACTTCAATGAGCACTGCCTTCTATATATTACAATACCTTCAGATTACAAGAAATGGGTAAGATCTAGGCCAGAAGATTTCTTTTTCTCTGAATCTGAGGGGAAATATTCCAAGTCAGTGAACATGATTTTTCCTTGACTTATAAAAGGAGCCAAACAATAAGGATATAAAAAAAAAAAAAAAAAAAAACAAAACCCAAGAGTATAAGGTGTACAGGGTTTAGAAACCAAATTTTTTAGTTTTGAAGTAATTGGAAAAGAACATGACTCATATATCAAAATGTCTCTGTGATCAGCACGAGCTAATAGTTTTCTGCTTTTGTTGTTTCAATTTGAGACCTTGCTCAATAACATCCACACCATCCAGTTGAGAGTCAAATGGCAATCAATTTGGGGGACCTATCCTGAAAAGTGCTACTAACAAATTCCCCGCATCAATGAGCTTCTCAATCCTGCAACAGTTTTAAAAAGCTTCCTCCCAAAGGCACATTTAGAACTAAATTAAATGCAACTTTGACTTAATTAACGTTTTAAATGATAATGAATACAATGTAGATTCATAGAAGGCATTTACATTGCGTTATAAAACTGATAAAAATTTAATAACTCTTTGTTAATAAGTTATGTCTCTCCAGACCCATAAAGCCTAAGGCAGTCAGTGCTGTAGTCTAGGGTCTAATCCAGGTTCCTAATGCAGGTGGTATAAGGAGGCAGGAGACTGACTTGACACTTGACATTTGCTCTAAGCCTGCTCTGGATCAAGCCACTGCTTGTTCATAAATACTTTACTTCATATAGTAAAGGTCAGAATTTGGGCTCAAGGCAGGGCTATGACAGAAATGCTCAAGCTGAAACCGAGCCAGCTCTGGCATCTGTCGCTTGAAATAGCTCGGAAACAGTAGAGAAGGAGACCTAACCGGCCAGCATCTGTCCCACACCAAGGAGGTAACAGGAAGAATCTGCTGCCTGGTGGTAAGAAACTGTCATGGTGAGTTTCGTGACAACCAGCCACACTCAGGAACTAAAAATGCAAACATAATTTCCATGTCACCTTGCATAAGACCCTCTTCTAAACTCACTCCACAGGATACAGACAGCAGCTTTCCTAGCTTGTCCCCTTAAAAGCAAGCCACTCACAAGTCCCTTCCTGTGACCCTGGCAAGAATCACTACTCAACATAAAGGCCTAAAGGAATTAAATGCAGACTTCTTGATCTTTCCTTCCCCCAGTATCCCAATTCTTCAAAGGTTTCGCCACTAAACATAGCAGTGCCTCCATCCCATGATGATGTGAGAGTTCACCTCCTTGTCACAGACATCACAAATTGGGCAGAGCTCACTCTCATCAGCATATGCTGCATCACAAACCTCATCTGAAAAAGTGTATGCCTCATTATTTATATTATCTAGCAATGAGCCAGATTGTCTCATTTTTACCATTCTACCTTCTGAAAACAGCTTGGTTTGGAGGGTTCTGGGTTTTTTTCTGCTACTGCATTTCTACATCTCAGTATTCACCTATATGCTCATACTATGCCCCAAAGAAGCTTAAATAATTTAGCAGCACTCAGGTTCTATTAAAGCATAGAATAATAAAAGGGATTCATTTTATGTCTTAGAGCCAAACTACACAGTTGAAGTCACCTATTGCAAAATACCTGTTTTTTCATGTCACTTTTTTCCCTGCCTTTAGATACTTGGAGTCTCATGAGGCCATATACCACTCCATTCTGATCACTGCTTTTATCTCCATATTACCAACACACAGAAAAGTACAGTTAGATCAAGGAGGGAATCACCTGGAAGACTGCACATCAAGAGGGCAAAAAAGGGAGATAAAGGGTTGGCTCAGTGAAACCACTGTTGCAGCTAGCAGTTCTTGAATACTAGTTAAGACTGTTGATCGCATTTACTGAGTCAATTCTTCCTATCTTCTTTAGTGGAAACACCCACATGCATCTTTGTATGAAAGCAACAAGGAGAAGAAGATGGAAAGAAAGTAGGTTATGCAGAATTGCGGGTATAAATCAAGTCTGAAAGTAGAAGAGTAATTTTCAGTCCCTGGAAAGCAGATCTCATGGTGTCTGGCTTCTGATTTGCCAATACCAGGCTGTGGAGCTGGCTCAGATATGGCAGATTTCCAGCATGTACAAGATTTGACTTTGTGACAGTGGCTGCACCATAAGAACCTCTATAGAACAGCACAGGATTCCCCCACAGTGGCTTTTTTTTTTTCAGTTGTTCCATTATCTGGTTTTATAGGCTTAAAAATCCACTGTCCAGTTTCAGCAATACCAGCTTCCTTGACAGTGTTTCATTTTGAGAATGGCTAAGGAAGTGGGTCCCTTCATTCCCCACTAGCAACAGGTACTACGTTAAATTGTATGTGCCTGGTTTCTATTTCAGTTGTACCAGACTTGTATCTTTACTGTGTTATCTAAAATAGTATTTTTTCCAAAAAAATGGCAACTAAAATAAGCACAGGTATCAATTTTTATATTATTTTCAGCATTTTGAAAGGGGAAACACAGTCTTGTAGAGGTATTTAGAAGAAACACCATAGTCATGTCAATTCTCAGGAATACAACACTGAATGCATGGAAACCAATATAACTGAAGTAAAAATCTGTCATCCTGAAAGGACAATATTTGGAACCAGTTTTACATAAATCAGTATTTCACAAACAGCTTCTTTCATGGGCTTATTATTTGTATTCTCTGTGCCTTTGAATTACCAAGAATTTATTCGGCACTATGTCTCATTCTAATATTCCATTTTCATTAACCTCATTAAAAAAACAAAACAAAACAAAACAAAAAAAAAAGGTAGGCTATACAACATGGTATTCTCTCCTTGTCCATACAGAGGTGGTTTCATTCCATAGAAGTGAGCTGTAAAGAACACAACAATCTGATTATAATCACTTGTTTAGGACCTTATGCCATTTAGAAAGGAGAGCATCTGTCTTTCCTTTCCCAATTTCCAAGACCCAGTTGCTTATTTACTCCTTCAACCTCTTCTTGCTCAAAATACTAAAGGAATACTACTGGCTTTTGGGATAGGACAAAGATGAGACAGTGTGACCACAGAGAGATCAGTGGGTTATATTAAAGAAAGAGGATTTACGTAGCATACACAAAAGTAAGATTTTTAAAGCAAACAGGTCTACTTCCCTCCTGTGGTCACAGCAGAAGTCTCACAGCTCAGAAACGTGTGTAGTGGAAGAAAGCAGTGGTACTACTCCACCTTGTCATAATCAGAGCATTATAAATATAATGTCAATGTGATGATATTCATAGCCGGATTGAGCATCTCATAGTCTCTAGCTACCACAAGGTGGTATGCACATCCTGTAAAAGGAAAACCATTGTTGCTAAAGGGTGCACAGAAAATTCTAGCACTGAAAATTGTCTCTTGACAGGTCACATACCTGCCCTTCCTGCGCCTCAGCTCATGCATGACAGCAAGCACTTCTTGTCTTGGCTACTACAGCAGAACTAGAGAAGTAGTAGGCTAGAAAAGCAGAGGGTACATCCTCTGTAGAAAGCAGAGGATACTCTCTTGCCTTCTAGGAGAAATGAAGAGTATGCTGGCTTTTCAGCCAGTAATTCAGAAAACCTGGGACTTAATAACTGTCAATTTATTTAGAAAAGCCCAAGCATAGTTATACAACTGGTGAGTTTATGATACACTGACCAATGTCGCTGTGTGCTATGCATCCATCTCTCTGGATAAATCAGTAAGTTACACAGAATTTCAACTCTCAGTATAGAATTTGGCTTTTTCAGTTGTAAAGACACACAGGCAGAGTCTAAAGTAACACAGGTCAATTAAAAAACTGGATTTCTTCTTGGCCTGGCTTGCTAAGGTCACATCATCAGATATTTCAGCACAGTTTACCAACCTTACCCAAAATGTTCACCCAATCTTGCAGAATGGGATTTCAGGTCCTTTGAGAAAGAGTCAGCTGCCAACTTGTCTGTACAGCATAAAACATGTGCTGACAATAGAAGACTATATGAAATATATGGCTTTAAACAGGGTCTGGCACCCAGGTGGACACATGCTTTGCTTACTTTCCAAAGTTAAGCTTTCTCCAATTTGTGTTAGCATGGCCTTTCCATATATGAAGGCTAAGAGTCTGGGCTGAACCCTGAATTCAAAATATAGTAATAATTAATCTTGTCTTTTGTCTCCAGAGATCCCTGATACTCGCTAAAGCAAAAGTCTTCCCATAAAGCTTCTCAGAACTATCAGAGCATGACAAAGCATATTTTCTTACAAGCTGAATTAGTTATGTCTGGGTCTAATATCAAGAATATCCTTAGAAATTTAGATTCCCATGGCAGTGGGTGCAGTGACAACTTTAGGAAAGGTTTCCAGGAACATGAACTTTTCATGTTCCTGAGAAGCATAGCCATATGGTGATAGAGAAACACAGAAATTAAATGGTTCAGGTTAAGATTCTGTCTGTATCCATTAATCACTTGAATGGCACCCCCCAAGACTTGGCACAGACCTACGCAGAAACATCACACTTGTTAATAACATAATTTCATTGTATAAACCACCCCAAGTTTTTCAATGGCTAAGTGCCTCTCTTCACTCTAATTGACTTGAGTCTCCAGTGCAAGAAATACTTGGACTATTTGCTGTTCCTGTAGCAATCTACCAAATACAGGTAAATCTGAAAAAACGTAGACACAAAAAGATTTAAAATTCTCTTTCCCTGTATTTAGGAAAATTACAGGCATTTTTTCCAGAAAACAGTCTATAAACTCAAAAGTTCTTTTAATGTAATTATATTTAATCAAAATATGATTTTCATTTGCTGGAAGTAGAAAAAATAATAAAATAAATGAGAGACTCATTCACAGTGGAAAATACACTGTAAGCATTACCTTCTCTGCAGATTATATAATTAGTAGACTAAATCCTGTGTACATCATTGAATATGTAAATTGATATCTTCTACTCAACATCCAAGTTTTAGAAACAGCACTAATTCTTACAAAAACCACCCATTGTTTCAAGAAGCTTCATACAATGGTCTGTGATTTTATTTACCTTGGAAAAAAGCCTGCTTTTGTAATCAAAAGTTAAAAAAAAAAAAAAAAAGAAAAAGAGAGAAAGAAATGCATTAAGCAACTGTAGAAGCAAACCAACTCAGATGGGGCACCACGACCAAAGCAAGCCCTGTAATAGTATAATGACCTTTAATGAGTGTCTGGGGAAACAATACAGTCGTAGCATAAAAGACAAAGGGCAAAACCCATCATGGCTCCACTGACACTAATTCAAAATGATTTTCAGAACAACTAAAGAATGTAAGAGAGGTAATCTGATCCACCAATCTGACCTCACTTTGATTCTGGGGCCCTGCTGCTGCCATTTCTAATTGTCAAACACTCTACATTTCACATCTGCTCATATTTAATGAAAAGCTGACTCTCCCTGCCATTCTTTGAGCTAACTAGCTCTGTCAAGATGGGCATCATACGACCCCTGTGCACTGCAGAGAAAATACACTGATTTCTATTGAAGCCCTGCCAGTGCAATGTTGCGTGTATATATATATTTTAATTGGAAAAGAAAGGCTTATGCTGCTTTGCAAAGAGTGTGAATTGGTATTGATTTTCGTACTTATTATTAACAGTCAAAGGTGACTAGTCTCACAAAGGGAAGACTGAGATCTCTTTTGATTTGATGGAGTGATGAAGGGGGGAAAAGGCCCTTGAAGGATAGGATGCTAAAAATCCTCAAAGCTGTCAATATCACTTATCCTTCAAAATATAACATAGCTCTAACATGTTTCCCAAAAAAGCATTGGCTTTTGTTGGAAATAATACCATTATTGTGGAGGGTTTTGGCTCAGCAGGCAACACAATCAAAAATGTTTACTTTATCTGCCTCTGTAGAGCTTTAAGTGGACTTGAAAGCTATGGTAAACCTACAAATTAGTTTTTCTTTCCTTGACAAACATGCTAATGGCAGAAATTTTACCCACTTGCAGGGGTCATATTAATTTATCCTAATCTGGTTGCTGTTAACACTGGTGCCAGGATCCAGCCATATACTCTCTGTACCAGTCTGTATTCATACCAACTCTACCAGGCACTGTGTGACTGAGGCTCTTACACTGTATAAAAAACTGCCTGCAGCAATTCTCAATACAGGAAGGTTTCTTCTTCACTTTTCTTAATAAAATACATTTTGCTACATTTTACTCTGATAAAAGTCTCTTTAAAGGATAAAACTTCCTGTGATTTAGAACAGGACTTAAAACTAGGATCCATCCACCTTATCGTGATGCATGAGTTGCAAGTGAGTAGATAACGAGGATGTTCAGAGCTCTTATACACAGATAGAGAGAGATGATTTTTGGTAAAATCTCCAAGAAATCCTATCACAATACTTTTAATTAACACAGTCTTCAGACAAAAAAATTACAACAATTACAGGATTGTTATATTTGTGCCTGGAAAAATTCTCTAAGTCAAAATAGTTAAAGCAAAGTCATTCACCACTTGGACTACATACTGCAATACATATGGTACCAAAAGCCAACCAGGTGCATAATCCACTAACTACATTATAGTCTTCATGGTGGAAGGTACTTTTGTCCATAATGACTTGCCTGGACATGCTTTCTGATCAAAACCCCAATCTATTCTCATAGATGGAAATGAATAATTTTATAGCTTCTCTTTGCCATTTGGGTAGGGAAAGGAAAACAGGAAAAAATTCTTCCTGTCCCAAGACATAGTTTTGCCTGTTAAGAATGACTAAAGAGAACATGAAAAATGAAACAAACAAACAAACAAACAAACAAAAGCCATTTAACAATCTTCCTCAGTTGTTGACATCACAATGACAATCCAAGCTTTGGAATCCCTACATTTTGTCCAAAGAATTAAGGGCCACACAGAATTGTTCTAGTTTCTCTGTCTTCTTGTTCTCAACTCTGATCTTTCAAAAGAGCTTTCAGAGCATGTTCCAGAATGTTACTGTCCTATGGAACAGACTATATGTTTAGTTTCAAAACGTTTGTACCAGGGATTTGCATCAGGCTAGTTATTTCTAAAAGGCACTATGAAAAGTACAAACATTTCCTTGGCTTCAGTTTTAAACAGAAGGTCCTGCCTTACTGAGAAGGAAGGGTTACAAACAAAACTAAAGATAAAAGTGGCAGCATAGAATTCCAGCTACTACTGTTCAGCTACTATGTTGTATCCTGTATATTTATCCACTGCCCATTGCATGGTGCTCTAGTGCCAGCATTATTAAAGCTACCCACTTGGCACCACTCATAGATTTAGACACAGGCCTGTTCCTCCACTGAAGCATTTATTGTTTAATTAATGAACATTTATATCATATGAATTAAATAGAAAAGATGGCACCACACTGCACTACTAAGGTCCTGAGTGCTATTGCAAGAGGATGCTTCATAAAGAGCACACAAAGCAAAATAATTAATTACATTTTTTCGCATTAAAAATAAATTAAAACAGAAATATAAATACAGAGCTGTAATCAAATTCGGGGTTGATTTAAAAAAAAAAAGCATCAGCCCAGTAAAACTCACAGAACTACAATGTACGACACGAGACAGGGATGATACCACAGACACCACAGACATGGAACAGCATGTGTTGGTGTTAAAACTTACAGGCACGTAAACTGGTGGAGCAATCATTAACAGAGACAGAAGAAAGTGGGAAGGCTCTCTCAAGGGTGTCCATGTTACTATGTACACTGCCTGACATGCAAGAGCAGTCACGCTCAGAGCGTCCGCAATCAAAACAACATGCCAGTCTCATTCTCTTGTAGATGGACATCTTGGCTATAACCATGTGTTGGATGGGAGGAGAGGAAGAGCAGCAGGTTAATGGCAAGGTTATATATATAACAAGGCAGCTGGAAGGTAATTTAAGGGATTTAATACAGGCCTTAGTTAATGTTAACAGTCTTGACCCAGGAAAAAAAAATGCAATGAGATTATTGATAACACTTTGGCTGTACATTAAAAGTAGGGCAAAAGATAAATTGCTCTTTATTTCTGCTCAGTCTTAGAGGTTGACCGCAGTCATGGGGAAGAATTACTGTTTACAGTCAAGTGTTTGGTTCAAAATAGAACACACTAAAAGCATAGAATCCTAAGAAAATGCTTTTCTCTTGGCACAATTAATACAATTGGGTTAAAATGAAAACAAAAGTTGCTGGTCCATTAGATAATTTGGGTGTATTCTGTTTCCTGTAAAAATCAGATTCCTTTACATATATATATATATATGTATGCATACACACAAAACCACACATACACATATATCCTTACATACACACACTCATACACACATATGCATTATACATATATACATATATAAAATTATATTCATTCTTAAACATATGATAATAATTTCTCTGTATTAAATTGAGCCAAGGAACCCCCTTATTGCAATTAATTACACATTATTAAAGAGTTACAAGATATTAATAAAATTTTCAAAAAAATTAATTTTGCTTACATTATAACTTCAGGAATTCAAACTAACTCTTGACAGAATACCAAAATTTGCCCATATAAGAGACAAAACTAATAATGGTAAATATACTCAACATTAAGATCAGTTCACAAATAAGGCATCACCAAAAGGACACAGAACATTGGTCCACTGAAACATGCTGAACCAATCATTGACATGTTTTCTGCTCTGGATTCAGAAGTCAATCAAGAACAAAATAATGGAACGTAGAATTAGGTGTTAATTCCAAAAACAAGTGCCAGGTTAGACAGAACATTTTTATCTTTCAGTCAGCTGAATGTCCTTGTTATGTATTTATAGAAATATACAGCATCCTATTTTATAAATGCATGTATAACTACCATCCTAGAATTTTGTATGTCATCTGAATCAGATCTGTTTATGTCTCAAGAAATGCAAAGGCCATTTAGATTGTTTCACATGTTGCACTGAACCAACTTTTGGTAATGGTTTAGATTGAACTGACTCAATTATACTAAAAACAAAACAACACTGACAGGCAAAAACAAAACCTTAAAAGCAAATGCAGAGAAAAGGTAATATTTCTCTGGCCTGTACCTTCAGTTTAGGATGTCTTTTTTGCATTATGGTAATGACATTAAATTTAAAAGAATTTTTTTTTCCAATTTCTTAATCCCACAGTCACCAGGAAAGAGGGATTGAAATCACTCAAATGGGTCAAGTCCTGTTCTAAGGCCTTGATGGCTTGCCATACAGTATACTTGTCAAGCAAGGGTAACATTATGATTGTGGAAAACAGGCATTGAGGGGGATGAATGAGTGATCTCTTCAGCAGCGACTCCATTCCTCTAAAACTTTGCTCACATGACTAATGCCATGTTCTTTTAGCATCCTAGTAGAGTTATCTTACAGCTGTTCAGAACGTCATCATGCAGCATCAGGCTTGTTCATTGCATGGTACATCATTCCTCAGAGCTTGACTTTTAGTAAGAAGGTTTCCACTGCAGCTTTTGATGCATACACATTCAAACTACACAGAAAATTCAAAACAGCATTTTCCCATGTTTTCCCTCTGTCTAACTCTTCCCAACACATTCTATAAAGTTGAAAAGTTGGACAGCAAAAGAAAAGTGAAATAAGTTACCAAAAGTGTGACAATCCTTCCAGTATGCCTACTTTCTCATTTTTTTAAGGAAATGAAAGAAAAATAAAGGGTAAAAAGCACGCCCATTTTGCTGTAATTATAGCTGTTTTGAAGGACTTTTTCTAATCAAACACTGTAGCAAAACACAGAAATTCTCAGCTGCTATGTCATTGGTTAGTAACAGTCCCTGGTTTTCATTTACTTCTGGCCATATCTTATCAACACTCAATAATAGGATAGGACACATTTATGAAAATTAAAATGAATTCATCCTTAAGGGCAAAGAAGGCTGGGAAGGAAAACTTTTTGTATCATTTTCATCAGACTTAAACCAATAAAGTTGGAAATTTAAGGCCTTCTCTTCAATAGGGGAAGGACATGATAGCACTTCTCAAAAGTAATGCCCTTCAGGGACTGTTTTTAACTATTATTGTCAGTTGTTCTGGAGATCATGCATCATTTGAATATTTCACATCATTAACATGCAGGAAACAGGCTTGGACCTGGAAATATAAGTAGCAGAAAGGACTTGCTATAAAGGTTTCGACCAGTATATAAGCAACTGCATATCAGAGCAATAACTTTTGGAAAGAAAACATGCTGTTACTCTTCATTCCTTTTATACAGTCAGTTACATTCATACCAAATACAACACTTACTTTAAATAAAACAAAACACACATTACTAGTAGAGATGACTAGTGACAAGATCAAAGACAGGACAAAAATGATTTTGAATGGGTCAGCCACACACATACCAATTTCTATAAAATTTCCATAAACACTAACAGAAAATGGGATTCATCAGAGAGACAGGGGGACCTTAAGAACAGCCTCTGGGTGAGTGTTAATTTTATTTGACACCTGTAGAACCTGCATAAGAATCAACTCATTTCTATCCCTGGATATGTTATCAATATTGAATAGAATTGTTATTTGATGCTAGTGAAAACCTAAGTTGGGACATAAAGGAAACTACTTCCCTATTTTCAATTGTATAATAAATAGGGAAAAAAAAAGAAGAACCGATCATACGATGACAATAACACAGCATTTGTAAAACTGATCAGTAAAAATATCAGGGGCAGTTTTCATGGACATGAAGATAAGACTGTTTAAATAATTTACAAAATGAGCCACATATGAAATACTCATTAAGAGCAAAAGGAGAGGAAAATTTCTTTCCATTACTTATAAAGTAAATAAATACTTTTAGAAACTTTTAGATACAATTTTTCTCAGAAGGCAGTAGCCTTCCACTCTACAAAAGGAAGAATAGCTCCCTAGATGTCCAAGCTTCTCACTATACCTTGCTTTCTAATCTCAAAAAGTACAGTTAAAATGTGTAGATTGTCTAGATCTGAAGTGTTGCTTAGCGTTCACAAACAGTAATGGGAAATATTTCCAGCTGCAAAAATAAGCAAAGGAAACTGCAGATTATTCTCTACCTAAAATATCTAGGAACAGCTCCTTTTTCTTTTCTTTTTTTTTTTTTTTCTCTTTTCTTTAAGGAAAGCAGAACAAAGTATTCCTTCTTCTTTCCTGATTTTTTTTTTTTTTTTTTTTTTAAACCATAGGCTGTACCCCGTCCTGGCACTGCCCCCGTCACTTTTCCCTGGGCTCAGCGGTGGCCAGAGTGGAGCTCCGAGGACATCTAGTGGATCTATCTCAGGTAGCAGCTGCTTCGGAGCAGGAACGGGAGCTTTCCTGACCATCGAACGGTGTAAAAAGGTCCCAATACACTTCAGAATTGAAATGCACGATGTCATTTCAATTCATCGAGTTCTCATGATCCAAACTACGAGTGAGAAATCACCAGCATTAAAGGACGACCCGACTGGTGTGAGCGCCTCTCAGCAATGCTGGTTAGCGTCATGAGACTGAAACACAGACAGGACTTTCCCCAGCACAGTTTCCTGAAAAATACAGCAGCATACCTTAAACTGTTTGTGAGAATTTATTAACATTAACACAACAGGCAAAGCTATCTCTCCATAATTTAATTTTTTATAAGAAAACTTCAAGACTAGCAAGTGAGCTTGTTCATTGTCTTGCAATTTTTGCCATCAAAGACAACTGGTTACTTGTTTGCTCCAATTCACATGGTGCTATTCTATGTCAAAACTGTAAAAACAGCAGGAGATCTGAGTGGACTTTTTGCCCTATTTTAGAAGATATGAGAATGACTCATAGGTTTTGATGTAATGACACATTTATAGACCAATTCATTTTAATTTTCAAATCTGATCATGACCTTTCCTTCATTACCTTAAAGAAGACTCTCAGCCAGTGTACTCTCAAAACTATCTGAATTTCTGAACAAACTGAAGCTATTGGGGAAATGGAAAAAATGGAAAGCGACATGACCTTTTCTTTTCTAGTTCTTTCACAGCATGAAGAACTCCTTTATTTGTTTATTTATTACTATTTAAACAAATTTCTTTAGATCAGAAAGGTCTCAACATAGGAACATATTTTAAATAAATAACATTGCTTCAGATAAATCCATATTACTTTTACTATTTTGCCTCAAAGTCAATAGGATTCACCATTTCATCCACAGAAATTAATTTCTTTATGTTTTATTATTGATCCTTATCATGCTGACCCATTTCACAATCTGCTTTTTCCTGCTACGTCATCTTTCTGTTGTGTCATTCTATTGGCTAACAATAGATGTTTGGAGAAATTTCTGTTCTCTCCTTGAATGTTTTCTTCCACAACAGGATCTCAATCCTTTAGTGTAGTTTGCAGGCACTACAATAAAATAAATAGTAAATAATGACAATCATAAATGCAGGCCACCATAATTTCAAGATGGCCAGAACTTTATCAAGAGCATAAATTCTTTCTTGATTGTTTGCAAGATCCCACAGTGTGTAGAGCTGAGAGTGGAAACATATCTCAATCCTGATTAAGACCTGAAGTGTTTTCACACAATAAATTCAGAATATCTGGCAAAATGTTGAAGTCCCATGGCCCCCTTTACTTAGAATAGCTGCAGTTACACAGTAGAGTTACAGCCTTAACCTGGCACAGCAATGCTGCACTGCTGCTATGAGATACTTAATCCCCCTTGCTCTTTGAAAGAACAAGCCCATATAATCCCAACGCTGCCCTATAGCCAGTACATTTCTTTGCAGCACTTGTATTTCTAAGCAGCAAATTCTTTCCATGTCCCAAATGCTGTGTTTACCATGAGTGTACACACTGAAAATGGCTGATGAAAGCGTTCATAGATTCTGTACGCTTTTAAGCGGTATGACCTAGATTGACATGAAGTGGTCCATAAAGTTCATATTCTATATATAGTATAATAATAATGTAAAACTTTACAGCTAAGGTCCTGAAAAGTCAGTGTGTGTCTACTTATGCAATTAATTTAAAGACCAGCAAGCTCAGGAAAATAATCACTGTAGCTTGTTTCCTGTTGAAGATATCTCTGGGTTTACACCTTAAAAGCCACATTTTTAATTCATTATCTGGCTTTTCCCCGTAACTCTTCTTTTCCATCATTGGGGAGAAAAAAGTTAGATAAGGACATTAAAAAACTGCTGTGCTACTTTTGGTGTCAGCTGTGCAATGGAAAGGACAAAGTACCAAAAAACTGAGCAAGGATCTGACAATTGAATTGTACTCAACCTGGCAAACAGTGTCAAAGTGGCAACTACCCCAGCCTAACCGATATCCCTAGAAATTAACGAGATATCTCTAGAATAATTTCAAGGAAATACTACTGCCAAGATCTCATTCTCAAATAGGGATAAAAAAATAAGCTTGTGGAAAAAAGGGGCAAATAGATGTAAGAGGGGGAAACTGCTGTATTTTCTTCAACGTCACCCTAATCTCCATTGGTGTAAACAATGAGAAACTTGTGGGTATGACGTCACTGCTACATGCAACATAAATAAAGAAAAGAACCAAAATACTAAACAAAAATACTCTCTGCTAGAGAAAGACAGGTTGGACCGCACTCTGGGCTACAGGGAACCCATTTTTACTCACAATAGATCACTATCAGTGTGCAGTTAAAATATAGTAGGGGCCGTGTTCCAAGGCAGCAAGAGGAAAAATAAATCAAAAGTTTGTCAATTGTCATCGATTACAAGAAATTCCTTCAAACACATCAATGTACACATGATATGTCCCCTCTGGGGTTCAACCCCCACCGTTCACAGCAAGCACTGTCACTGGAAAAAATATATAGAGAATTAGACCATAGCTGTTGCACAAAATGAAAGAAACAGGAGGAATCGGTCGTCCAGTTTAGAGATTTCATCCCAACGTGGTTGTGTTTTATATAAATATATACATATATTTGGCCTCTTGCTGCAAAAACTACAGTTAAATGGAATAAGAAAGAGACTGAAAACATTAAAAAAAATTAACGATCTGTGAATATAATTTCCACACAAGTATTTCTTTGGACAATATGCCATCAGCATTTATGTGTTATTCAGGGTGTGGGATGGGTAAGGAGAAAGGGATGGCAAAGAAACTGCAAAAGGAAAGCAGGATTACATGAATTGTCCCTGTCCTCGTAGAAATGTACTGATCTACCCTGAATTATTAATATTAGGCCTAACAAGTTTAGAAAAATGACTATGTAGGTCAGATTCATGTTTAGACCCCAACGATACTCCAAGATAATATTCAGAAAGTATCTAAATTGAAGTGAGCCTCAGATGCATTGTTAAAGAATGTGGGTTTTAAGTGTCATGGGAAACTGCATTAATTAGTGCCACCATAATTAAGTTTTCCATGTAAAGATATTCTTTCACATTTGATTCACCAGAATGTGTCAATATTTATATATATAACCTTTCCTTTCACCTTACATATTTTCCACATTCAGCTACTTCTAATTACTATGTTATTCACTCATTAAAGCATGTATTTATCATATAGATCTATATAGATGCATGTGTATGAAGTGTCTTGAAAATCAAATTGACATAGTGACATATCAGATGTTGACAGAGCAGTTGACAGCTTCCTAACTCAATAGGGGAAAAGTTTCTCATTTTATGCTTTGTTTTGGTTAGAACTGCATTTTTAATACCAATGATTGGCATAATTTACAGATGGATAACATATCTAAGGTTTTTCAAAAGTGATTAGTGATTTGAAAGTTAAACATTTTATGTGAATAACACACTGCACTAAAGACTTACCTTAAAAACAAAACCAAACCAAACCCCAAAAGCAGGTCCCATTAAAGGGATCTCAAAATTGTCAACACAACTTGAGAAACAAAAAATCACTAATTACTATTGAAATTTTTCATTTATTTTTTCGGCTGACAGAGAGCTCTTTGAAAGCAAAGCAATTGCATTATTTCTAAGACTTGTGAGCATGCTCCTCACTGAAAGGTGTTCTCAGCTCTACTAAGGGCTGCCTGCTATCATGGTATCTGTGACCCCTTGTGTGTCTAGGTAACAGGAGGAGAGAGGGCAGATTGAGAACAGGGGAGAAAATGAAAGGGAAATTTAAGATTTTATTCTCACTGACCATTATTTTTCACCTGAGTCAGAGAATTCCCTCCTTAGTGTTCAGTACTCACTGCACCAGCTCTGACAGCCTTCTTCTATCTCACTAACCCAATCATTTTGTTTATTCATCTGCCCAACACCCTTTCACTTATTGGACTGATATGTGTGACCATGCCATTTGTAACCTTTCCAACTGCTACTTACAGGAGTTGTTACTCTTGCCTCTCCATGGCCTTATTGCTGGTAATATCCATTGTGTTGGCTGGGTCATACCCTCTCTCTTCCCAGGTTTCAAAGTACTGAGAAGGTTACCTTGATGCTCATTAATGTATAATAAAGGGTTCTTAACCTTTATAATGCGAGTTCCTGATTCCTATCTAACCAGATGACAATGAAAACTGTAGCTCTCACATTAAACTGAGAGACCTTTGGGATTTATTCTTTTTTTAAGCAGGACATGTTTAAAAAGCATACACCATGTGAAGGAGGAGCAGAGAAGAAAATAGAAATAAAATAAGTCTTCTTTTTTTTTCTTTTTTTTTTTTTTCCTGACACAACCAGATAAAATTAAACAGGTAACATATTTCTCTTTAACTGTTGAGTAATTTGGAAAAAAGACTTCATTTGAGAGTTACAGGCACCCTGAGGCATCTGTAACTGGCTTTACCAGAACTTACTCAGCAGACTCATTGGCTTTGGCAGCAGTTCAAAGGTCACATTCTCACATGGATAAACTGTTCTTGAACAATTTTTTTCCAATATGTTAGGCAATGCATACATTCCTTCCACATCAGGCATGCTTTCCATGTGCTTTGCTCTCCTTGTGGCTACTGGGAAGATAAATACCATTTTCTGTCAGTTCCAGCTGCTTTCTCCCTGTCATACTATTGTTCCATGCTCTCAGTGTTTTGGAGAAGAGGAGTTTTAAAAAAAATCCTGAGTGACATATTTTTTCTTATTATAATGATCTTCAAGAATTCATCCATTTCAGGTACTCCAAAAGGCAGAGAATGTTCAGCTTAGGCTTTCTTCCATGCTCTAAAATAGTGCAGTGATAATGCAGACTCAAACTATAAATAAGAAAGCTTTTTCTCTTTTAAAAGTAATGGCAAAATAGGCATGATCAAACTCTTCTGAGATCTTTCAATTTACCTAATCAGTACTTTTGAACTGAATTATCTTTTTCATGGCAGAATACCATGGAATGCACATAAATATTTATATATTCAATAAGAAATTGATTCCTAAAACATCTTGCTATCAGTATTACAAATATGCATGGGTCAAACACATCTTTGGCCAAAATGTGGTTGTCATAGTTCCTGAAAAAAGTCCTTTCAAAGTATATATAGTAAAATGCTGATTGCCACGTATTTATAGAAATTCAGATGCAAAGTCTGATCTTCACTCAAAAACTCAATTATTTCTTCATGAAAAACTGTCCAAACAGTTTAAAAATTTAACTAAACTTAATATTAGCACTACAACTAAAAGGATATATGTAAGAGGCACTAATATTTAATTTCTTCCAGACAACCCTTTCCTCTAGTAAAGCTGATCAGTTATTTCAACAAAAATTTATTTCTATAGCTATATGATACAGTATAATTCCCCAGTTTCTTCTTTTGCAGAATTAGGTTCACCAAGACAGACATAAGTTCTTGACTTTACAGAAAACTATTGAAATTACTGAATTTCTGCATGTTATGAATGAGAGAAAAATTTCACTGTTGGCTAATTCTTAACTCAGAAGCCTCCATAATTAGATCTAGCTTGACTTAATTCTTCAGGTTTTGTTGGCTTTGGATTTTAATTTACTTTTTAATGAACACAGGTGTGACTGGTGTGAAATGTAATAAAAACATACAGACTTCAGAAACCCAAACAGCACTTACTATGTTGCCGTGCATTTATTTCTTAGCTTTTCTAAACCACTGTGTAAAACATGTAAACACATGTACAATTATTCTTCAGGGCTGAACAGTTAGTGAAAAGGAGAGGAAGGGAGGGATAGAAATATTACTTACGCCGTTTGCAGCCACATTTTTTTATCCTTTTGGGATCCGTGATGTCATCATGACAGGCCTTGCAGTAAAAATATGCCCTAGAGAGACAGAATGGAAAAACTGACACATTTCTTAATCCATATAAATGAAATTAGTCCCATATTTCCTCTTGTTGTAGTGACCAACTAATGAAATGTGTCAATGCTAATTTCCTTTACTCTTTGAAAAGGTTTAGACATTTAAAATGGGAAATATTTGCTATAACACCATTAATTTCAAACATAAGACTCCAAATTAGTGTTCCTTTTAATATACTTCTATTTGAAAAGTAATTGGAAGAATGGATGATAATTATGCCACTATATTAGTTCATTTTTCTTTCATCTTAGAAAAAAGAGCATCCAATAAATTTTGTCACAGAAAAAAAATATATAATGAATTTTTTGTTCTTATCAGCTATAGCAGGGTGATTTGTTTTAAAGACTGTCTAGCACCCCATGCCAATTTTACAGGTTGTACATTTGATCATTACTGTATGATCAACATAGTACGTTGATCTTTAATAAGGGTAGAACGATGGCCCTGGGAACTCCCGGCCTGTCAGCCTCACCTCTGTGCCTGGAAAGATCATGGAACACATCCTCCTGGAAGCTGTGCTAAGGCACATGGAGGACGGGGACGTGATTCAAGACAGCCAGCACGGCTTCACCAAGGGAAAATCCTGCCTGACCAACCAGTAGCTTTCTGTGATGGAGTAACTACATCAGTGGGTAAAGAAGGACTACAGATGTCATTTATCTGGACTTCTGTAAAGCCTTTGACATGGTCCCCCACAACACCTTTCTCTCCAAACTGGAGTGATGGATTCGATGAGTGGACTGTTGGGTGGATTAGGAATTGGTTGGATGGTCACATCCAGAGTGTAGTGGTC
This sequence comes from Orthonyx spaldingii, assembly GCA_013397795.1. Lineage (NCBI taxonomy): Eukaryota > Metazoa > Chordata > Aves > Passeriformes > Orthonychidae > Orthonyx > Orthonyx spaldingii. The sequence continues at coordinate 1,294,411 of VZTJ01000539.1, forward strand.
AATGGCTCAGAGTCCCAACAGGCACTAATAACTAGTGGTGTCCCTCAAGGATCTGTACTGGGACCAGTGTTACTTAATACCTTCATTAATGACACAGACAGAGGCATCGAGTGCACCCTCGGCAAATTTTCAGATGACACCAAGCTGAGTGGTGCTGTTGCCACACCTGGAAGATACCTCTGGATATCATCCAGAGGGACCTGGGCAAGCTCAAGAATTGGGCCCTTGGGAACCTCATGTGGTTTAACGAGACCAAGCGCAGGATCAGAGCAACCACCAGTGTCAATCCAGGCTGGGAGATGCACAGATCCAGAGCAGCCCTGCCAAGAAGGACTTGGGGGTGCTGTGGAGGAGAGGTTGCACATGACCCAGCAATGAGCACTCACAGCCCAGAAAGACAAACGTGTCCTGGGCTGCATCCAAAGCCCTGTGGGCAACGGGACAAGGGAGGGGATTCTGCCCCTCTGCTCTGCTCTGGTGAGACTCCACCTGCAGTGCTGGGGTCCCCAGTGCAGGAAGGACATGGACCTCTTGGAGTGAGTGCATAGAAGGGCCTTCAAGATGATTAGAGAGATGGTGCACCTCTCCTATGAGGAAAGGCTGAGAATTGGGATTGTTCAGCCTAGAAAAGAGATGACCCAAGTGTGGCCTTCCAGTACCTGAAGGGAACTTACAGGTAAGATGGGGCAAGACTATTTACAATGGCATGTAGTGACAGGACAAGGGGGTTGGGTTTACATTGAAAAAGAGTACATTTAGATTAGATATTAGGGAAAAGATCTTGTCTGTGAGGGTGGTGAGACGCTGGAACAGGTTGCACAGGGAAATTGTGGATGCCTGCTGCCAGCACAAGGAGAACTAAGGAAGTGAGAAAGGATAAACCTTCTACCTTATATAAGGGTTTTAAAAATTTCTGATTTAATAAATATGTATCAGACTGCCCATAGGAGAGTTTAATCACAACTGCCAAGTCAGTATGTCATGTAAGACTGCCATGACACAGTTCATGAGGATCACCCAGCTGGACTCTAGCAGGACAGTTACGGTTTACCAGGATTCTTGCTGGCACAGAAACTTAAACATATGTTATTACCTGATGAATTTTCCCTGCACTTGTCCACATCCAGGATAGGTCTGCTCCCTGACTATCTTCCCAAACCCTTCTCATTGCATATTTCTCAATACAATTTGGCAGTAAGAGGCAAAGCCTCCACGTAGCAACCAACCACTCATATATTTTGCAGACAGGACAGGATGGTTGGATTGCTGTAACAGCAGGGAAGTCACTGAAACAAAACAATCTACAGTCCAAAACATGAAAAAAACCCAAAATCAATCCAATATTAATCCTCTGATTAAACCAATATAAAGGCCTCTGATTAAACACAGCCTTTGTCACTGCAGCCAGGATGATTGCTACTTTTCTTCTAGATTAACTACAGCATGGTCACTGCACATGGAACTGTACTGGTAGTTAAATGACCCATCAGGAGAAAGATAGCAGGTCTAGCTTGCAAGAGATGAACCATATCAATGTCTCATATTGCTTTAAATACAAATTTAAATTTCAGGGAAACCTCACTGAATGCTATTAACATTTCCAAAACCAATATAGCATTAAGCTACCAATGGAAGATATAAGAGCTAAACACAGCACATTGTACTTCTCTAAGAAATTTCCCAGAAGATTACTCTTTCAGGCTGTAAAATTGCCTTAGTATTTCCAAGATGCAAAATGTAAAAGGAAAAAGCCTTCTCTGAGCATGTATACTTTGCTGTAGAAAGTTTCTGCTCTTCAAGATACTGACATTCCACCAAAAAGAAAATAAACTAGCTCCAAGGAAATGACAATAAAATACTTTTCAAACCATGAGACAATGTCAAGATGTAAGCCAGAGGAGAAAACTGCCTCACATTTTTACAGTTTCTCCCCAATCCAGCTGTAAAGTCCCATCATTAAACAAGAATCAACTACTACAAATAAACTCTCACAAAAACTTCATAACAGGAACTGGATATTGGTTATTTCTAGAGATCATGTTTCTGAAGTTCACTGCAGGAAAAGAGTCCTAAAGGGTACCTTCAATCTTATGTCCAAAGTAAAGAATAAACACCTGAAGTGATTGCTGCAATAAAATTATTCTAGATAATTGGGGTGAATTAAGTGGATTTGAAGAATGTGGATTTCTGATGCTAGTGCTAACATGTAAATGAATAAAGAATAATGACAATGTAATTAATATAGTTTGCATTATATTTAAACACTCAACATTTTAAGTGAAGCTATTTACCTAGGCATAATTATTTCTAGGTATAATTGCTTCTTATGGGAAACTATTCTTCTAGAAATGCAGAAGCGATTCTAACAGAAAGAGTATTGTATGATGTATTCTAACAGAACATTGCATGCTATAGTTCATTATGGGATATATAAATTTGAGTAACTTTAGCTTAAGGGAACTGAAATGTCTTCATTAACAAAAGCAGAATAATTTAATTTGGATTTCAGGTAAGAAATATGTTTAATTGTCCTTTATTAAAAAATCATTTTTTTCCTTCCAAAAGACCTCAATTTTAGAACATATTTCTGACTCTGATTCATAGCTCAAAGAGTGAAATTAACACTTTTTATAATTGGCTTTGTTAGTTGAAACACATCTGATAACTATTTGCTTCGCACAGAGCAGCTAAGAAATGTAGCAAGGGAGGCAGGATATTTCTAAACAAAGCCTTCTGCCAAAAGCCAGGCAGAATTGGAAATCTTGTTTCAAGCTGGCTATGAAATAAAATGTGCTAGATGAATGATGTGAAAAATTTGTCTAAACTCCTTAATAACAATCAACTTCTTCCTAACCTTAGCAGTTAAAAATGCTATGCCATTTTACTTGTAAGTCCGAGCAAAAGTTCATTGGAGAGTGTAAAATGCCTTTTAAATGAAAGCAAACTAGCACCTCAGTAAAGCAATGTGAAGACAGTTCTGCATATTCAACTGGAGAAAAGCAGCAGAGAGGAAAAGAACTGTGTGCTGCAAGGCAGAGTCCCTGAGGCAGTGCAGGATGCACACACTGCAGAGACGGTGCTGGAGATGGGAGAGGACAGGAGCACTGCTGGTCTCTTCTGTATGCTTCACTTAGCCAACAACTGTCTTAGCTCTTTCAACAAAAATAAAATCCAAGTTCTCTAATTTCACTGTTCTGGTGGTTTGACTTCCTTTAAGTATTCATGGCAAGCACGCATTGGTTAGGTATTATTTCACTGTATTTAATCCTAAAAAACTAGAACTTAATGAAGGGTATCATTTCAATATTTTTTCATTTTAAGTATAGGATTTAGTTAAAATACCAAACTCATGGAGAACATCAAGTAAAAATCTGATTGCATGACTCATAACAAAAACACAAATTATGAGGAAGCACTCAACTACAAATATTCCTTTTCTTCCTTTTTTTTTTTTTAGTCATAGAGATATTGAATATTTTTCTTTGAAAAATACCTCTATCACATTGCTCTTTTGTTCCTTCCAAGCATACTATAATTGTAAAAAACAAGAGTACACACATTTGGTCCTCAACACAATATCATAAAACTCCTTTTCATTCATCCCAAATTTACTACAGCCAAGTACAATGAGCCTGTGAAGTTGTCTATAATGGTTGGGATATACTGCACTTTTGTAGTTTAATTTATTATTATGAGGCCACAGAGTTTGTAGTTCCATTAAAGAAATATAACAAGAACATAAATATTAATTTGCTGATGCAATTACAGAATCAATACAGTAGCTAACTCGCATCAAGAATTTGCTAAAGTCTATGTAGATAAGAACTCCTCTAAACCCAAAACTCACAGAACTGTAATCCCTGTCCTCCTCTCTCACAGGAATTCCTCTGAGACACAGTAAGTATAGAGAAAACAAATAAAAATATTTCAGAGTTTCTAGGAGGACTCAAAAACCCAGCCTCTTTATTTCTTTTTATTTCTGCTGCAAATTTCATTTTCTTGATACTTAAGACTGTAGTTCAGAAAACTACAAGCATATATTTGGTTGAAGAGTAACAACTCAATTCCCCCCTGAGGATTTTTAAACATAATGATGAAAATTGGGTGAAGTATTTACATCTAAAGAAAAAACCTGAAATTAAATATATTTGTTTACATTCAAAGATAAAAATGTATTAATTACCTTTTTACTTCTTTGGCATCACTTGCAATGAAGAATCCTAAGGTACCTTCTTGAATCTTGACGTGGTTTCCAGGATTGATTAATATACTGCTCAGTGAAACAAGAACAAAACCAACAAAAGAATAAGTTTAAATTAATTTTAACGGAATCTTCCAAATTAGCTTTACTTGATTCTATTATAGGGGACCCACTAGTTAGGAAAAGCTGCAAGGAAATTTTAAGCCATTCTTCCTTGATATTTCCAATCAAATAACAGTTTCACATGCTTTTTACAAAAACTTTAGTTTGAGACGGTCAAATGCTTCTGCCTATAATCACATCATGTAAGTGTTTACATCTATTTTCTTATCTTTTTGCTTTAAATATAGACTACATAAAAGCCTCTCAGAAACGTGAAGTGTGAAGCTGAGCATTGTTGTTGTCTTGCTCTGTCATGCAAAGTGGTGAAAAATTCACAATACGGTGAAAAGGAATGAACCAGCAACCACCACTCAATAACAACAAGAAACATCACTTATGAAACTAAACCCTTTGATGCAAATTTTTGCGAATTTCTAGTGAAATAGAAAGTTAATGGGACCCCTATCTGGACATATAATGTTATTGTTTAAAATAATAAATACACACATACACTCAAGGGGAATGGTACAAGACAACCAGTCACGACAGCTGAAAAAACATAAAATGAATAGAAAAATTTTAAAACACTGCTATGCAGCCAAGAAAGAACAAAAATAACCCAACCACCATGACAGAAGAGTCTCAGCTAACTTTGATGAAGGAACTGCTATCAAGAAGTGAGGTACTCCATGTCCATAAAATTTCTTTTTTATTTTCATAATAATTTAACTCTAGATTTTAGGTAAGGCACTTTGCAAAGTACCAAGCTAAATATGAATATACAGATAGAGATAAATATAAATATATTCTCCAATAAGTTTTATTAATGTGTAATATAGCTTTTGACTCTCTAGAACTTAATATAGCTTTTCAGAAGTTTTCACTTTTTTTGTCTTTTATTAAAGTTTAGTGTTTCTAACTCAAAATGTAGTAACGGTATGCATATGCAATTTAGAATAAATAAAGACTACCAGCAATTTAAACACCTGTCCATCTAGCAAAAATTAATTTTAGGGAAGTACATATACACAAAAATAAATAAAGCACAATTCTGAACAGACATACATTACTAAAATTTGAAGGCCCAAAGTCTTTCATGCTATTGTTAGCAGGGAAAATGGATCTCAGTACATCTCGTATTCAATATGTTGTTTATTCTCTATACATTAGGAATAAATTAGTATGACAACATAATATATCTGAAAGATTAACAATGTGCACATTGTTTTGTGTAATTCCACATGCCTGCAAGACCCTATGACAAGAATATGCAGGCTACAAAATAAAGCGCTCATGAGTTCAGAAGTAAAAGGGTGGTCATAAAGTCATAATTCAGCCCCCATTATGCAGATCTTACGATACACTTCTTAATTTAATACCCACAAACTCCTTCCTTCTCCCAGTCTGAAACTTCATTCAGTGGTGTTTTACTGCCATTACTTCAGGCATGACTTCATGTAATTTATCTCTGTTTAAAATCAGCATCACATTTTTCTTACGTGTTTTTCTGCCATGTTCATCACTACGGCATACAAAAGATTCACAAACATGTAATTTCTTTTACAGGAAGAATGAAGATATAGTATTTTCCCATTTTACAGATGAGAGATTAAGTCACTATGAAATATAGTACTTATTAATTTGGGATGCCCACAGGCGAACTTTTTCTAGGTGTTTAGCATTGCTTGGCTCCATATACACTTGCTAGGGACTTTTGCTGTGAGAATGCTCAGCATTTCCAAAAGCCCACCCTCTGATCCCCAAAATAAGTAATATACTTAATCAGAGGTCAGCTGTAAAAGATTTGGTTTAAATTATTATCTCCTTCTCACACAGACCGTCTGTGTCAGAGGCTGGAACAGAAATTAAATCTCAAAGAAAGCATCTACCTAGATATCTTTTCCTTTCCTTCATGCACAGTTTCAAGCTTTGCAACAAAAAAAAAAAGAGAGGAGACCTACAGAAATTCGAAGGTATCACCACAGAAAACAGGTTCATCTCCACAGCACACTTTAGTAATATGTGCAAAAAATGAAATGTGATGGTATAAATAACACCTGAATTATGCACACAGATAAATGGGATGAAACAAAGTTGCACAGCTAAACTAGTATCATCTATCATCAACCAGTATCATATCTAGTATGTCTTTTGTTAGTGAATTGGGCCTAATGGCTGCACTTGCAATGAAAACCTTTACCTAATGCAGTTTGAAAATGCATTTTTGCAGGTTTATAATGGAATAAAACAGAAACAACTACATAAGAATTTCTTCATAGGAAACCAGTCACTCAGGTCAAGAACAGGTTGGAAAATTTAGTGTTCCTGCACAAGCTTTTGTCACTTGAACCCACAAAGTACCTACCAGCACTTGCAGACTGGCCATCACTACAGGAGTCTTAGTCTCCACCTTTCCTCTTCCCTGCCTGCTATTATGTAGTAACCTACCATTACACAGAGAATTTAGCTGCTAAATTCTGAAAATCTTCTATAGAGGCTAATCACATGTATTTATTATACTGTTCCTTACAAAACATGTAAGATCTTGTAGTATAGTTTGGGATGGCTGTTTTTCTTAGGTACAGATGGGTACTGCTCTGTCTGAAAAATACTTTTTATTTCCTTACTTGATTCTTAAGTCAACTAAGTGTTACAGCTTTTCAGTGAAAATGGAAGAACACATTTCTTTACATAGACCCAGGTTGGTTTTTTTCCTCAATACAGTTCTTTTATGAAAGAGCAAAAAATCTTACCCAAACCTCAACAACCCAAATTCCACAAACTGAGGTAACCACTAGAGGTATGAATGTTCACTCCTCATAACAAAACTTAAAATTTGCTGAAGTAATAAGCAAATGAAGCAGTTCTTTTAAGATGCACGGAACATAGTCTTAAAATAGAGGTAACTGGCTTCATTTAGGATGCAATGTATTGTACGCATGATTTTGTATCTCTGGCTTTTCTGAGACACATTAAATCAATTCAGATGGGTCAGTGTACAGACTTTGTTTTTGTCAGATCTTATACTTCATTCACATATACCTCTTGTCACAAATACAATGTATTTATAACCACAAAATACAGACGTGATCACAGTTAATGCAGTACGACCCCAGCAGCAAAATCTTCTGTTGGAAATGAAATTTAATTTGCCCCATCACTGCTACTGGCTAAGATTTACAGCAAAAGTTCATAAAGCTTTGGGTTTATATATACACTGATACATAAGCAGAGAAAAATCATGAGCAATTTATATTGAGTCTGTATGGATATATAAAATATACTGCTTATTAAAGCTGCAACTGAATTATTTCTTATGACACCTGTAGTGTCATTAGCTATACTTTGATAAGCACTCACTCTAATATACACAGCAAGGGAAATGTTTTGAATTAAAAGAGAATATAGAGAACAAAAAGCAGAGAAAAAGAAAAGAGTCTTCTGAGTATTCCAAGAAAAATGCATCCATCAGTTATTTAGAGATGCATGTGTCCTTTTAATATGAAAATATGCATATCTATATCCCCATAGTTGAGTATATAAGTACATGGCTGTCAGGGTTGCCCAGGGACAGCATTACATGGCAAACTAAACAGGAATTTTAAGAGAGACAGCTTCAGCTAATGTCTCATTTTTATGTATCTCCAAGGCTGCAAAGGAAAAGGGAAAAAAGGACAGAAACTTGTGAGGTTTAAAAGCAATATATATAGCTAATCCATACGCACTCTGTGCCACTCATCAGAAAAAAGTATTACTGAAAATGACACTGATTTTTCCAAATACATGTTTTTATCATAAAGTACAATTTGATTTTTTAATCTTCTAAATCAGTTCATGAAACCAAGCAAAGAAGGCCAAGTATTTTAGAAGCTTATAAGATCTTGATCAAACTTTGTAATTTTATAACATTTCTAGTTTAGGTTACCTCAGAAAGTAATCAAGTAAGAGTAGGCACAAAAACATTTAGTCATAATTTCTTTAACTATCCAGTTCCAGAAATACATTCCTCAGGAAAAAACCTTTCATGACAGGGCTCACATGATTGCTTGCTCCTTCATACATGAATGTTTAGGACACATGGCAATTAAAGCCATGTAAATTAAATATGATTTAATATGTTCAATGTGAATTTAATGTGCTTCACGACCATAAACTTCAGAGAAGTCAATTCCATTACTTTTTGATAATATTACAATTAGGAAGCCACTTGTGGAATAGAATATGCAGTTTGGAAACCTGTGTTTTACACTTATCTGCAAAAGTTACCCAATTTGCTAAAGAAGATTCAATTGGTGACTAGATGTAGGATCATGCATCTAAGAGCAATGAAAATGCCCCACACTGAAAATGTGGAAATCACTCTTGAATTCAGTTGTACTCTTAGGAATCACAGACTGAATCACAGAATAGTTTACGTTCAAAGCGGCCTTTAAAAATCATCTAATTACAACCCTCATGTCATGTCAGGGATACCTTTCACTAGAACAGATTGTTCAAAGCCCCATCCAATCTGACACTGAACACCTAAGGCACAGGAAAGAATCAGGAATATTATCTACACAGCCAAAAATGAGTTCCCAGACTGACAGAAATATAAGCAGGTGAAACACAAATGGATTCAGTGCACATTTGAGATGCACTGTTTCAAAAAAAAAAAAAAGGAAAATTCAAACAAGGCCACAGAAATTCTAGACTAATGTTTATGGTTTTCTTTACATAGATTGTTCAATGAAAAGTTAAGATAGGACGTGATGACTTTTTCATATGTCAGTGGACAATAGATATCTGTTCATGTTTCTCACTGTGTGTTAATTGTGATCAACTTACTTATTGGTTTATATCTTTCTGATATTTTAAGTATACATACTACCTTCAATAAAATACAGATACATTAAAATATCTGTTCACCCATTCTTATCTACCTGAAACTAGTCCAGAACATGAGCACTGCTCAATACCTTTTTGGTAGTGCATGGATGACTGACTGCACAATACACCAGTATTCAGACCTAGCTAAAGCATACCATATTATATCTTCCTTTAATGCACTAAAAATACGCTAAGATTTCCATTACTAATTGTGGATCTATTATGTTTTCCTGAACTTAAAGATATTTGACGGAAAGCCTAATAACTGGGGATTTGAACTGTAAGATAATTTGTGAACTGACACTTTTGGGTAGGACTAATTCCATCCAGCTATTTATTTTTTACTAATTTCTACTGTTAGGTGATTTTTGTCTCCTGCTTTCAAATATCACACATACTGCACTCAAATTACGTTTCTTGGGCTTAAACACTGTTAGAAAGCTTAGAAAGCTGGTAACTTTCCATATTATTAGAATATTTAAAACATTACTTCTAATAATTTATCAGCATACAAAAGATTTCAGTAGGAGATGAAAATGTTTCCTGCAGCTTTCTAGAATACCCAGCTATCTTCTAGGTGAAGTACGTGGAAAAAACAATCAGTGTCAGAGTTTGAACCATCATTCCACAGTACGTATTTATTGGTAGGCCACTTGTTAAGTGGCACGGCTCCACAATTTGCTTTGCATAGCTTGAAACTGAGTAGGCTTCCACTACCACTCAAGTTGTGAATGGATGTGACTTTCAAGTCTTAATCTAGACATAGTAGTACAGAAGCTGACTCTCAGGTGAGCATAACTGTCAGCCTGCTCTGAGAAAAACAAAAGAGGGATCTTATTAATATGGAAGAGGTGTGGTGAAGGTCTTTAAACTGAGCTGACAAAGGCATGTGGAGATGCCCAGCAAGTACAGCACAGCAAATACGCACAGGTAACAACATTTTAGCAGCCCTACATATAGACTAAGAACTGAAAGCATAGATAAGGTCACCCAATAGAGACATGCAACAGGAGAAGTCTTTTAAGGATTTTCCTTATCCATGCCTCTGTTGCGTACTATTCCTGTTTGGTCTTCATTTCAATGATATGTTTTAGACAGACTACAAGTGGGATTCATCTCATCTATTTTAGGATTGAATTCTAATGCATTCAAGAACTGTCTCTCTCTTCCTTTGCAATTATGGACTAAGTCTGGGTAACTAACAGGAGACTAGACATTTAACATTTTGACTGATAAAGTTAGGTGCGATGAATCCCACTATCAGAGACCAATTGAAGAGTTCATCTCCGCATCAAGGAAACTTGTCTGATTTAGTAACCCTACTTCTTTTTTTGTTTGTTTTCAGCTTTATGGCTACCCGTGTGATTGCTAACATCCTATTCTGAAGAAAAAGAAAAGACCAAATGTTGAATTAAATGAAATACGAACACCAAAATTTTGACTAAACGAATGACAAAATCTGTAACAATTCCATTTTAAACCTTGTGGTAGATGTACTGTACCATTCCCCATGCAACTCACATAGCAGCAATATCATCTAGTAATCAGGAAGATATAATATTGTTTAACTACTATGAATACATTATCTTAAACAAAATGGTGTGGTATTACTTACTATAGCTACCACACTTTTAAACAAAATCAGCTATTATTCTTGATAGTTTCATGCTATGCCCAGATAAAAAGTACCACTATTAGTAAAATGGCCTTTTATAACATACCATGTCATTCATCCAACTATAGAAGTAGTTGGAGATAATATTTTTTGTTTCAGGATATGTTTTGAAGTGGAGTGTGAGAGTAGGTGCACAAATCTCATAGTGGGAGTTGTGCACATACCAGTTTTCACACTAATTGTAAATCATAAGTATTGTTTTTCTCTTCTAGGCTCTATTACTGACATTAATTCCTAATGCTCCATATTGCTCCATACAGCAAAATCTAGTAAGACGCTAAAAAGAATACAAGGCAAAAGACACAGTGCACATTACATGCTACAGCATATTAAAGCTTAATTACTACAAGCATATAAAAGGTTGCTCCCAGGAGTTAAGTTTTTTACAACAGCACCTACTAAGTCATGGTCTACAGGATGTGCAAGAGGTATTTTATTTGGGCATAGTCCAAACTAGTTCAACAGTGATGGTGAACTCAATACACTTGGAAACAATTAAATTATTCCTTCTGGTTCCAGAAGTAATTAATTATCATTACAATGAGGCAGAACAATATACTTTATTCTGGGAGCAAGCAACTTCACTTGGTACAACACTTCTTCATATTGCTCATCATGCCAGCATTAACATGCCTTCACCACAAGATAAGATATACTTAAAAGCAAGAAGCAAAGTAGAGGTGCAACAGCTGCAGATCCTTGGAGATGCTAAGTGTTGCAGTAACTTCTCTGCAGTTGGATCATATCAATAATGCCAAACTGACAGGAAGCCACCTCTCATCACACATCTACTCAGAAACTATAGGAAGATAAGACTAAAACTTAAATACATATAACACATACAACATACACAACAGAACAGACATGGAAAGTAAAGTTTGAAGAGTATGATGGAGGAAATTGAAATGTCTGGACAATGAGAGCAGGTCTCCAAAGACCATCACTGACAGTTAGACAGACTGCTATAAGCAATTAGGAAAAAAACAAAGCTGTCAGAGGGAAGAGAGATGAGGAGAGACAAGGATATGGAAGAGCATGCCTTTTTTACTTCATCCAAACCAATAGCAGCATGATCAAATGTAGACTAGAGAGAGACTCACAGCATGGTATACCAAAGAAAATGCAAAACATGCCATCTCAAAAAAAACCCCACAGTTGAGAAACAAATACACCCAGTAACATCTTCATAAATGAGTTAATAAATGTCATTAAAATGAATGTGACATATAATACAAACGATCCATGGCACTTTCATTGGAACAGTACAATAGCTTTAATGAGTACTGTATTATGAATAACTGGACTCAAAACAGGACCAGAAATGTAAAGAATCAGGTATTTGGTTGTTGTTAATGGAAGATGAGACTGCAAGAGAACATGAACTACTGTATTGTAAGACATGTTTTGAAGGAAGACTCTGGGAAAAGAAGGACATCAATGAAGGTGTGAACGTGAAAACAATATGGCAGCACACGGGCTGGTAAAGATGAAATATACATCATTATGATACAGTCAAAATGAGGACAGGAGATATTAACAGTAGAATCTGCTTTTCAAATGCAACAATCTGATACACCAATGACTCCACAAAGGGGGAAAAAAAAGCCTTAAAAACTAATCCTGTTTTATTTTGTACTTCCTGCAAAGAAGTTAGTGCGTGAGTCACAAGAAACACTAGAGAGACAAAATACTGTTCTCTCTCTCCTCTTTGAGATTGGGGGCCCATATATAAATATATACACAGATATATATATATACACACACACATAGATAGATGAATATATATATATGTATATATGTGTGTGTATATACAGAGAAAGATAGACAAAGATGTTATCTTCCTGTGTTCTTGGCAAGGAATTAGTCCTGAAGTTAGAAGGAGTGAAGGTAGGATTGAGGTTGGAAGGAAAGGTAACGAAGAGGGCATACCGCTTTCGGCTTCTGCAAACGACAAGAAAAAAATTGCAAATCAAACACTTTGATAAGAAATCAACTGACACCAAAGCAAAAGCAAAAAAACCCTTTATTTAAAAGTCTTCAAGGCTTAAAGGTTTTTCTGCTGAGAATGAGAACAAATATATGGATAGACAAAGAGAAAAATTTACAAGAGGAGTATAATGGGGAGCAGGAGGGAACAATCCTGGTTAGGCTTTCCTTCTTGCTTATTTACGTAGGAAAAAAAATACAGGGGAAAAAGGAAGGCAGACATCCTTCTAAAATGGATTTCAGATGAGGAGTTTCAAGGTCTGCATTTTGAACTGCTATTTTTACTATATATGTAACATTGGGACATTTTCAGGTTCACGTTCTCCATGCTTCCTTTGCATTTTTCTACAAAAAAGCCAAAACCTCTCTCCAAATGAACTAAGAGCATTTTTAAGCCCTAGTATTTGGCTTGCATCAGGATGACTTTTTGTCACTCTTTTAAAGACTGAAAGCTTACAAGAATATTCATAATCAGTTCCTACTTCACTTTAATGAAGAATTACCAGGAAGAAATTTAGATATGAGTAGAATAAAATATTTCCAAATTCACATTGTTCAACAAGAGCATGTGCTTCTAAACTACATCATTTGAAATTTTATTTTAATTCCCCACTTTTTCATTTAATAAGATGCTTAGAAATGCACACATACCTAGGAGGTGAAAAACTGAAACTTTGTTGCATTACCTTTCTGGTTTCACTAAAGAATCAGAAAACCACAAATATGTAGTTAACATATTTGGGTTGAAGAGCACAGGAACAAGAAGAACAATAAAGATATGCTGCAGGTAGCTCTGTGATTGATCAGTGACTATAAGATTATCACTGATTAATAAAATCAGTAGATAGTATTCGGTGGATCAGGGTTATAAGAAAATGTGACTATCTACCTTATATGGCCTCCTCTTGGTACATACATATTCACCAAATCCAGCTGTTAATATCCCTTTATTAGTATTGCTTCCTGCAATTTTAGGCTCTTTTTTTTTCCCTACTAAATTAATTAATTGCAAACTGTTACCTGCATGGCCTTAAGTAAGAAATATATGATTGTATCACACTGTGTTACTTTTTGTGGGATCCTCTGCATCACCTTTTGATTAAGAACTCAATCCAACTTCCACTGAAGTTAATGCAAAGAATGATATGGAAGCCAAGAACAATCTGTTATGACTGCAATATTAGCACTTATGTAAGCAAATGACAACTGAGGTAATGGCAACATCAAGTTGGCCAATAATTGTTAGGAGAAAAACAGAAACCAAGTATTTCTTAACATTAAAGACACAGAATTTAGCAAATTGTTCCACTGCTGTTACTGTCATATTTTTCTTTTTTCTACCAGAGATTAAACTGTTCAGAGACAGAAGAATAGATTGTGGCTTTACATTAGCTAATGCAGAATGAGGTCATTCAATGGAAGAGTATTTTAAGAGTCCAAAGGAGCTGAACACAGTATAAAAAATCTGATATTTAAAAAAAGGATTTCTTAATCAGCATAATGTAAACAAAAGTGATATCCAATAGTACATACACCACATTTCATTTTATAGCATAGGGAAGAATCCAGCAAAATCAACTATAGGGCATGGAAATACTCATAAACAGTTGTAACACTGCTTTTTCCATGTCAAATGTCTAACACAGGTTTTATAGATTCTTTTAATAAAGACGAATTATGAAAGCTAATAATAAGTATTAAACTTTCAAAACCCCAGAAATTGTAGGATGAGATCAATTGACAGAATTGGTTCTCCTGTGAGAAGAAGCAATTGCCCTCAGAAGTGCCCTTTGGCCACTGAGAGGTAATTAGTTGCCAAAAAGATTAACTAATATGTGTCAATACAAGTTTACTACAGCTGTACAAAACATAATTTTGAAAGAGGAAAATCAAATTCCTCTGAGTCAGTATCATCATATTTTTATTATATGACCCTCCACATGTTGCAGAGAACATTTATAACATCTTTGTCACATAAAAATGAATATTGTTTAAAGCACTGAAGGACAAGTTGATGGAAGATTGACTCCAATGTTCAATCAGGTTTCTATGAACTTTTGTACAAAAAAAATGCAAGAAACACTTCTTTTCCCATCTGTGAATCTTTGCTAAAAATAATACTTTTTTTTTTCTTTTTGACTGAAGAAAGTACCCAGCCAATTGGTAATTTCAAGGTTAAATTAATCTTTTCCAGTTTCATGATGTTATTCATGGAAATTTTGTCAGAACAGATGCCCTTTAAACATGATGTTTACCCTATATTTGTTTATCCTAGATCCTATCTAAATTGGTTCTCCCAAACTAATTTAAATGAAATTTGTATTTTGAGAATACACATAGCCATAATGAATTTTGATATCACATCTGTTTTCCACTTTTCTGTTTTCAGTAGGGTAAGCTGGACCTCTGATTAAAAGTAATACACTATAAACAAAAAAATTGTAAGTTTTTCCCTACATAAAATCACTCCTGGGGATGGGACATATATACTACTGTACTTTTTACTAAACATTCTGACTTGGATTAATTTTAGGGAGGAAGAGGGCAAAAAAATGCCTTTTAGTCCTATGTGAAATGCTGCAATGCAATGGCATGCTAATTATACACTGAAATGTTTTAAAGAATAGCTATGTCCATTCTGAAAAAAAAGCAGGGAAAATTCTTGACAGTGCATTTCAGAACTGCAAAAGTTGAAGGCATTGGACATACCTGCTTTCGCGTTTTTCTGACTTGTATTCTATGGCTATCATTAAGAGCTTTAGTTTCGCAAAGACCAGTCTGTAGGAAGAGAAGAGGCCAAGAGTCAGTCCCTTTTCATAACTAACATCACATATGTACAGGTGGCTGTTCCCACTGCTGCGTCAGGTGTGAATCCATAGATGTGCTAGCCTCATTAGGAAAATTCTGGGGCAGAGAATGGTAGGCCTAGAACTTAGGTGAAGGTTAGCGTTACATTACTAAATATTAGTGGGAGACAGTTTGGTTAGTTTATCTTCAATCAACATCATCCTGGCAATATCCAAGGGCACAGCATGTTAGGCATTACATTCACATATTGGAAACATATTGGTTGGAATATATTCGCACAATACACACACGTGGAGTTATAAATAGAACTTGCAGACTGATATTAACTTCTGTTTCCATCTCATTCTTCACCCTAGTGTTGACATCAAAAGCTTGAAACTTTTCAGCAATATTGAGTGCCCCATCCCCAGTGTCTCTGCACTCTTTTTATTATCCAGACTGTATGGCAGCCTACTTAGAATAGAATCATATTCCTTGCACTTATGACAAATAACCTGAGGAAGCAGAACATTTCATTTAGTTTCAGATTTTCAAAATGTCATTGACTGCATGAATTTTAAAAGCTACACTACAAAACCTGTTCTCAAAGTCTGTACATTTCACAGGTAGCTGAGTAGCTGAACACACTGATTAGACTTCCCTTCACAAACCAAAGTAATGGACTTTTTGCTGTCTTTGTCTTTCAGTTCTTCTGGAAATCGAGCAGTCAATTCTTACAGTAATGAAAATGCCTATGCACCAAACTCATTAAACAGTAATACGACATTTTAATTTTCAATGTGCTTTTAGTAGGGCTATTAGTGCATTGGAAAAATTGAGATAAATCATTTTGTTTCACTTGAATTAGCAAACACATTTTGCTAATGTTCCAGATAACCAAATGCTTGAGGAGAGCTCCAAAGTTTAGACATGTTTCTAAATCTCAGTAAGTACCCTTTCTTTATTGATTATTTTATCTCCATTCTACCAGCAGGGATAAATGAATGTCAGCTTTACGTCAAACAGTCTCAGTCACATCTTTCTACAAACTCATATAGAAACTTGACACATCTGAAAATGGTTTGGCGTGGAGATTTAATTTTCATGACTGTAGATAGTGTTAACAGCACAAACTACCATTCATTCTGAATATAATACACATTTCTGTAATATGAGATTTCCTGTTTCAAGAAATCCACACAAACTTTTGTAGTTATAGTAAAAAACTTTTCCCCTCAGTAAACTCAACACAGTTTGGCTGACACAGTGAAAGGGTGGATTGCGCACCCCTTAATTTTATCAGCAAATTGAAGACTGGGCTCTGTCATAGCTACATCCCAGACAATTTCTAAATGGATAATATTTGTATAACAGTTGTTTCCCCCTCATTCTTATGTCATGTTTATCTCCTCTAAAAATTGGGAAAGGTGGGAGAAGTTAGAGGACTAGAAGCATACTCATCCTCCTTTACATAAGAGATGGTATTTTACTACTTCATCTATTTCCTCCTCTAGGAATGGAGTCTTCAGAAGTTTTTCTGTGTTAACTAGTTTGACATCAAGCTCATCAAAGTAGGGTCTGTTTCTTTTTAAGCATTTGCACGGTCCCTAGCAAAAGCTGTCCACAGCACTTGTGGTGACCTTTGAGTACAGCTGGAATGAAGAGCAATGCCAACCAAAGAGGAAATATGAGTGTGCCAAACTAACCTGATTATGTGGCCAGAGTATTTATCATACAAAACTTATGCATACAAATCTCTCATTCACAGACCCATTCCAGGATAAATATAAGCATTTTTCAGTCTCCAGAAACGAAGTTGCCACATGGCTTATGCTATGTCTTTCTCATAACTGAATTGACATATCGTCTCTGACATATTTCACTGATTATGAGTAAATAACTCAATTTAAAGAGATTGTTGATGAGTTTGTTCAATACCAAAAACATTTATGCTTTCATTTACAATCATTTAATTACAAATCTCCCCTGAAACCAGGCATTAAAATGTTTCAGATACTTCCATGCGGTGATTGTTTATTTCATTAGACACCATCTGATGTAGCAATATTAGGACTTTAGCAGAGTGAAAAGGTCTCCTGCAAAAAAATTAGATTTCTCTTGCAAGAAGGGAAATACTTCTGTATATTAAATGTATTTCTACTTACTCACAAACTGCAGGGAAGGACAAACCCACAAAGGCACTAGACAGATATTCTGTATACATTTCATTTGCAACTCCTTCCAGGTAGTATTTCTGCCACGTATCCTCCTCAATCTAAAACCAAAGAAACAGATGCAGAGCTCTGAGTAAAAATCACAACCTTCCTTAAAATTTACAAACAACTGCATAAACATGATTTGGATTTTAACATGTAAGTCAGTACACTGTTATGGCAATTAACATCGCTTATTTTTAAGGGATTTTCTAGAATGTTGAAAAAAAAAACCCTAAAACAGTGTCCCTGTACTCAGTAAACCAAGTATCCTATGCAAAAAATTCTTATCAAGGACATTGAGCATGGGTTGAAATAAAGTTGTCGAGAGCGTGAAGAAAAAAGTTGCCCAATTATCTCTTTTTAAAAATTGTAGAATCAGAGAATGTTAAGAGTTGGAAGCGACCTTAAAGATCATCTAGTCCCAATCCCTCCTGCCATGGGAAGGACACCCCTCACTAGACCAGGTTGCTTAAGGCCTTATCCAACCTGGCCTTGAACACTGCCAGGGCATCCACAACCTCCCTGGGCAACCTGTTCCAGTGTTTATTCTCACAGTAAAGAATTTCTTCCTAATAGGTGGCCTAATTTCTCCTCTTTCAGTTTTTACATATTACTCCTTGTCCTATCACTACAGTTCATAAAAAAGAATCCCACTCTGGCTTCCCTGTAGCCCCCTTCAGATACTGGAAGATTGTTACAAGACTTCCACACAATCTTCTCTTCTCCAGGCTGAACATCCCCAGCTTTCTCAGCCTTTGTCAGGAAGGCATTGCCAGCTGGGCAAGGGAGGGGACTGTCCCGCTCTGCTCTGCACTGCGGAGGCCATACCTCAAGTCCTGGGGGCAGTTTGGGGCACCACAATATAAAAAAATGACATTGAGCTGTTAGAGAGCATCCAGACGAGGACAATGAAGGTGGTGAAGTGTCTGGAGGTGAAGCCGTGTGAGGAGTGGCTGAAGTCCCTTGGTCTGTTCAGCCTGGAGAGGAGGAGACTGAGGGGAGACCACCACAGCTTACAACTCCCTCGTGAGGGGCAGAGGAGGGGCAGGCACTGATCTCTGCTCTCTGGTGACAGTGACAGGACACATGGGAATGGCCTGAAGTTGTGTCAAGGGAGGTTTAGGTTGGCTATCAGAAAAATGTTCTTCACCCAGAGGGTGGTTGGGCACTGGAACAGGCTCCCCAGGAATGTGGTCACAGCACCAGCCTGACAGAGTTCAGGAAGTGTTTGGGCAATGCTCTCAGGCACATGGTGTGACTCTTGGGGATGACCCGTGCAGGGCCAGGAGTTGGACTCAGTGATCCTTGTAAAGTCCCTTCAAACTCAAGATATTCTGTGATTCTATGATTCTCTTGGACTAAAAATCTTCAAGTTTTAAAAATTCAGTATTTCAGAGCTATTTCGTCAGGACTTATATGGTATTTTAGATAAGTTTGCATTTTTATCCTACAGGTTGAGTATTAACTTAGGATTCAGCAATCTTCTCCTCATGTTAAACTACTCAAAAGGCTCTTTCAAAAAAACGCTCTAAAGCACAGGAGGATTGGAAACTTGTTAAGAAATGTGGTGAAATGTAAGTTACAATATTTTTTTCCTCTTTGTTTTTGTTTTCTTTGGGGTTTTCTGTGGGGTTTAGTTTGGTTGGGGTTTTTTCTGGTTGCTTTTTTTTGTTTCTTTTTTGTTTGTGTGGGTTTTTTTGGTTTTTTGTTTTGTTTTGTTTAGGTTGTTGGGGTTTTTTTGTTTTATTCTCTTCTCCTGTTGACAGGCTGCCAAGTAATCAGTTCCTTTAGTTCTGAAGATGTAAATGACTGCAAGAATAAATTGCAATATGGAGATGTTCCAAATCACATACAGCCTGACAAGTGGGCTGCAAACAATCAGGAGAAGTTTCGTCCACAGAAATTGTTTCACCATTCAGTGACCATGTGGGATGGTAAAAGGGATTTGCATCGTGTTATTCTCCACCACACACAGAGAAGCCATATCACATTTTTTATAACCCTTTTTTTTTATAGGAAGCTTGCAAATGTTGCTGATCAGCAACTCTATATGCAGAAGAGAGATAAAGTGCAGGCTTGGTAAAAAAATAAGAGTAACGATAGCAAGGGCATGTTTGTAACTTATGGTCTATTTTGTGGCTTTTTCTTAGATTGACACCACCTGGGGTTGGAAAAAAATTTACAAATACATTACGTGTCTCCTTTCTACTTTCTTTCCTTGCTTTCTTTAGGCAGATGGTTCTGATTTGGAGGGAGGAACTCCAGATCAGACCTATAGTTAAACACTCACCCTTAGTCAACGACCAAGAAAGGATTGGAAAAAACCAAACATTCTCAAAGCAGTGATCAAGCTCCATAGATACCAGTTAGTGTTAAATTAGACTTCATTAAGTGATTGGAATGTTTAAGATATGCTCTGTTAGGATACCATGAAATGTTGATTGTTGAATTTAAAGAATGGCTGATATTTGGGATGCTAAACAATGTAACTATAAGATGATTACAACAGTCAACTAAAGATGATCTTTCTGTTTTATGTCCACCTGAACCATGACATTTTCCCCATGATTTCAAAGGCAGAGATGGTCACTTGTCTAGTATCTTTTGAAAGGCAGTACCTGCTGATCTCCTAGAAATGAAATTACTATTAAAGAACCATCAGGATTCAGTATTTTGTTTGTATTTTCTAGAGTCCTGCAGTCTCTGCAGTCCTGCAGTTTTAATAAAGTTCCACAGATAAACATAATCAGCTCTATCCATAATCCATCTCACTAACATACTAATTTCAAAATCCATAAAGTGAGGAAAAATACTATAGGAGTTCTTATGCTCTTGACTACTTTAAGCCTTAGTGATTATATTTTAAAGTTTAGGTAACTGTTGGACCCAGTCCAGAATGTGCCATACCACCACAACAACTTGAATCTATATCTTCCAGATTCCTCTCTAGTACTGTAAACACATCATTATCTCTCCCTGACTAAGTCACACTTCTGATGCCATTCTGTCTCCTGGATAGTCCTAAAACAAATTACCCACTGCTTCAAAAGCCTATATGAAGAATAGCTGGAAAATTACATATTGCATCCCAAGAGAAGAAATGTAATTTTCATCTGTATCTTAAGTCATGATACTTCTCTGCTCTCCTCTATCTTAAATATAGATACAATATTGTTATCAGCAAATACATTTACATAATACAATCAATTCCTAGTGAGATGTGGTGACAGAGATATGAAAAAATGAGCACAACCATTAGTATTGTCAGGAGAAAATGAAAACCCTTAAGACACCCAGTCCTACACCCAGCAGTGTAATTATCAGAAGCCCTGTGGCTTCAAATGATCTATCTTGTTCATAGCATTTGCTTTTCAGTGTAATGACATGAATAGTTACATGAAAGAGATTGAGTGTATTTGAACCTGATCATGGTATATAATCGCTTCTGCCAAGATCTAAGTATCACTATCAAGACAGAGAACAAATACTAGAGTTGCAGTGTGACCTAGGATTTTTCATGGCATTTTGCAAGGGAAAGGAGAGTGAAGCATCTTTACAAATATTAAGGAAGTAACAAAATTAAAATTCCTTTATAGCACAGTGAAAGCAGATGTAAGGTCTGCTCCTTAGCGTTGAATAAGATCAGCTCATCACCACCATGGAAAGAGCACAGTACAGGACAAAGCTTTTGAGGATGTTTAATGTTACAATTCTCTTCTCCACAGCACAGTATTTCTCTAACAACACAGATGAGAATGAAAAGAAAGTACCCACAGAATCATAGAATAGTTTGGGTTGGAAGACACCTTAAAGATCTTCTCATTCCATCCCCCTACTGTGGACAGGGATACCTGCCACTAGACCAGGATGCTCAGAGCCCCATCCAACTGGCTTTGGACACTCCCAGGTATGAGGCAACCACAACTTCTGTGGGCAACCTGCTCCAGTGTCTCACCACCCTCACAGTAAACAGTTTCATCCTAATGTCTAATCCGATCCTGCCATCTGTCAGTTTAAAGCCATAACCCCTTGTCCTAACGCAATATGCCCTTCAATATTCTTGATTAGTAGTTGAAAAGGAAGCATATACTGAAATCAATTTGGTTTAAATATTTCCTCCCCTTCACCTATAATGCCCTTTCAGTCCACTCAAATTGCTTGAGTGAATGTCTAGCTCTGTTATGCCTTTACACATGGATATCTAAATCTGACAGAGAAGTAATTGACTGAAAGAAGTTCTTATGGTCATATCATAGAGTGGAGCTTCTTAGATTTATAGTCTTATAATTGCATTTCCTTAATTATTATAAATTACCAACTACCTCTTTACTCAATTTCAATGTCTGCTGAAATCAAAGCTAACAAATATCCTCAGTATCATGAAGATTTTACAAACTCAGTCAAATATTTCCACCATTTTCTATATGCAAGGATGATTTTTAAAATTTGTATAAAAAGAGTATATTTTATAAAACATCAAATATGCAAATTAAGATTAGTTCCAATTTCAAATGAGATTTATGCACGTTTCCTCATTAATACTAATGTAGAATTTTGTAGTGTATCATGGCAGAGAGCGTATTCTTGAAATACAATGACATCTAATTCTTTTTCAGATGTGGCCTTGATGGATTTGAACTGAAAGGCATACATGCTCTACTTCTAATAGTTTCAAATTTACAAAACAGGGCAAGATCTCTATCCAGTCATGAGGTGAAAGATAGATTGGTGTTGATCTGCTCCAATGGTTGACTGAAAATGCAGACCCATGGTAGACTTTAGCCCAAGACAAATATACTCTTATCACATAGACTGATACTATGTGAAAACAGCAAACCACAACAAGTTTAAACTCCTAGAATCAATGATTAAAAACATTACAGTCAGGAAGATCTTTACATGATATTTGAAGATAAATGTATTTGGCAGCAGGCTATATTTAACATTTGGTCTAGGTCCTGTGAGGAGGATCATGCAATCAGTTTAATATGTAGCTTCCTGAAGAACCTCATAATAAATCGAGACATTGCATTTCCTTCTCACCCCCCTTTTAAAGCCCTCCTACATTTCAAGGAATTCACTGTTTGTACTCCAGTTTCACACTTTAAAACAGTCCAAGGCTGCCTAGGTGGTCAAAAATAAATAGCAAACAAGTTGATGTGTTCCATCCGTGTAGGTAAGCATCCAACAGATGTAAATCTGTATGGGTTTTGTTATGTCTCTCTCTCAGCCTGGACTACAAAGGAATGTAAAGTGGGCATTGCATATGTGATCAATAGCTGCCAAAAGAGTCCTCAAAACATTCCTGCTCTCAAAATAGCTTAGAGGATAATAGAGACAATTCTAGATAATTTTCAGATCTAGAATGAGGTGTACTGGCTGTCTTACCTATAGAGCAAAGGTAAAACTAATTTGGCTGTGGACTTGTGTTACACTCGAGTACCACATTCCACATTTTAATAATTTACACAACAATACTAACTTAGATTGGCTTGTAGGATTGCATACAGGGACAAAATTCAATCACCTCTGCTTATTATTTCATTTATCTGCTTTTTGCAATGTTTTTCATATGGATAGACTTCTGGTATGTACTTGTTAATCCAAACAATACAGGAATTGCAGTACAAGACAGTATTTCCATCTTTTTCTGAGACTGCGCAAGTTAATAAAGGGTCCAAACTCCTTTTTTAATACAACTGTAACAGTCTATGCTATAAGAAGTCTGGACTATTAAAACAGAGTTTATAGGTGTAAAATTTTGAGGGTTTTTTTTTCCCCTTAGCATATAGTTTGGTGCAATCTATCTGTATTTAAGTGTTTACAGAAGTTTAATCTTTTTGAGCTGATTTCATTTTTGTTCAGTTTGGTGCCAAAATAATATAAAAAATTCCACATGATACTACATTGCTAAAACCAAAAGGAAAATATTAGGGACAAATATAATATTTTGAGGTTTCTTAGTTTGTGTTACTTCTAACACTGAGCAGACTGTTTACACAAATATTTTTGCTGTAAAGTAACACATAATGAGTTAAATGTGTGCAATGTCACTATCGATCATGTTCATTTGTGTTTGACTGACCAAACATTTATGGCACATTAAATCACTTTCTAATCACGCTATGGAGGCGGAACAAGCACACATTTCAAGCTTTCATTAAAAATACAGACGTTTCCGTACATTTTCTTGGCAATCTCCTGACTGGTGAGAGACTCCACTAACAATGTTTACCCCAGGAATTTATGAAGGTCTGACAGTACTTAAATTCAATGTTCTTAATGAAAAGGGGTGAAAGCTCTTTCAGGGAACAGACATATTTCTCTTCAATAGAGTCCTCTTTAGCAATTCTAATCAGTGAGCTGCTCTCCTGCAATGCACTGCTGATTCACAGCCACCACTCAGTAAGTTTTCTTTTTCAAGTTTTCAGAGTGAGACAGACATGAGAAAGAACATCCTTTCAGAAAAATAAATAAACCTTTTGTTATCACCAATAGGGTTGGATTCACATAAAGAAATGTGTCTCAATTCCTGTACATTTATTTGGCTTCAGATTTTAAATTAGTCAGAAGTCTTTGGAAGTAAAGATGTGCATTTTAGTTGTCTAGAAAATTCACTCTTAGTTAAGTGGCAATGTATTGTGTTATGGCATTTTTCGCTCCCAGTGCCATGTGAAGATGACATTTGAAGTCACACAAGTTAAGGTATGTCTGCATACTACTCTGTTTGTAACTGTATACAACCAGACACAAGGGCAAAACTGACAATGACAGCTTCCTCCAAATCAAATTCATTGCTATTTTTATGTTTATTCTGTGTATAGAGAAATACTCAGATGTAATTCGAGTAATGCCTTGCAAAGCTGAGCCTTCAGCTTAAAACTGTTCATCAACGAGATCCAATCTGTAACTGTGCTGGAACTACTATAAGAATATCTTATAAAATAAGGAAACAGATAATGGCAGAAGTGGTTAGATATTTCTTCTTGAAACATGGTGCCTGGACATTTCCAGGTTTTGATTTCTTTAAATGTTTTTAGCTAAAAATCCAGGCCATAAACGTGTGTGTTTGTAGTACAGTTCCCCCATAGTCAGACATTTGTACACTTTGTCATTTTGTGAATATCTCCATTTTCTCACTGTTTAAAATCAGTACTAAAATAACTTGAAATAACTTGACTGAGGCTTCTGGGGATACCCATATATTTGGATCTCCTTAGGAGAAAACTGACCCTTTCTGATTTTGGAAAGACAGAAGGTGAGCAAAATTTTCACCTGTACTCTGATGCCAAGACCAAGTTCATACAACAGGCTGCCTCAGTAATTTGCATACATTGTGACTGTTACAAATGTTTGAGACTCCTCAGAGTCTTGGGTTACCACAGCAGGCAAGAGTGAGAGAAACCAAACTGACTGGCAAGGAGAATGATGTTCACAAAAGATATAGTTTTCTTCTGAGATATAGGAAGAAAGGATTAATATCCAACTGGCCATATGCTGAAGAGTCACAAACAGATTCTAGGTTTGCTGAAGTAAAACAACTTCCTTTTCTTGTTTGTTTCAGTTGGGGTTTTTTTTTCAGAACATGAATAAAGATGAAGATACTGTAACTGCAGGCAGTGAAGTGCAGAGCCCAGACTTCTTTCCATACTGAAAACTGGCATTTTTTGACTAAATGGAATAGCATGAAATATTTTTGACACATGGGAACCTGCTGTCTTCTAAGGATACCTTCATAATAATGTCAGAATTTTATAAGAAGCAAATAAACTGCAAACTAAAGCAGTTAGTGCACTGTCCTGCACTAACATATGCAGCTCTAAGAGAACAGTCCTGGCTTTGCCATCTGAAGACATTAGGGTAGTTTATTTTTATTTTTTGCTTATTTGCACAATGGACTTGAAGTGGACCATGGCCTACCCTTTACTCTAGTGTTTCCTATCCCATTAATAACACCTACAAGACTGGTAACTGCCCACTCTTTATGTTTGGAATCACTGTCCCAGAAAGGAACTAGGAAGGATGCACTGATAGCTGCAATCGAGGCTTTGGTCCACTGAACCAGTACAGGAGCCAAGGAAGTCTAGGAATAACTGAGTTAAAATTTTGCAATCTAAATCCAAAAGAGCTCTTTGACTGAGGAGAAACAAATACATGAATGATGTTGTGGGAATTTTGGGCTTCAGTTCTAACATAAGTTCCTTATTTACTGACAGTCAGAGGTCTACTAGTCACTCGATGTAACAAAATGACCAGTCCCTTTTTCTGGGCACCTTGTTGCTATATGGGACTTATATAAATCATATTTTTGTTTTAGCAGTAGGGACTTTTCTTGTAGACAAACATGTGGTTTGTCTAAAATCAAGCAAAAACACAAAATGCCAGAAATATCTCCCTGACAATGGATGATACTTGGGGAAATGGTTTAAAGGCCAGACACTTGCTGAATAAAAATAAAAACATAACTTGACAGAACCTGGCTTATTCTCCAATTTTCAGCAAAAAACTTTTGCATGGAAGCGTGTGTTGGTTTTTTCTGTCTTACAAAAATCTGTTAATGTCTTTATATCTTTTTCACATTTGAGTCATGTTCTCTACTCCAGTTTCTGACAACTTGAATTGCAGACTAATAGGTTTTAATGAGACAAGGCATTACCTTTATGAATGACCTCATAGAGAAGAGGTTGGCTAACATTGTTGAAAGGCCTGGTGCCAGGCAGCTCTGGGCTATGAAACCCAGCTTCAGCTCAGCAAGACAGATTGCATCATCCCCTTCTTTCCAGTTCCAGCTTGGGATATTTAGTAGATGGGCCTGGAAAACAAAGAAACAAAATATCCCAGAGGTGAAGTAGCAGAAATACCTCCTTAAATCCAGTGAGGTATTGAAGATAGCAGTGAATTATTTTCTCGGTTAATGTCTTGAATTTTTCTGAGCAGGCAGAAGCACTTCAAGTGTTTCAGAGCTTAATTCTATGCTAAGAAATGTTCCACTTTTACCTACTAGAGATAAAACCTTACATGTCTCAAAACATGCTGGCTGTGACACTCTGTCAGGCCCATCTTCACACCTGAATAAATAGCATATTGTAAAGCTTTCCTTCCCTTCTGTATATTCCTTTCACAGCACTTTGAGGTACTGTCTGACTGATAAGGGACACACATAATATACAGGAAGCTAATATAACTTAGATTACAACTCATGTGAAGCTGCAACCTATAAAGGATACTATAATTTAAAAAGGTATACAACACCATCTCTTTTCTGTTTCATTTCTTCCACCTTGAAGAACAGTACTTGGCTGCAAAAATCCAAACTTTTTTCTCTGACTGCTATTTATAAGGATAGAATGAAGAAAATAACTATTAAGACACACCTGTAGTATTGAAACTGATCACTTAGATAATTATAAATATTGTTCAGTTATTGGCATAACTCTGTGGGATTTTCTCTGACATGTAACTTCTACGTTTGCATAGATACAAGGAAGCAGAGTCTTTCATTCTTGTTTCCCTTCCTAAGTTAATACCACAGTTCAACACTTTAATGAAAACAATTCTTGAAGACACAATCATTGGCATAGCAAACAAACTACAGTATTTAAACAATCTTCCCTCTGTTTAAAGCAGAGAAACACCTTACTTTTATTCTATAAAAAGACAGGCTTCTTCCATAACATACAGGAAGAGGACATAGCAAACTACAGTAGTTGTTCTTGTTCTAGCAACAGGTTACAGGTATAAGGAGTTGTTATCAAACCTTCTTAGTACCAGTTTTACTGTGTATTTCATTGAATGAAGGTTTACACAGTCAAGCTTCTTCTCCATTGGGCAGTGGTTGATTCTTTCAGAAATAATGAAAGAAGCAGGCCACATATGAATACTGTGTTATCTGATATATTCTTCCTAACCCTGTTAGTCAGCAGTTTATGGACTTCCTTATCTAAGGATTGACTAAATTGACTTCATTGTGTTTAAAGGTCACAAATTTACCACCAAAATTTTTTTCAAATTCCTTTCCAAAGTGGATTTGTAATTCTGAACTTCACAATACTTTTAGCACCAAATTCCACAACTGAGTATGTTTGATATTTAAAACCACATAATTGTATTTACTTTGCACCTGCTGCTTGGCAATTTCAGGTCTGGATCGTCACACCAGAATCAAAAAATCACAATAACCTCCAATAAGAGCAAAAGTTAGAGAAGCTAAATGGTGAAAGGTCATCTTGAATCAATAGCAACTACCAACACTGTAGCTTTGAGAATTAGATCCTAGGCAACTAATAAATGTCAAGATTTTGATAAAGTCCCTTGCATATATAAATAAAACTAAATTACTTTGCAACTAGATTACATGACAAGGTTTATGAAAACGTTTTAGTTTGGAAAGAAAAATGCTTGCTGTTGATGGAACTAGAAAAATTATGTATGAGTGAAAGCAATGTAGCAAAAAACTCTGAGAAGAAACACTGGCCATTGCATTACCTTATTGTGGTACTGCAACATCTGAGTGATAATTCTTATCTTCGGATGATAATTCTTTATTGAAATAACTCTAAAAAGAAAAGGAGAAACAATTAAAATAACTTTTAACTGATAGGGTATTTGGATATTGCATCCAAATACCTCTATTTTACAGTGTTGTCAAGTCCCACAATTAAAACTGTACCCCCTTATTCATCTGCCTGTAAAGCAAACTGATTGATGTCAGACCTTTGAAATATTTACACATAGTCCAACTGAGTTAAGAATTAGTGGCCAATACTAGAGAGCAATATACCTCAGGAATTATTCAGCTGAATGGTTTGCTCTCATGTAGTTTGCAGAAAAAAAGACTTGTTTTAGCAGTTCTGTTCAGATACTCATTCTGTTACGAAAATAATACAGTTGGAATTATTACGTTATCCTCAGTGATTATCTTTGTGTCTTTGAATAAATACAATTCATCAAGTTTCCCAATGATAAATGTCTGAAAAAAATTACTTTCTTTCTGCCCCATCACATATTATTTACTTATAACTGCTAGACATGCATCATATCTAAATACCTTGAATAATGATTTTGTGCTACACATGCATATTCATCTCAATTTTGAAGGATTAATCCAAAGATCCATATAAAAACTGATATCCAAATGCTGAATTTATAAAATATGTGGCTACTTTCATAATCTGCACATTTTCTGCATTCTAAATTACTTAATGAATCTAAGGTATACTCAACTGTGTACATACTTTAAGCGGCTGGAAAGAAAATTGTCTGAAAAATGCATGAATTGATAATGTGCTATAAAAAAGCATTGAGCAAAATAAGAGATGAACAGCTCAAAGAAAATAAGTTTTGTATTTAAAAACTAAAGGTAGACAAAGAAGATGAAACAATGAAAAAAAAAATCTGACATTACAGAATCATCAGTCTCGTAAGACTGAATGCCGTAAGTGTTGACATTGGTGTTTTGTAGAAAGTATCTTGTAAACTACTGGTCTGACTTGGGCTTTGAAGCACATCAAAACTAGAACAGGAAACATACATTGCATTATTTTAACAAGTCTTCCTTCTAATTTTCCATTTCTTGCTGGATTGTTTACTTAAATATTCAATTTTTTGATTATATTATGAGAAAACAGACGAGAATTCCACTCACGTTAAAATTTTTGCATTTTTTCACATTAAATGCATTAAATCTATAAAGAATGTACCAATCTGAAATGGGAATAATTTTTACGTATTTATGCAATCAATGTCAAAATAAAGTTTCTTGCATTGCAACTTAAAACTATGTTTGTAAAATTAAACTAGGTATATTTTTGCCTTGTGTCTCTTTCTCAGATAGCTACTTCTCTTGCACACAATGGTAGTTTTCCAGAAGAGCAATTTTAGTAGCACTTTTTTATTTCTCCCCTTCCTTCAACACACAGCATGCAAACATCTGACAAGCCAGTAAAATTAATTTATAACTCTGGCCAATCCAATACTAGAGAACTTTTAATCAATCACTGACTGAGGTCTGAATTTTAAAAAGGAGACTCTTCTCATTAAAACTAGGATTGTATGAACAAAACAAAAAAACGGAATGGCTTAGGTTTGTTTTAACTCTAGCTGCCATCTACTGACTGACTGTTTCATCTCCTTCCTTCAGAGACTGCAAGGAGGAAAGTAGGAGATCTGGTGGTCCCTAATGTGGTAAATGCCTCGTCAATCAAAACAAGCAATGATTGGTCTTTAGCGTTAAAAAAAGCAGGATGGAGACAAGAGAAAATTCCCTTGTGTACTTTGCTATCCCCTGGGCAGTGCTTTACTTATAGGAGCAGATCCACCACAGAGCAGTGGTGTATAAAATGCTGATGGGTGCTTCTGCCCCATCTTTGACAGCAGCACATGCAGGGCATGTGCTCATTTCATCTATTATTACAACAACCTAACTGCATTCCCTTTCCTCTCTGCATTCAGCTAGGAACACTCAAACCCCAGATCCTGCAAAATGACTAAGAGTACCAAAGCCTGAGTTCCAAGTTTCTCTTCTGACACACTCTAAAGCAGATAGATTAAACAGCTGAGGTAGGAATTTACGTTATTCTCACCTCTGGACTTTTGTGAGGATCTTTTAATTTGTTCTCTAAAAAAAAAAAAATCCTACAATGTTCTTTAAGTGCAACAGATCAGATATAAAATTAGCTAATCAGAGTTAAGAACCTAAAAGCTATTAAAAACTACAGACTTTACCTCATAATATTGGAGGCATCTTCAGCATCTGGGTCAGCGCAGTATTTATTGGCAAGGATTAGGCACGCATCTGCTGACTCTATCTGAGACATCAAAGAAAAAGGAAACATATATAGCAACGTCTCTTTCCAGCCCTTCTTCGCTCATAAAGTACCACGGAATCTAGCACTGGCTGCATGAGCGTGTCAGTTCTTAATATTGCTAATCAAAAACGTTTCTAGGCTAATGTGAATTCATGCCAGTGATTACAACCACTCGTACACAGAGAATTTCTTGGAACTTGCTTACGATGATCAGAGCAGGTCAGTAGTTCAATTGAATTTTGACAAACTCTTACTTTGTAACACCTGAGCCACAACGGTGGTAATGTTTTGTAAACAGATGCTGGAATTTAGACTTCTAAATCCATGGGAAGTTCCTGTCACATCAGTACAGTGCTCCCACAAGTCCTGCAGCTTTGTTTGGGAATTTAAGTACCTTCCTGTTCAAGACAGGAATAGGTGGCTGAACTGATTTAGAATCTAAGCATCAGATTTAGAAAGCAAGAGCAGGACAACTGATCAATTCACAGGACCTCTAGATTCACACAAACCTGAGCTTTACAGAACTCAAAGCAGATGACAAAAGTATTTTTCAGGGTATACAACCAAATATTAACACAAAGAAGGGTGGAATACAGAACACAAAATAAGAGCACACGGTTTTATGGTCTTAATTAGAACATGTCCTGATGAACTGAATCAGTGTGGGTTGGACTACAAAAAACTTAAGCTATTTCTGCAGTCAAAATGGACAAAAAACATGGTTAGTACCCCAAACAGTGTTAATAACACTGTACTAAAATATTCTTGGCTTAAGTAGCCAGTTTACATTCCACTGGGGGAAAAGACAAAAAGAAACAAAAACATTAATGATGTATATGATAACTTGATTTTTCTTTAATTTTTTTTTAAGCTTCATGCTTTAAGAAAAAAAACAATTTACCATTTAGAAATTCTAGATTATAAAACTATCTAAGTTTATCTACCAAAAAATCGTAAGTTGCATTTTTCTTTCAGGATTTCAGACAAAAGAAAAAGGGTTTGGAAGATGAAAAAATATTTTTAATTGTTCTGATAAGTTAAGACAACAGTGTTTTGAGCAGTTACTGTAAGACAGCATCCTGCCATAGCAAACATTAATGTAAAATAGACTCTTGAATGAAATGTCAAAGAAAAATTCATAAAGAGTTCAATGGAATAGCAGACAATGTATCTTAAGTCACTGTTGCTGTAGCCTTGAAGATCTACAGATATGGGAAAAATGGTTTACAAGAACAGATATAATTTATTACTTAAGAGATGGGAAAACATTCTTTTGGGGTTACACGAAGAAGGGCTTTAGTGGTTTGGTTATTTTTTTTTCAAACAATACAAGGAGTACTTAGAAAAATTAGCAGGAGAACAGAACAACAGAGCTGTTACCTTCACTCTCGCCAAGTCATGGGGATTAAGGACTGAACCCTGATAAAATTCCACCTGAGTGAAGTGTCGTTTAAAAAGAGCTTCCAGCTCAAGGTTAGGGGAGATACTGCATTGGAAAGAGAAAGAAAACACAAGAGCAAATTAAAAGTCAGGTTCTATAACTGCTCCATTTCCTGCATTTACAAACCCTCCCATTTATTTATTTTAGGTATTCAGACTTCTGTTGATGCTTTTTCTGTGGTGTGGAAGCAGTGTGCCTTAGTTAAAAGATAAACACTACATTGCTTTCACTGCCTTACTTCTGCCTGCAGTGCTTCTGGCCCACCGTGTTGTGCTGCTCTCCACGTTTCCAAGGGATGTGAATCCAGAAGTATGGGTGCAAACATTTGAAAACATCCTCTCACAGCATTCTACCCAGAAATTATACAGTACCACAATCATCCTCTGCATCTCCCCACCATTCCCAAAACAGCTGACTGTTGAATAAAAGAGCTCAATGCAAGATCACTAAAACTAGAAAAAGAAACCTGACAGGGACCCTGTGGTCTGTATGAGCTACAATTAAAACAAACATAATGACTGTTACTTTCTGTCTCATTTCATTTTGATAGAAACAAAAGAAAAATTAAATGGGTTAGAGCCAACTACAAACATGGCACCAACCTTATAAACATCTTTTCTGGTGCCACTCACTAAAATAGAAGGGATTTAATGGCTACACAGGCACAAACAAGTAGCAAGGTGCTACACCCCTTTCATGTGAATATGCAGTTCCCTGATCCCTACTACCACATATCTTTCACTGTGGAAATTTAGATCTCCAATTTCCTCTTGCAGTCACTTGCTATTACACAGAAAGGGAACACAAAAAAATGATGTAGTTACTTAAGCATATCATATCTAGTTCAAATTGATAAGACTAGGTGAAAAAATTGTGCAAGAGCTGCTGATTCTTAGTTTTCAGCTTCCACTCTTAAATCATCACAAATGATTCCTTATCTTTTTAATCATTTTCTCTGACAAAAAGTGCAGAATGAGTTGCTGAATGCAAAAATATTACTCATTTATAACTTGCAACTCTTCTAAACAGATGCCATTACAGAGCAGAAAAGATACTGTCTCCTATCACATGGCTTTTTCTAGCAGTTCCTCCCCTAGGCATGGCTATTTGATGTTGTGTTACATGTCAGGCAGAGCCTGCAAGAAACACCAACCACCTCAAGACACTTTTTCAAATTCCACATCAGAAATAGGCAAGATATTATATGTGTGTAGGTATGTTTTTATAATGTAATAAACAGCAGTAATGATTATCACCATGACAAGAATTTCACCTCTATCATCAACATATTTGTAAAATATCTCACTTATATTAAAACTAAATCTGCACCTACATTTTTCATTTTACAAATACTATGTAATTTGAAATAAGCATTTTCCTAGAGAAATTCAGGGTGAAAAGTCATTTACAGATACTGTAAGTTTGTACAACAAACAGTGTTTTTCATTAGTTTTACTGATTTTAATAATTTTGGTAGTTTCCCTAGGAATATTTACCATTAAAAAAAATCTCAGATGTATTTATTTGCCTTTCAAAATTTTTAATTTTATAACCTGATCCTCAATTCAACTATGCATTTAGCTATCTACCTCACAGACAACACACCTGGGTCTGAAGTCTGTCTGCTTGAAACATATATAATTAGTAGGGGGTTATGAAAAATGCAGAAAAAAAAACTTTTCTCATGACATATTGTTAATAAACTTAATTGCAAATACTAATTTTCTGGTTATTTGGAGCTTTAAAGATTCTCTGTATTCCCAGAAGATACGGCTTAATTTGATGAGTTTTAGTAACAGACGATAAAACCAATCTTGAGAGATTACTCACTTATGCAGAAAGACGATTTCTACGTTGACATCATCCCTATCCTTGTGCAGGAAGTCCTTCAGGAAGTTCGACACACTTTCAAGTGTTATGTGACCACAGACAACTATGTGCCTGTTGCAGAAAAAGCAGAGTTAATCTTGCAAAGAAGGTAAAACAAGCAAGCAAGAAAGCAGAGATGGAAATGATAATTTACTGAGAAAAAAGAGTATTAGTCTCTTCATGACGTTTCTCTAGGTCCTATTCCACAAAGTCAAAAAAGGAAAACATGAATTCCAAAAAGTTTTTTGTAACTGCAAATATATATATATACACTCTCACCTGTAAAGCCATTTGCCCATGTTGTATTACACATTTAACAATAAGCAGCATTGTTATATATATGTTTATACATTATATTAGGCAGTCCCTTTCAAAGTCCTATTTCTTTATTTTACACGTCTTTCTCATTAGCTTTAACTCCTCTAATGAGATGTACTGTTTAGATTTTGGGTTATGACAGCAAATCTCCCTAAAATGATTCAATATATTCCTATAGTTGAAGTAGACTTTTATGCCAAGGAAGGTAGTGCAAAGCTTGCCAATTACAAGCCATAAGCAGCAAGAAATGAAATATTTTTCTTACCACAAATCCTAGAAAGAGACTACTCTACAATAAAAAGTCATTGTTTACTATTATCACTTTTCTGGCAGAGCACAGTGTGTTGAACACTTATTTTGAAATAGGATAACTCCTTTTGCATGAGTACTTAATGACATCAGCAGGATTCAAATGCAATTTTAGAAATAGCAACAGTCTAAAATTTCAGTTGTTTCATTTTACTTAATAGACAAGAAATAGATGTTTATAGGACACTCTGGCCATGCTGGTTTGCTTTTAACATAGGTTACTATGAATGTTTATTGCTAAACTCACTATTCAGTTTCTGTTTTGCCTTTTTTATTTTTTTAACAGAAGTTTTAAGTGCAGTAAATGTACAGAGCAGAGTCCTTGAACTGCAAACACTTAAAAGTACAAAAACACGAGTTAGAGCTTTCCTATTTTATGAGATGGTAAGCACAGTATCAGAAAACAAGACGTTAAATATATCAGGTCAGCAATTTTCCTTGGGGGAAGGGGTCATTAAGAGGTTTCCTCTGGGAGCTTTGCAACCTGGCAGAGTTTGCAGCAGGCTGGGTACTGGGGAGAACCATGCCCCCACCAGAAGGACTATTCCCATTTCCCTGATGGTCAGTTGCCTGAGTTGCCAGAGGTGTACATATATGTCTTATTGCATTGTTATATATAAAACAGCAATGCAAATGGAAAACCTCAGGAGATTTCAGATTCTGAAGGGATGTTTAAAACCTTAGTAGTTTACTGATGTAAATTCTGAACAAACTGTTTGGTATCCTACATTACACTAACATATTGGGAAATTCTTGCTGTCTAGTGGTATTCAATGTTTTTCCTGGATGTAAACCCATCTAGCATCAAAAACCTACAAAAAGTCACAGGGAAATGATAAACAGCAGCTAAAAATAATAATTTGTATTCCTTATACTGTCTGTGCACATTTTCCAAGATGACTAACTTTACTATGGATAGTATTTTCTTTAAATGTCTCCATCCATTACTAATTAAGAAATTCAACTTTCCATCTGAACAGTTTATGCATTGCTTTTGATAGCAGAAAAGATTCCTGAGGAAGTCCTTTGTACAGATCTAGTGCTGTTATCTTTAGCTGGGTCTCTTCCTGAATGCTCTTCTGATACACTGCAATCCTGTGCAGAAAATTTATCTCCCTGGCTGATTTCACTTAATATGGGGTTCTTTTCTGTCATTAATTAGAGTCCACATTTTAAAAGTATGGCTGTGCGACCCAAAATATTGTGTTGCAGAAGAAATTATCAGAGTATCAAAAGATTACAAGATAATTCAAGCTATAAGATACCTCCAGAGGTTATTTGCTACAAAAAGCTCCTGCTAAAAGCAGATGCATTTGGTACAATCCTGTTATGACTCTCACTGAGTAGAGACAACAATCTGCTCCAGTGAAAATAAAACATTTGGCTGCCAAATACTCTTGCATTTGGGCATCAGGA
Organism: Orthonyx spaldingii; assembly: GCA_013397795.1. Taxonomy (NCBI): domain Eukaryota; kingdom Metazoa; phylum Chordata; class Aves; order Passeriformes; family Orthonychidae; genus Orthonyx; species Orthonyx spaldingii. The sequence continues at coordinate 1,330,406 of VZTJ01000539.1, forward strand.
CTAATTCTTTTTGAAGTGTTAAAAAGCATCTGCACTGTGGTTTCATTTTATACTCTGATTTGGAGTTGTAATCTATTCTTTTCTTCTTTGCTATTCTTATGTAGTGCAAGGTAGTCCTGAACAGTGACTGCAACAAAACCTCCTGGCTTTCAAAGAATATTTCCTGATAAGGTACTTGCCTTCATTTTTGGTTGACAACTCCCACCAAAAAAACCTTCCCTTAACAGAAATTATATTTTTGCTTAGAAGTAAAAGAAATTGAAAACAGACTTCCTACTTGCCCACAGAGAGTCATTAGGTACATTATTTAAGAAAACTTGAGCTTATATTGTTCCAGTCTGTCCTGTATATGATTTAAAGATGTATAACTTCCTCTGTTTGTTTCAGTAACCCTTCTCTTAACTTTTGTTTTTTTAAACACCCACTTTTTTCCATGCAATGAGATGTTAAGTAAAGCCAACATAGTGGATATCTTTTGTTTTCTGCAAAAGAATTGGTTTGTAGAAAGATACTGAATTAAATTTACTGGGTCAACAGAAATGTCTAACCTCCGCATTAGACATTCCTTTATGAAAAACCTCAAAATGAATGCATTATCATTATTTCAGCGGTTTTCACTTCTTTAAAAAGAAAACATAGAAAGTTCTATGATTTAGGAATTTAGTAATATTTATTACTGATAGGTATTTAGGAGGACTGATGTTTTTGTTAAGCAATAGTTGTCATTGGTATCACTTATTACATATGAAATGGTTTAATATACTAGTGGGAATCCATATGACATGATTGTGATGCTCCAAAAGAAATCTTTTACAAAGAGTCAAAAGCTTATCAGGACCCATATTCTATCAGCAAAGACAGACTAATCCATCCTCTCCCATATGTATTTAGCATCCTCAAAATGAAATTGATAAATATGAAAAAATATGAAAATATTTCAATTATGAAGAATTGGCACAGATGTACACAGTTGATTTCAACTGTGATTCCACATAATTGAAAGTCTCTACAGTACCTATTTTTTTACACCCTAGTATTGACATAATGATCCATTTACTAAAAATACTCCAGCTTCTTATAAATTAAACAAAAATGGTGATAAAAAATCCAAAGCTACTAAAGAGACAAACTGTCTCAGAAAGGAAAACAATGAAATGAGCAAAAGTTAAAACATCTAGATTTCTGACATAAGGTAATTGAGAACATACAATTAATCCATGTAAATAGCACTGTAAATGAAAACAGATCCACTGTGAATGGGATTCTTCATAAAGAATCTTTGCATGGTTCTTCCTTCAGAGAGCAAAATATAAAAGGCAAATATTTTGCCTGTTTATTTTGAAAGAAATATCCATTTTATTGTAAAGAACCTGAAAAAACTCACTCCAGAAATAACAAATACAAAATTCTGTTCAGTATTCAGCTGAATACTTGGTGTTCACTTGTCAAGTAACTAAAGGAAGTGTGGTGCGTATTGCTCTAGGTGCCTCTATAAAATTATATTTATATCATATACATACGCTCAGATCTTTTCATAGTATTTCTGCTTAACATTCTGATCATTCCTTCATCTACTGACCATCTAAACTCTTTATATACCAGTAGCAGGCTGCTGTGGTAGAAGCTTGTCAAGTCTAACAGGTTCTGCTCAAAAAAAGGATGGATGTCAGTCATGGTTTCTTATTAAAAAAAAAGTCAATAAATTCAACAGAGATTGTATATGTAGTCTGTTTGTTTATCTATTAGTGGTATGCACTCTTAAACAAATCAGTTTACATTACATTTCTAGATGCTTGTGCTTTTCATGATTTACCAAACATTACTCAGGATTCTGATAATTCAGTTCAAAACTTAATGTGTGTGCTTATGTGTCTTTCTCTTATTTCAATACAAACTCCCCTCTCAGATTAACACTGTTGGAGTAGTAAGTGCTGTGCAGCCACAATGTAGCCAGTGTGTACAGTTATCCAGAATACCACGTTATAAAATTATAACCATTAAAAAAACTTGCCTATGTATTGCATATATGACAAAAGCAAAGGCTGAGAACAACACATTTAAAATAGACCTTCCTGGACCAAAATAAGACAAAGCAGGTTGGTTTTTTAAAAATAATTCCAGCAAGTAGGAAATTCAAAAATTATATTTCTGAAACTTTTTGCATTAGTCATTCGTATCTGTGACAAGAGTATAAAATACTCTGAAATTACGACATAATAGTTGTAAAAAAATAATTAAACTGTTAGCTAATTTCTCAATCTGATTCTTCCATCAAGCTCTATAAATCTTCTAGTGAAAAGGAGACAAGCAGAAAATATTAAAGGATATAGAAAATCGACTGTCAAGAAAATTTAACATTTTTTTCACCTACAACTGTTTATTCAAAAGTAGATTTTTACCATTCTCTTTATTCCTGGAGGATTAAAAATCTCAAAAGTGTTGAAGTTACTGAGAAGCCAAAAGCACTGACTTTCAAATATGTGTCAACATTAAAAATATATAAGCATATGACCACACAGATGTAATTGCAGCATGTGGAAACATATTTCAGGTGCCTTTAATTTCTGTAAATTGGACCTGATAGCTTCAGCTGTCAACTATTTAGGAATCATCGTATACGCATGCAGCTGCTGTGATTAATTCTGACAGAAACTACCTGTTCTTTTCAACAGGTTCCATGCCTTTGGATTCTCTCTTAACTTGTGAGTAAAGAAAAAGGGATTAGGTAATACCAGGGAGCCCTCAGAAAGCTCCATTCAGTATACAGTGCACTGTACAGATCAGTGGAACCCCACTGGATCCCACATCAGATTAACACAAATAGGAAATTGTTAATGTCAGGCATTTGAAAGTTACTCTGATGCAAATATTAAGTCACTTTGTGACTGAGACAAGAGTGCATTTCAGCTCCTTTAATCCAGGATAAATAACACACTTCTTTGTTTAAACTCACATTAGAGCTTTCATCCAAGTCTGTTTGCAATGCCATGCTATCATACGGGATTCACTCTGGGCTGCTTTGTTTATTTAAACTTTGCTCAGCTACAGCTAAATGAGTTTATCTTACATTTTTATGATTGTGACCTAAGGAACTGTGCAATGTTTCTCTATAAACCAAGTTAAAAGTTAATATTCTTTCTTTGATGCATACCTCTAAAACTGCAATGATAAGATGCAAGCACAGTGATTTGTTTCATCCAAGGTCTGGATTAGTTAAAAGGCTTCCACTCTAGCGCAAAGGATGAATATTCATCCTTTTATTCAGTCTGAATGGCAATGTTATTTAGATAATAATGCTTTCATGAAAAATACCATAACATTTAGGCACAATAGAGATCTATCACCAGAAGACACAAGTGAGTAATTTACTATAAACAGAAGTAAAAACTGTTGAATAGCATGCACAAGGAGTCCATACTAGAAAGTTTACAGTAAAATGCAGGAGTAACCTACACCTCCAGCATTAGCATCTCACTTGCAAACAGATCTTAATTTATTCTCCTAATCCCTCCAAACCCTGGACTTCATTTCTGTAACCTTTTGTGTGGCAGATATCATACACACAATCCATGTTGTTATGACTTTTGAAATCAACTGAAAGTGTTTTCTGTTAAATACATTGCTTTCTCCCATTATTACTCATTTTCAAATCACTCTACGTGTTTTTTAAGTGCTCAATGAGTCAAAAAATAATTAAGTCCTTTGTAAGCAATGCAGGAGTTAGGAAAGCATCTTCAGATTTTTGAGCATTTCATCCATGAGCAGAGCCAATGCATTTCTTTCCACAGAAATCATCCCAAAATGTCATGACTAATTTTCTGCAACAGAACCCAAGTGAAAACAAAAAGTCTCTAAAACTGCTGATCAATTAATCACTTCTGCCATCTCACATTACACAGCTTGGAATGCCAAGGACTGTATAGTTTGTAGAATATGGTAGATCAGCAGATTCATAGATCAGATTCAGTCTATCTTGGGTCAAAATTTGAACAGCAACTACTGCTGTTTGATGCCAAATCCAAAAGGGTTTTTTTTAAAGTTGAAGCAGAAGGAACTTTTACAACTTTAACTAGAAATATAAAATAAGCATTATTATTGTAGGACTGGAATGTGACCTTGAATACACATTTTTAAGTCATAATGTTCTTATATGTCACTTCCCACATTTCCCTTCTTACTTTCAAAAGAATGGATATAGTTTAACATGCACACAAAATTAAAAAAAAGTTTGTCCTATTTCTTCCATCTGTCAGTCTATTTAACACTCATCAGATTTTCTTTATCATTAAATGAAACTTCATTTGAAAAAGTGGGATTAGAAGAATGGCTAGCAGATGGGAAATAGAGACACCCCTAGGATCATAATGTAGTCCATGTCACATTTTCTTATTACATTCTCATCCCACTGAAAACATAATATCTCACATATTGCATCGAATTATTTAATATAATAATTTAATATCACTTTCTTTGGAGCTATGCTTCTCATTACTGCAGCAAATGGACCTTTTCTTTGGTTAAGCCTTAACTGCTTTCTTTTTTTCTAATTTGTAATGAAATTCAAATGTCTAATGAGTCCAATATGGCGTGTCAACTTAAATTATCTGTTTGTCTTTCTGTTTACTGTATCTATCTGTCTACAGTTTTTATTTTCCTCTGTGAAGTATAGTTATTGAATCCCATGTTTCCTTCTGGAAGGAATTTCTAACAGATGATTATTCCTGTTGATATGTTGATGATTTGATAATTTATGGCTTGTAAATTTAAGAAATCTGAAGAAATCTCTGGGAAGCAGAGCAGATCACAAGAGAAGAGAAAACAAGAGGTTCGAATACCTTATACAGTAAAAAATTGTGATTTCATTAAAATACAATTTTAATCATACCTATTAACTATAACAATGCCTCTGGATAATTTTTTAAAATATCTTTTGAATCTGTAATGAAGTCTAGGACAAACATTTACTATGGGGACAAAGCAAGCAGTTTATGTAAACATGGCCAGAATCACAGAATGGGTCAGGCTGGAACCTCAGTGCCTCATCTGGCACAACCTCCCTGCCCCAGCAGGTCATTGCTCTCTCTCTGCCATACCTATTCATGGAAAGCTGTGTTCTACTTTCTGCCCACACAAAGTTTGCATTGGATTTGATAGCAGTTTTGCATTAAAAAAGAAAAATAATTTAGTCCCTGGAATTAGAAGTCATTAATTCAACGTAAAGACTGAAAAAAAAATCAGTAAGTTATCCAGGCTGAGTTCATCAGTTTACAAATGTTCTTTCCATATGCTTTCTAGAGCTTTGTGCACACTGATTTACAATAAGCTAATATCTTCAACTGCAAAATATTTCACAGAATTAATGTCAAGTCTGCACACATATGCACACACGAATACAGAATCAAGAACAATCTTGATTAAAAAGTAAATAAATACAGAATAAAATTTTAATTATGAATTAGTAGAGGTAAACCAAATCTGGATCTTTAACCAAATCTCATACCACACTTCAGTAACATGAATATTATAAACAAATAAGCAAAATAAACTTGATTTTTTTCCTTAAACAAATAACACAGATGATCTTGTAAGTCCCATTTTGGCTGGAAACAAATGTGTAAGTTCCAAAATATCACAAAAATAGTGCTATAGCATAAATCTACTTATCCAAACCGAAGAATTTCTTGAAGAAAAGCCTTGTCTCAAAAGAATTAAAGTCTGAACATTACAGAAAAGCAGGTAATTACAGCATTTCAGAAATTCATCCAAAGTGATCAATACTCCTTCCAGCTTTCCATGAATGCATGAACAAACCTGCAGGCATAGTGCTCTATTCTAAAACCAGCTATGGTAGCAGAGTGGCAGATACCTTTTCATCCTTTCATTGTACTTCACTTTAGAAGCATCACTTTAAAATGATCTCTTAAATACTAACTCATGAATTCTACAAATAATTTAGAGAAAAAGCCTAAACAAAGTCAAATTAAAAGCTTTAAAAAGACTTATATATAGACAGGGTGTAAGGAAGCATTTGCAGATCTCATAATTATTAAGTAAAATTGCTAAGAAGAAATAATTGTAATTGCAATAATTGTAAGGTATCTTTCATTGTAAAGAATATCATGTTCAATAGCTGCTTTGCATAAATTATTTCCCAAAGTGTAAAGTCATGTACTTCAGAATTCTTCCAGGGAAATGCACCGGAAGAAAAAACAGTAGTGATTGAATTGCTCATCTGGGAGAACAGAAAAGCTGTGCAGGACTCCATGTGGAAAACAGTGCAAGCCACACCACTATTATTCTAACATAACCCTTAGTTGTATTGTAGTATTGTTAAGGTCTCATTGCTTCTCATGTCTGAATTCATCATTAAATGTGTATGTTTGGCCTTGGTTACATTTTGTATAGATATATTGGTATGCATTTTGGTATACATGCAGCAGTAAGTCCTGCTGTTTATTTAATAGCTGAAGATGAAACTTCAATCAAAAACTACAAAGCAATTCCTGTTTCCTTAGAAGTCACCTTACAATAATAATACAAAGCAGGAATTATAATTTTAATTGAAACTTTTAAAAAATTCCCTGTGGACTTCCATAACAAAACTAACATAGTATCTAAGTAAGTTTAACCAGTGATAACTGCATACGGTCTACAAACTCCTTTTATTTCCAAAGTTTGTATGTATGGGTCTCATCTAAGACAAAAATATTGTTCTTTATTATGCAAAATGAATCCTATATACTTTATGATCCTTTGGGGACTTTATTGGCTGAAAAGCAAAATGAAATGTGAACTCAAACTTGTTGGTGTGTTGGTTATTTCTCTTCTTTAGTTAGTGAAGTTTGTATCGATAATTACTATGCATACGTTCAAGCTCCTTTATAGTTACAATTCCATAGCAAGGCTCTCCACAGTATTGAAGTCACTCAGTGCAAAACTCAAAACATACATGGATCATATACTGGTTTTAATTTCTGACCTAAATGTTTAATAACCATATTATTACACACACGCAGTTTATGAGGCAATATGTTGTGCTGTTTCCTGGCTTGGTTGCTAGCTGGAGTTAAACCATGACAATGTATAAACATATATGTAAATGCTACAAAGCAGATCTCACGTATATATCTATTTTGTAGAAAGTTAAAAAGTACACACATTTGCTTTTTTAAGGGCTGAAACTACATCTTTCATGAAAACTCAGCTGTTTTCAAATTGGAAATGTATGCAATTTTATCTGGAAACTTTCTGAAGTTAGAAATAGAACAACTGTAGTTTCTGAAAATTTTTGCTGCCAGAATCTATGCTTGGCTGCTCAACTAAAGACCTTATACTGCTAATTACTACCACATGCCCATATCCCAAGCAAAGGAAAACTTATTGGTTCTGACAATCCATTCTCTCAACACTGAATTCCAAATGAAAGCTTCAATTTTGGCCAAACATAACATTTCATCAATCTTGTTCTACTGACTGCAAAAGCAACATCAAACAAGGGGTGATAATGGCTTTTTACTGCGCAGTTCCCAAGCTTAGATTCTCTGATGAAAGACCCACATGAGCCAAGGAAATCTTTAAACTACTTAGTAATTAATAATTGAACCAGAAAACAATGCATAAAGTAAATTGAACAGTTTGTATGCTGATGACAGAGCTGAGTTTCAAGCAACAAATTACATGAGCAGTAGAGATCAGCAGGAAAAGCACTGACGACAGAGCGAGATAAAAACAAACAGATAGTGCATATAAAGAAAGACAAAAACAAAAAGTGAAAAAATAAAATTAAGCACGCCCCAAAGCTAGCAGAAGCTTGTAATCTGAAGTTGAGCTTTTCAGGATGTGGGGTTCTGACTGAAGATCAGATCCAAATTCAGAGACATCTGAGCAATGCTGGGTACTAGTGACAATGTAGAAGGGGGGAGACAAACTGTGTGTAAAACAGGTTTTAACCATATTCCCCTCTGCTAGAACTCCTTTGGAGCTTTGAAAATAGAGGCATACTTTCTGTGTTTGAAAAATTTCTCTTGGAGAAACCAAGTATGACTATAAATAGGAAACTGAGTCCTGACCTCTGCCACAAAAAAATATTTTTGGAAATTAACAACACTACTCATTCTCAGAAATAAGGCATTTAGTTTGTCTAGGTAAATGATGCAAGTTTCCAACATCAGTGTTTACAGTTTACCTTAGATATTTGAGGGTGTCTTAATTAATGCATGTATTGAAGTTTACTATCGAATTGCTTGACTATTATTGAACAGACAATAGTATAAGCTATATCTAATTTTAAAACTTTGATTTATGTACACAGTGATATAAAACAGTACTCTAGAATTAGCTCTGTGGGAAACTTACAGTCTTTCTGCTACACACAGAGGAGAAATAACTTGATAAAACTATAATTTGCTTCAACAAAATGTTGCACAGATGATGATTTGAAAGGAACAAACTAAAAAATTATCTTCTTAAAGTAAGAAGAAGGACAATTCATTAGATACATTGCTTGCAGTACCTTATTTATATCATATGAAAATGACTCTATATGACTAGACTTTCAGGGCAAATTTACGTCTACTAGTGGATATCACAATGATATGTAATGAAATGAAGGATGGCAACACTAAAGGTGATATTGTGCTATATCGCACTATATCGCCAAGGACATTTAGTTCAGTAAAGGCTATATCCCATCAGGTCCAGGTGCTGGGAATGCCAGAAAGAGCCAGTTTTAACTTGGTCAAGAAAACGAGCAGGCTTTCAATAGAAATGTAATGAGTTAATGTGGTCCAATAAAATTTAACCTTTGCCACCAGGTAAACATAGTGGGTTTTATGGGTTTGATTTTGTACCATCTTATATTGATATTAAGGCTACTGCCTGCTCTTCTTCAGAGAAGCCTAATGTCGTCTAGGGAAGAGAATTGCTATAAAATCCCTGGTCATGGATCCTAAAATCATGAGAGTTTGCAATATCCATGGGAAGTTAAAGGTGCATGAGATCTGAATCTGCTGGTTGAACATTGAGAAACAGGTCTATTAGACTTCTTACACAGTCAGTCCAACACAATAAACCAGTCTCTCTTACTATATCTCTCTTAATATATACCTCTTCTTTTGCATCCAGTAAAACAAAGTTTTCTAAAGATCTGAGTGTCTGAAAATCATGTGAATTATCATTGTCACTTAGTGAAGAGATAAACCACATGATACTCTGATTCCCAAAATGGTGAAGTGACATCTCACCTTTGTTGCAGAAGTTAACTGCAACATCAAGTTACGCAATGACAGTACTTTTTACAAGATATGTCAGTTTTGACATAGTGGCATCCAGGTTCTCTTGAAGTAGGGACAAAATGTTGTGACTTGTACCATAGCACAGCCCAGGTCTCTAATTATAGTGTGACAACTCTCCAGTGGTAACATCTGATGTCAAAGAACACAGCCTTTTAAGCTGTGAGTCAGCTATTACCACCTTCAGGGGCTCTTTAGAGTCACACAACCACACCTGGTCTTTTTGGACTTACTTTCTGCCTCGGGTTGAGTTAAAAGTTCCGCCGTATTTCTTCCGATTAAGGATGAGAGCAGCAATTTCTGGCACGTAGCGAGCAAACATTGCCTACATGCATGAAACAAAAACACAGAAAAAAAAAAAAGAAAATGGCATGCAGAGAGTGTTCTACTGCAGCAGAGGCAGCAGAGCCTCTTGGGATACTTACTTTCTTCCACTAACCGCACTATAGGAACCACCATATTTCTTGCGGTTTCCTATTAACTCTATGATTTCAGGGACGTAGCTGGCAAACATGGCCTAAGAAGAAGATAGGAGACAGAAGAAAAGACTAAAAAGAGAGGCCAAAGAAAGGGGGATGATGAATATTTTCAGAAGATACATATTTTTAAGATCTGAAAATGCAAAAGAATTAGATCTATTCAGTTGTTTAAAAAGAAAATTTTAAAAAAATGTAAAATTTCTTATCAAACAAAACAAGAGGGCTCAATGTAAAAGTTGGTCTTGGAGAAGGTGCACACCTTATAAATAAAGAAAATGGTCAAAAGAGGAAAAATGGACACACAAAACAAAACAAGAACAAAATTACTTCAAACTGGTATCTAATCACAAAAAACTGTTATGTCTATTTCTTCCTGAAGAAGGAAGCGGGAAAAAACATATCCAAGCCCCACTGCAAAAAACCCAAAGCCAAGTATTATCATCACTGTTACATTTTTGTTTTAAAATACAGACTTTCCCCCCCATTGTAAGAATTTAAAAGAGGACAAAAACAAGATGAAATCAGGGGTTATTTCCCCATCAAGAAACAAAAAAATCACCCCCCGCCCCAAAAAAAAAGACTTTTACAAAAGTTCTTGGGTTTAGAAGGATTGGAATAACATGTGATAGAAAAAAGGTTTTGAGGAGAAAATAAAAATTATTCTGCCATGTTTTGTCCAACAAACATCTTCCTTGTGGCTGGATACTTCGAAGAGCTACTGCCATTTGACATGATCTTTGTCTTCACATGTCAATAAACAGAGATGGGAATGCCTATATGTAATGATCATACATATCTCTGTGTGTCTCATATATGGCATTCATAACATTGGTTATATACATGCCACCTCTGCAAGATGTATGTATATGTGAAATCAGTTGATGAAGGTAAAGTAACAATATACATACGTGTGTATGGGCACGACATACATTACGAGTCATCTGTAAAGCATTTAACTTGCACAGTGTAAATACTAAAATAAACATTTCTGGTTTAAACATTGCAACAGCTCCTATAATATTACTAATGCTGACAAATAATGGGAAAGTTGACAAAACAAATAGTATCTTGGGTGCTATTTACATCCAAGACAAAGAACGTGAGAAATTGATGATATACAAGGATACTAGCTATGGTTATGTGATAAATTGTGAGCTAAAACTGTACTACATGACATGAAAGGATTTTTGAAATTAAAGAGAATGTAATTTGCCATCATCTGGATCAGGCAAGCTGCTCTTTAAGGCAGTCCAAAGCCACAGTGTTTGTTGGAATTCTGGGAAGGAACACAGAAGGGTGGGTAGGACTTCTGAAACCGCAAAGTGCCTTTAAATATCAATAGCAACCTCCAAAAATGCACTACAGTCAGTACCTAAGAAGTAGAGGATTACAAATAACATTATAGGTCAAAATATTAAGGCACTTCATGTATTCGCATGCATTACTCATTTAAATGAATTAGAAAAATTCTAATTCTGGACTAATTCTGGACTAATTTGACAAGCTCTGGCAAAATATTTATCTACAGGAAAAAATGCATATCAAACATATTTAGAAGTTTTATAATTAATTTTGATTTACTAATCCAGATATTATTGTTTCTTTAATTACAACATTGAGATATACAGGATCAAGTTTTAAGGTAACTGGAGCATTAAGAAGAATATAAAGAAGAGTTTTTACCAATCCCCCAAGGATGAAGAAGACCATGAAAAGGCGACCAAGGGTTGTTTTTGCATAAACATCTCCATAGCCGACTGTGGACATTGTAACCATCAGTAAATAAACACATTCCCAATATGTTAGCGGTTGATTATTTTGGAAATTTTCCCATGGATCCCCTGAGTTCTCCACCTACAATGTACAAGAAAACATATAATGAATTATATTCACCATAATTAAATTAACCCCAAATTACCCACATATACATGTGCATGTGTGTGTGTATAGATATATAACTTGGCGTATAACATAAACTGTGAATCCTTTCCTGTGATTTATTTTGATCAAATACAGAACCTGACCCTGACCCAAATAGAGCACTACAATTCTTTTTCCAATATATACAGCCTTGCTTCTCAGATCATTTATGAAAAGCATCTTTTCCATGCACCACTAAATAATATAACTTACTCATGTAGTTAGGCAAGTTCATTTAATAAAAATGTGTTGAGAATATTTTCAGAGTAAATCTTACTTGTAATGCAATTATACTCCTCAATGTTTTTGTTTTAAAAGATTATCCAGCTATTGAAGGCATTACTGGCACCTTTAGTGGTATGCTATTACTTTTCCAAAAAGCCAGCCACTGTTGAAACAAAATTATAAATTTGTCAGTGGAAAAGGAGTGTGCCATCTAAAATTTGTTCCACAACAAAAAGCTGAAGTTTAAGTATTCCCACAGTAGAATAGAAAAGGTTTTGTTGAAAAACAAAGGAAAAAAAAAATCCAAATCCTAGAAGATAGCATTTCCTTGGTCTTGATGTAAGATTTAAGGGGTGTTGTGGTTTTTTTGCTCAAAAACAGAAAAAGCTATTGTTTCTGTTATAGCAATGCCACATTTGCCCAGAGTAGAATAAAGATCTGGTTCTATGTGAATGAGAAATATAAATTAAAACATTCAAAATCTCTATGCATCTTTATAAGAGTGAACATTAAAGGACTGACAAAGCAAGAAAAGAAGGAATTTGAATTTAATCTCACACAGCTGGATGCAGCTGAAGTCAATTCGAGTGGAGTCAGTGGAATTGCTCCAGCCTGGCCGCGGTGTCACTCAGGGAGTTCCGCGGCCAACACCGCCACCTGCTGCTGCCGCGCCTGCCCCGGCCCCGCTGCCGAACCGGGTCACGGCTGTCTCAACTCACCGCTCCCACCCCCGGGTGAGAACAACCTCAAACTCGGGCGGCTGGGATGCCTTTTTGTGTCACTCCATTGATGCGGGACGGCACCACCAAGAGCAGCGCGGTGTCGAGGAGTAAAGTGGCTCAGAGAGTCCACGGTCCGTCAGGAAAAGTCAATGAAGCATTTACGAGTGCACTCACCAAATGTATGAACCCAGCTGCTGTCAGCCATGTGCTGATAAATATAGAGCACAGATTCACTAGCTTGATGGAATTACTGGAAATAAACAAAACAAACAGGAACTTAGACTAGAATTTTTCACTCTTTTTTTTAATAGGTACCTGTATACAACTGCATACTTTAGGCTTGAGAATCTGATGATTATTTCCCAGAAGAAACAGACTCCCTAAAAAATTTATTCAAAAGTTTATGTAGAATATGTATTATTTTTCCTTTGGAAAGTTCACATTTTCATAGTTTAGATAGTTTGAAAAGAAAATCACAATGTATGAGAGCAGGAAAATAAACAGAAACCTTAGCTACATCAGTAGTCATAAACAAACTAACAGAAATAAGTAATGCTTTTTCATAGATAATTTGGTCACCTCTCAGTACTCACCTCTTCATTTTTCACTGCTATACACTCAGAATTATTCACATGTAAATACATAAAAAATACGTGAGAAAATTATGATTCTCAAAGAACTAAGGTATTTTACAATTCCTATGTAAAGTCCTATGTATCTTTCGTATTATTGTGCTTGCATGAACTCCTATGGACCTCTTTATGGAAAATTCACATTAAATTAGAGTATTTAATATTTCACATTCACATTTTTCTCTAAAAAATTGGAAAAAGAATAATTGAAACCTACCAATCAAACTCTGCAAGTATTTTTTAGTCCCACTGAGTAGTATTTTCCCTGTTGTAGCCAGAAGTGATTTTGAAGCAAGGTGTTCATTCAGTTCAGCAGGAAAACATCATACTTAAAATCTTGTGGAAGAAATACAAATAGAACCTGCTCCCTCTCTTCTCACAAAAATCACTATCCTACGAAGGATATCAACAAAAACACCAGGATCTACAGTCCATCTATAACTGTGTTTAAACAATCTTACCCATTCATGGTTTTGAAAATATTTATAAGAAAGTATGACACCTCAGAAAAAAACCCCATAATTATTCTTAAAGCAATACATTCAAAAACATAAAAATTGGGAAAAATTCACTATCAATGTTAGCAGTAGTAGTTTTCCAGTAGAATTAATTAATATTTCTGTTTATAACTACTTTAAGGACAATAAAAATGCATTCTTTTCTGAACAAAATTGGGAAAAGTACCTTGAAAATTAACCAGACCACCTCCATTAAAAATATTTTTAAGAGTTACAGTTAGTGGACATCTGGGAGTACAAGGAAAAGAATGTGACTGGGTAATGTGACAGATGCTGAAATGAAAACTGTACTCTAAAATCATATACCAGCAGCCTTGTCATTAGTGTTCACCAACATCAACACATATTCCTTATTTCTCTCTTTCTTAAATTATGGTAGATTAGAGTCCCTATTTTTGTGGTGGTAATATTAATTTATAGCACAGGACCCTAACCAATGGGTTCCTAGATTAAACAAAATCATGGGAGTGATGCTGATGCAAAGCACCATAAAAAAGGCCAAATATCATCCTTCACCTGAACTCAGAACACAAGATGTTCCTGATAAAATAATGTGTCTGTTGATCTCCTCAACTGCAAAACCCATTAATAGTAACTATTTACATTACTTGTTTGGTACATTTTATTTTTGCAGATTTATTAAACACTGTACCTTGTCTGTCCTCTGTGAAGTACTCCCTGTGTTTCTGCCAGAGTCTAAATATAGATGAAGGATTAGTCATAAACATTTTCCTCCTCTTTAAGCTCTTTCCAACATCTGTGTAAAATCCCTTACTGTGAGCCCTGCCTAAGCCCCTGTAGGTTTTTCGAAAAATATTAGAAAACAATGAAGGAGAGAGATTTTTCGACTGAAAACTGTAGGTTTCCAATTCATAAAACATGGGAACAAAAAATCTTGAGTAAAATATATTTAATTTCCAATTAGGGAAACAAACAGTCCTTGGCAGAGTACAGTCTTTTACAGTGCCACTTTAAAATTTTGCTTTGTCTTGCTGGATCTTTTCAAATGTATTTAGCTTTTTTTCAGATACTCTAATAATTACCTAACACTTTGCTAGTCTCCTTACTGCACTATGTAGCGTTTTCAACTGGATTCCACTTTTTGGAATGGCCCTTCTGCTTACTGGGTAAATAATACATGTTCGTTAAATCCCCATATCTCAGTCAATAATTCCAGGAGTAATTTTAATTTATAGGTTAGAATAAATGTTTTTCTTTACTGGGGAAAAGAGAAAAAGGAGAAGAGAATTTCTTTAGTGCAACTGCACTAAATATTAAAAACATATCAGTGCCCATTATAGCCTACCAGTTACTCATCTTGTCAGTAGTTATGTGATATTCATGCCAAATGCACTGAAATGCCTATGTCGAATTAGTTCCATATCTTTTTCATATAAATACATATCTCCTCAAACAGAGAACTCTTTTGCTGAATTTTTAAACAATAAAAAGTCCTTTTTTCCCCTACTATAACTTCAAAGCTAGTAGTGATATAGTGAATTTGCTATCCCAATTCAACAAATCAAGTTCTGTCATTGATTCATCTTTATGTTCACAAAAACCTAAAATGTTGAAAAATGTCAATAAAATCTTAGAAGTGTACTGCAAAAAATGCTAAAATATCTTAATTCTAGAATATTTTTAACCATCCCTGAGCAAAATAATGTTGCAGAAGCTAGGCAAAAACATACAATACAGTATAAGACTTTAAAGTAATAATGAAGGTTTAAGGCCACAGCATGTAATTGAAATCACTGCTTGAATTTAGGGAAGTAAATTTTCTTTAAATAATATTAGATTTGTTGAGATTACTAGTTTAACTGATCTAGCTTGTACCAAGTTTCTAAAGACTCTCCATTAATCACAAGGGTTCAGCACACATTTTTTTAGGAAGCTAAATAATTCATAACCAGAGGATCTCAATTAAACAGTATTTTGGTATAGTAAGAGAAAACGTGTGTGCAGCACATAAACTGCAGTTCTGACGGTACTACAGAACACACTGAAAATATGAAAATGTCTCATTGAAGGTAGCAGTAGCAGTAATAAATGAATTTTCTAGCTCATTGTTTTCTAAAAGCTAAACTCATGCAAGACATTAAAAGAAACTCCAAGCACTCACATGATCAAATTTATGTCAGGTGTAACTAAAAACTCTTCTAAAACAAATTGCATTCTGTTAGTTTGTTTTAATTTGACACATCAATTAAAAAAAAAAAGTTTTGCGAACATTGATGACATTCCAAATTATTTAGTTCATTTCAGGTTATTAAGTAAGACAAAAAAAGAGCAGACATGACTTTCTGCATGGTTGCATTACCAGGAACAGGGAGAGACATAAAAAACTTTAGAGGCACTGTTTAGAGGCAGTGACAATTTTTCAGTTAAATAAATGATGTTAGTGATGAACTGCTAAGGATGAATTAACTGACTAAACTGAAACACTCATATAAGAAAGTTTTGCTTTTCAGGCTTTCAATAATCAACATTTGAGGTTTACAGATATTTTGACAGTCATATAAATAATCACAGAGATGATGATATCTAATATGAGAGTAAATTCTGCACCAAAGGAGGGCTATTTCAATGAATAGGTCAATCTTGAATAAACCAGCTCTGAGTACTTTGAATGTGATTAATGCACATATATGGGTCTGGAATTTCACGAATCCCCCACTACTGAGGGGCTATTAGCTTTTATCCAAAATCCTTTGAGTTTTTGGGGCTTCTCCACTGCCTTCTTATGGGAAGTTCGTTCTGCATGTTAAATCTTATTCTCCTTTACCATACCGAGCATTCTGAGCTATGGGACTTCGTTGCACATTCTTTGATGTCTTTGTTTGACCAGACCCAGCTTCCTTCCAGTAACACAACTAAAGACAGACAGTGTGAGACTTTTACAGCAGAGAGAATAGTTTCAAGGTCAAGGGTTGAAGAAACAGCTGCTTACTGTGTGTACACATATCAGTACCTGTTTTCCCATTGCTACGAATTATCACAGCAAGAAATGGATTCACCTGCATATAAAGCCCTCACACTTCTCTAGCAACTGGTGCAGAGAGGAGAGGTTTCCAGAATGGAACTGACTTTACAGTAATTATTGAAAGCTGGGTTCAATACTTCCCCTGGAGCATTTTAGAGAATGATGAAAAACAGTGTATCTTCAACTGCAAGGCATGGGAAGGTTTCTTTTTATTTCCTTCAAAATGATCTTTTGTCCAAAATTGTGCTTTTCTTGCACAACTTTCATGTATTAATAGGTCAAAGAATCAGTAAGCCAGAAGGTTAATTGGAGTATTTTAATTATTATATGGAAGAAATACTAAGGATAATGAACGCAATATAAAGATAGCTCAGTGTAATTTTTAATATGTTTTTGACGTGAAAAAGGATGCTCAGTTCAAAAAAACTGGAAGAGTAACAATGATAATTTCTCAAAATTCTTTTTAACTGTATTCTGTTGAATGAATTTTTTATTTCAGCTTTTTCAAGACAGCAGAACATGGACTGATTATATGGAAAGAAGCAACGTTTAATCAGTGCAAAGCTATGTAACTCATTCTGATTTTAATTTATCACCACATAACCTTGCTCAATACTCCAAATGTAACAACACATCAATTAAAATCTACTGACCACATAGCAAAGATGCTGTCACTGACAAATCATTCATCAGCAGAAAAAAGTTTAAAGAACAGATAACAAGTGGGGTTTTTTTCCAGAAAAGAAAATCATGTATTACTAGGGCCCCAAACCAAAGCTATTTACATTCTGTCACCAGTGCAACTAAAACAGCACATAAGAAAAAAATCTTACCTTGTTTTAAGTATATTCAGAAACTGCAAGATTTCTGAAAATTGTATCAGTCTAAGGGCTCTTAAAAATCTTAAACCTGCAGTAAAAGAAAACAAAGTTATATTAAAGAATAATTCAAATTATAACAGCATATCATAATGACAGTGATGAATTAAATCAACATAGGTAGCACACAAAATGTCAAATACCTTTTAAATGCTCTTCCATATTTACTTGTTCAAGGATCCTTAACAGGTATTTTTCAAATTGTTTTAAATTTATTTCCCTAATAACTGATGCATCCCACCAGAACGTAGGATAGTTTATTTAGGAAGAGGAGACACAGCTGACACTTTCACAGCTGAAAGTTGAGGGAAAAAAACCTCACTGAGTTTTCTGTTGGTAGTTGTAGTGCACGTCCTTCTCTTTCAGGCTCAAAGACACATGCAGAGCTGAAATGCTCCAGCCCTCCAAACTCCCACATTGCTTAGCGAAAAATAACAGATCATGGGCAAGAGATCTGATAACCTGGATAAAGTACACTGTATATGCCTGATTAAATTGATAAATCTTAATGACGTAAAGTCTTTTATTGTAATAATTCTCCCTATCTCTACTCTAATTTCATAAAGCTCAAGCAGGAGAATAGAGAAATTACACATTTTCTCTTAAAAATGGCAAATTTGCTGTAATTCCTTCCATCAGTCTATAACTATAGGAATACATTACATTTCAACTGTTAAAAAACAGTATTTTTACAAAGAAATAGCATTTTTATGTTGAAATCAGATTGCGTGCATAGCAATTTCCAGACAACAACAAAGTCACTGAGACAGATACAAAGAGAATGTGTGCAAGAGAAAAATAATACAGAAGATTAAGGGCTTAAATTATTAAAATAGTCTTATGCCGATAGCAAATGATTTGGTTGCAGATCTTTGGCTTGTGAATAAAAGTACACTCCGTACTACACATATGCACAGCTTATAAAATTAAAGTAAAGCTTGAAGGATAATTTTTATTAGAGAGTACAGCCAGGAGTTACATAAAAGTTGTGTAACATGGTATTGGAACTGTTACAGGAAGGTCCAGAGCAGCTTCTTCTCATACATTTTCTTTACTGACAGTTATTTTACCCAACACCAGTGCAGGAAACCACTTTTTATTTCTACAGACTTAAGGCAATATTGATCATGGCAAACATATAAACCTGGTCACAACTTTCATCATCTCACTGGAATAAGAGGTTTCCCTCAAGCACAAAGGTGCATGTGGCAAGATGTGTTTAAATCAAGAAGGTTTTCCTGCAGTATTCTTGGAAAGTTGTTAAATAAAATATTTGCTCTTGCTAAGGCTTATAAATAGTTCTGTTAAGTAGCCTTGTTAAGACTCCTTAGTAGTGTTAAAGTACACTCCTGTCTATTATATGGATATAAAGTTTCTTTTTAATTACTGACTGTGGGGAACTCTGAAAATTAATCACAACTTGCTAAATGGATTTAGGGACCTAAATGAAAAGCAATAAAATGAAGCTTAATAATGATAAATATCAGATCCATTTGCAATTAGAGAATGATAATTTTGGATCATATTGCTGAAACGGAGAGACACATCCCTGTTACCCTTCCAGTAGTTCCCACAGTCGCTACTCCTATCCAGAGATGTGGTTAGACAGGGAAGCAGAGGGTCCTTCCTAGCAATCATACAATTTTCCAGCTCTTTTTCATCCAGCTGCTTTCCTCCCTCCCTATGAACATTTTTGAAAAATGACTGGTGGGAGAAGAAACCCTTCCTCTCAAATACTTTGCACTGCATCTGAAGCTAATGAGATGACCAAATTAACCTTGCCATGTTTCAAAAAGAAGCCTGAGAAATGTCTAAGTTAGCAATAAAACCTCTATCTCCATTATAAGGATTAAAATACATTTTAATTGCTGAGACATCAAATGATAGAAGAAAAATACTATGGCTTCAACCTATTTTTGTGGAAGAAGAAAATAATTATAAGTGAAGTTCTGCATTTGCTGCATCTCACATAATTTTCAAAAATTTCCTTCAGAGAATACAATTAGGAAAAAAAAAGCTAGAGAGATTGCTTGCACAGTTTAACTACAAAATAGAACTGGCTTTCAATTGTAAAAGCTAAAGGAATTATTACAATGCAAATTAATTCTTTCCAGTATCCTAGAGTTTTCTGGGCACAAGCAGATCTGCTATTATATTCCTATATGTATTTCATTTTATGGGATTTTCACAGAATGGTACAGTAGTTTGGGTAGGGAGAAAGTTTTAAAGGTCATCTTGCCCAACCCTCCCTGCAATGAGCAGGGATATCTTCAGCTAGATCAGGTTGCTCAGAGCCCTGTCTGGTCTGATCTTGAATGTTTTCAAGGATGGGGCATCTATCACCTCTCTGGGCAACCTGTTACAGTGTTTCACCATGCTCATTGTAAAAAAAATCCTTATATGTACTCTAAACAAACCTCTTCTATGTTAAAACCATTACCCCTTTTTCTATGGCACAGGTCCCATTAAAAAGTGGGCCCCCTTCAGGTACTGAAAGGCCTCAGTAAGGTCTCCCCAGATCCCTCTTTCCTCCAGGCTGAACAACTCCAACTCCCTCAGCCTTTCCTCACAGCACAGGTGTTGCATCCCCTCTGACCATTTTTGTGGCCCTTATCAAGAACCACTCCAACTGCTCCATGTCTTTTTTTGTGCTGAGGGCCCCTGAGTGCTCCAGGTGGGGGAATCACAAGCATGGAGGAGAGTGTAGAATTTCCACCCTTGCCTTGCTGCCCATGTGGCTTTGGATGCAGCCCAGGACACAACTGGCTCTCTGGACTGCAAATTCCCAGTGTTGGCTCATGTCCAGCTTTTCATCTATAAGCTCCCCCAAATCCTCTGCAGGGGCTGTTCTCCACCCTTTCTTCACCCAGCCTGTATTGACACTGGGGTTGGCGCCCAGCAGGAGCAGGACCCTGTACTTGGCCTTGTTGAGCCTGAGGAAGTTCCCGCAGACCCACTTCTTGAACTTGTCCAGGTGCTTCTGGACGGCGTCCTGTCCCCTCCCAGGCATGTCAGCTGCACCACTCAGCTGGGTGCTTTCTGCACACTTGCTGAAGGTGCACTCAAACCCACTGTCTCACAACTAAGGTGACGTTACCTCTTTCAGGTCTACCAACTCACCAAGAACAGAAATGGTTGATGTTTGTTTATGCACCAAAGAAGAAAACAAAATTCACTAATAGAAGCACTAACAAAAATTTCCTGTTTCCCAAAGCTGTTTCAGCTAGATACACAAATGTGTACAGCTCCCTTTCCTTAGCAATATTTGGGAATGGGTTTTATACAAGCAGAGAAAAAGAATTCCTTTTCTTATTAAATATTTACAGAACTGTTTTATATTTAAATGTTACAATCAATTGTTGAGATAGGGTGAGCTTATGTATTACAGTGAAGTCCCATCTAATTTTGCACATTTCATGGATCCTGTCTGCTAAACTTAATTGTAAACTGCTAAACAGAATGCTCAGGAAGTGCTTGCTGCTTTCTCTGTATCATGCAACTCCTCTTTTTCTCAGCAAAGGGTTTTACATTGGAATTTTCTTATGGGATCTGACTAGAATAGGATATAATCTGCTATACTACAAATTATGCAAAAAGTAAGTACCAAAATATTTAATTTACCCAGAAAATCTCTCTAATCAGAGAAAAAATAAGCAGATAAAATAAAAGAAGAACCTCTTGAGTTTCTCACACTTCCAAATGGATGACTAAAATATGCTTAGAAATTGAAGTTTATTTCAACAGCAATATCCAGGACAAACCTAAGAGATTCATAGATATTGAAACCAGCAAAACTTTTATGATTATAAATCAGATTCCTTAAACAATATGAGACAAAGTGTTTTAGTCAATAGTTTCTGCCTCTAGTACAATAACCTGAGTTGTAAGTATGATGATTCAAATAAACCTTCAACTATACCACAGCATTTCCTTACTGCAAAAATATTTGTTTAGCTACCTGTGTTGCCTGTACAGCAAATACACCATTTTCAAAAAAAAACTTCAAAATACACTGAAAACGTAAAATATGTGTGTAATATTATTTCATATTGTGGTGTTCAACCTAAAATCTATAAAAAAAATCTGTAAAAAAGGTCACTAAGAGACATATTACCAAAAAACTCTGAAATCAGTTTTAGCAAAATCAATCATTTGTTCAGTAGGAGGCAATATACCATGCTGAACTACCAGGCTAGATCTAGAATATAAGATGAGTGCTTTATTCCTGACTCTTTACTAAGGACCCAGCAAAATGGATGCTTTAGAACAGAATAGTGATATTGACATGGCCAATAATCTGTGTGCCAGTAGCAAAGCAATTACACTAGAAAATTATTTTATCAATAAATTTTACAGCAAAGTAAACAGTATTATTTAAAGCTTTATTTGAAATTACAGTCAATAGGGCATTTTCCTGTCTGTCAGACAGTTTTGCAGTCTTTCTGCTGAACTGATGCTTTCTGCTGGATTAATATACTGCAGCAATCAGGATTAGCTGTAGGCTGCAAACCTCTCTCCCCCCACTGCCGCCCCCCAATAAAAGGACATTTACCATTTTAAATCTTTAAAGGGAAAGACAAGGAAATCATGACAACTATACTTACAAGATTCTAATAAGATTCTAATAAATAGAAACAGGAATTGGGATATTTTTTCATTCAACATGAGAGGTCAATCGACAAGAATAACACCAAGCATTCTATTCTTTCTCATCAATGAGATATGTAATCCCCTTCTTACTGGCTTAGGCTGTTTATTTTTATTTTTCTAATTGACAATAGTATATTCAAAATATTGGTGTAAGGGTTCAACACACGGAGATTCCATTTACCACTTCTATTCCTGACAAACCATTCACCCATCCATCAGAACAGCATCTTCATCAAACCTATCAATGGCTATTTTTATCCCAGATTTCATTAAGACTACCTGGTTTACTGAAGACTGAAAAAAAGCCCAGAATCCATATTCAGGAACCTTTTCTGAGACATAAGATGGAAGGAAAACTTTTAGGATGCAAAATAATCCCATTTTGAATGTCTTCACACAGTGCAGCAGAGTTACCTGAGATCTTACTCCCTGTCGATAGGCTTGAAAATGAAAGCTCAAAGAAAAAAAAGACAAGAAGAAATAGAATGGGAGGAAAAGGATCTCCCATTCCTTGGATGCAACCCAGACAAAATATTTTTATACATTTCCCCACCTTATGCAACAGTACAAGTGGGGAGAACAGCCCGCAGTGTGAAAAAAATCAATGCTCTATGACCAGGACAGTGAAACTACATTCAAGTTTAGAATCTATGTAGATTGCTTTCAAACAATGCTGTATCAAAGATTGACTAATAAATCTCTTTGCTGCACATTTTTTCAACTTACTCTTACACTTTTTAAATAATGACAGCAGTTTCAAAAAAAAATAAATTCTTGATAACACCAGCATTGCAGAATACTACATTCCATCCCTCAATAAAGCCTGGATTACTTGATTCTAGGTGAACAACGAACCCCTTTGCTGAGGGACATAGGAGTACACTGCAGCACATAAGTTTGGGGAAGAATTCTTCCTACAAAGCAACTGAAACACTGCAGCTTTTTTTTTTTTTAAGTTGAAAAATAAAATAGAATATCTTTTTCAGAAGATACAGTAATAGTAGTGCCAGAGACAGTATAATAAACTACAGTTCTGAGGAAAAGTTTAGAGTTGGACCTTACCCCAGTATGAGCCGACCCTATAACAAGACACCAAGGAGTTTCGCAAAGTATGTTGCTCTTCCTTTTCGGGTATATTTGGTTTGACACGATATCCATTTTTGAACAATTCTCCATGAGATTTTTTACGCCTTCTAGTAGTTTTATAAGTTTCTGTACGCGTGCCCCCAGAAGGGTTGTGGTAGACTAAAATCTTGCTGGGAATCATGACTATGTATCTTCAGCTCCAGGAGCACTGCACGTAAGTGTTGTGGTCCAGTCTTCAGTCACAGCATTCACTAACAGTGAAGATGCTCATATATTTACCTTTCCTTTCGCTAATTCAGTATCAACGCGGAGAGACAGCTCAGAGTTCTTTCTTTAACAGAACTTCTCTGTGAGCAGATTTGTTTAACTGGACACAGGATAAAGTTCGCCTTTACCCGTTGTTATCAAAAGGTAATTCAGTATAATCTAGTTCATTTCCGTTAGCTTGCAACAAACAGAATGAATTCAAATGGAAAACTCAGCTTGACAAAACAGACTAAGAGTATCACAAACTGGATTGACAAAACAAATCACAGAAGCAAGCAGGCAGTGCAGATGCTCCTCTGATCCGCGATGTATTAGAGCTTAAAAGCCATCTTCTATCCGGATATTACCACATAAGCTTCTTTCAGATACACCAAAGAACAACACCCATCGATTCAAAACCCACAAACATGATGCTGTTCACTTGGAATGAACAGCATCACAAAGAGTATAGTTCTTATAATTAATGTACATAAAGGAAATTGTTTACTGTGTATTCGTTTCTTTGGCAAGTTCACATATCTGTCTTCCAGTTAAAGCTAGTATGCAGAAGGCAGAGGTCACACAATCAGTCAACTCTTACAGGATTTATGCTAGATGAAATAAAAAACCTCCAACAAATAAACACAACAACCCTTCCTCCAATCACAGTTAATGACAGCTATCTTACCAAAGTAGAAAGGATTCAAAACAAAACCATTTAACCCTCAAGCAAGAGCACAAAGAATAGAGTCCACAATTCTCTCAAGCAAATTTGCTCTATGAATATTCTGAATGTCCACAAAACCGGAGTTTTCTTCAGTCAACTACCATCTCATTCAATTGGATAAAGTTCTTCAAATTAAAAGTAATTGTGATCTTCCATTACATCTGATAGATTTTCTTCATGAATTTTCTTGCTTTGAGCATAATATCCAAACTTCATCTTGAAAAGCTATCTTCATTTTGAGGAATATGCTTATCACTCCTTTTTTCTTTTTCTTCACCTTGTTTTTTGCCCTCAAAAGACCCACAAACATACCAATGCCATCTGGAGTACAATGCAAAGCAGACACAAAAGTAGGCTGCACCACGTGCTTATATGAAATACACAGGATTTCAAAGCATTTTGGAAACGTTATTAAGGGCTGATTGTCAAATATAAAGGGGAGAGTAGTACAGACAGATTTTAAATTATAACTAATATGCAGGGAGTGAAGTAAACTACTTCCCTGAGTCCTTTACATTGTAACCTTTAGCACCACATTCTTACAAACAACCTGGTTATGTTCCCACTGGTCACAACAGCCAAGTTCCACTGAATCTATAGGAACGGGTTTTGACTCTTTATGCCCATATGCTGACAAACATCCATGATATATCTGTGAGCACCTGAATCATTCCTCTCAAATTGAAAAGATTTGAACAGTACTTATCTGTGTTACTAATCACATCTTGTACAGCTCAAACTGAAAGCACGTCCTACTTACTTTTAACCATATAAGGCACACTATTTTCCTTTCTTTCTGTATTTCCTCTTGACTAGTATCATAATCTTCTTATTATCCAATTTTAAACCTATCATTAGTGTACTTCATACTTAGTACAGCAAATGTTTGGGAGTGGAATCCATTTACCTTGAAAACCTGGAACATCTCTAAAGGAAAACAGGACCAAAGTAATAAATAGCAAGAGCCAAGCTGTTTAGTTTACATAACCTATTATTTTGGTTTGAACAATTTGACAGTATTCTTTTAACTCTTCAAGTTCCTGGCATAGCCAGATTTTTACCAATTTTCTTCCTTTTTGGTCAGTGCACTACTTTATCTGTTGCATACATCAACATTTGAAAACTTACATTAAATGACAAAAACTAGGATTAAATCTAAAATAAACCCACCCCACAAGTTTTAAAAAACCCACTATATATAAATTTGAACACCAGCAAGATGATAGCATATTGTGCTGAGAAGCACTCTCCAACATCACAGCCAGCCACACAAAGCTGTTGGTATTACTTTCCTGTGCAAACGTTTCTGCTTTCCAAAGGAATATTTTTTTAGTATTTTGTTCTACAACCCGATTACCCAAGACAGCTTCTTGTTTTCAGTGACATTACAGTTCTCTATCACCTATATTTATCATTTGGCCAAATCCTTTTTATATTAGATGTAAATCTAGATTACAGCAAATTGTTCTCTGTGAAAGTCTGGAGTCCAATTAAACAGATGAAGACGGTGCCACCAGTAAAATAGCGCTGTTTCATACCCCTGTGAAGGACACGGTTCTTGGCCTCCTGGTCTGAGGAAGACCTAAAACTCCTGTGTTATCAGTAGTACTTGAGATATCTGCAGTCTGCTCTAAAGTGTTTAATCCAAACTAACCAACATACATTCTCTTATAAAGAGCTCTACAATGACTTTTAACAACCTATTTTGCCTTCAGTAAATCCAAGCTACAAACAAGTGAAGTTTTTCATATTTTTTAGAGAAGCATAACCTTGAAGGATATCACTCCATGACCCTCCCTGAACTTGTCATAAAAATAGATTTATATACTTATGGAAGCACTCCTATAATTAAACGACAACTTGCTTTCCAAGTCCATCCAAATGTGAAGCTATTAAACTTAAAATATGCAGGAGAAGAAAGCAAGACTTCTCAGCAGCTAAACTTCACTTTACCTTTGGCTGTGCAGGGACTAGGTACTTGCTATATCATCTTGAAGGAGAGCAAGGGAAGATTAGATCCTACCTTGGCAAGCCAACGTATTGGGTAGAAGTGGGCATCAAATTACTATCCTCTAAAACACAGGTTAGACATGGGAGATTGATTTGCTGTTCTTTTGTAGGACACTATTTGCTTACAGTTGTGCTCAAAAGCACAATCTGTAAAAAACCACAAAACACAAGGAAACCTGCCAAGGAGAAACTTGCTGTAGAGAAAAATGACTGTGTTATTCTGTGACTATTCTCTCCTTGAAAACTCATTTTTAATTTAATTTACAATAAGTGAACACAGAATTTTCCACATGCTACCTTTCCTCTCTTTTAAATTGCTGCTTCTGAAATGACAATGCAAAAGCCATTGCTGTACACAAAATGGCCCATAAAATTTTCTCTGATGCTATTTCAAAAATGGTAAAAGTATTATTCATAGAAAATAAATAACCTGCTATGTCTGAATATAAAAACTATACAGGTTGGTCAACCATTGCTTTTTATTACAGCAATGTAGCAATGTAGCAATGTCTATGAGTTATGACAAAACCAGAAAAATGCTCATCCTGCCAAGAATTTACCACTCATTAATCTCACTAAATTATTTAGAAGGTAAAATTGCAATCCAATCTTGAGTTCCCGAGAAAATACATATAGTCGCATTATTTATTTTTTTATCTCCCAGTCTCAAAGTCTTAAGATATTAAACCATTTTCAGAAAGCTTGGCATTAGCAATAACAAAACCAGACACTCGATATGTAAACATAAACTTTCCTGCTTTACACCACTTCAGGCAACAACTATGTCATATTCCATAAACCAAGCACAGACATACCCAGTAGTCAATGAAGAGCAGCTCTTTACATAAAACCACAAAGTATTAACTTGTAAACATCACATATTATGAAAGAAGTATTATCCCACCAAAGTTATGTTGGTGCCATTTTTAACAAAAGGCATGAAGGGAAGAATAACCAGTGTTTATATTTACCTAATGGGTAAAAAAGAGTTAAGAAGGCAAAGAATTTATTCAGCTCTCATTTTTCTATTTTTTTAATATTAGATTTGTGTAATCCTTTCCAGCTACTGCGAGTCCATATTCAAAATGGATGGAAAATATGCCTTTCTTAATTCATTGATTTGGGGAGGAAAATATTAATTGTACACTTTGCTGATGATGCTACTGAAACCAAAATGACCCTTGAAATAAGAGGTTACACTTCACCAAGCTAACCTTGCAAAGAGGTGGCACAGAAGGTTGGAAATTTGGGGGTTGCTTTCTAAAGTGACCATTACAACTCAATATAAAGAAGCTTCCCTTCCTGCAAAATGACAAGTTAGCATCTTATATAATTTTCCCTGGCATTCATCAGGAACAAATTGCAGTAAAATCAGGAATAGGCTATTCCGAGAGGCTGTAACCATAGGGCAGAACAAATTATAAGAACAAAGGCAAAGGAAGGGCAAAGGCCAGATCTAAAGCCTGACTCATGCTGCAGGACGTTGATTTAAAAAAAGACTTGCAATCCTGCCTGTCTTTGCTCCCGTGAGTCACAAGGCACAGGCCATAACTGCCAAAGAAACAATGAGCATACTATGAAATAAGGCTTGAAAAGGAGTCAAATATTTCAGTTCTAATCAACTGGTATGATAGAATGCATCCTATTCAATGAGCCTCTTTAGCCTTTCAGTTGCACAAAGAAAACAGTTAGAGAATGGATATAAGCAGCCACATAAAGACAAATTAATGATGAGAAACCAGTTATGAAAATGATACACCACAAAATTCTACATGTGATTATGAACCAGGTGCAAAAAAACCCATTAATTCCATTTTCTGACCAGATGGATGACAAATATTCAAAGAATATTTATGCTTGCTCTGGTGAAGCAATAACCTTTCACTCAGTGTACAGAATGATTCTTTGCACATTGTGTAAATTTATATTGTACCAACAATAACCAGAATATTTCAAACCAGCTGTCGGATTAAGAATTTAGTCGTAAAATTCCACAGAAATCAAAGATTATGGTGTTTTAACTGGTTTTTTGAAACACAGCTGTTATATAGATCCATACACCACATATTAGCATACCTTATTTCACCCCAATGCAGTACTAAAAAATAGTCTTCACCTTCTCAGTAGTGCATCATGTTTAAAAACATGGTCTGAGAACTGCAAGTGTCAATTCATCGCTGAGACTGAGTCAAGAATAAAGCCAGTAAAGGAAGTAGCATTTAAATCTGTTCTCTTCAAATTCACAGAATCAGACAGAAAATCTGTGATCTGCCTACTGAGAAGAAAATTCTCACACTTTCAGGTGCACACAAATGCTTTTACTAAAAGGTTGATGTTACCCAATCAATAAGAAAAGATAGGGAAGTTTCTATGCACTACCAGAGTAGATTAGAGCCAGTGCCTTAATAAAGTAGGTGTCTGAAATTTTCCTAAGAGATGCTGTTCCTCAAATCTATGTATTGTGTGCTATGTTCCACTGAATGTGACATATTTGCTATTGGATCTGCCCTGCATGCAATGATGTATCATTTTCTCTAGATTAATTTCCCAAGTATGAGTAAACATGAAAGACTTCAGATGATACTTCTAGATGTCTCTGCTTTTATAGTGCTGGTATCTACACCTTGCTCACAACAGGAAGGAAAGTGAAACACCACAGAAAAATCCAAATGTGGAATTTAATAGATAATAAAATCCCAAATCATACCATTTTCTTTACAAAGCATCCCATCTCATTTGAATTTATATTCACAATATTTTACATGTAGAAACTCAGATGTTCATTGACTGCCACACCATCATGACATATATTGCCTGCACACTAACCACTATGAAAATAACTTTTTCTTATGTTAGCATTGTCCCAACCAAATATTAGCCATTAAGAAACACTCATTAACAATGATTTAATAAGTATCTGCATTTTAAAAAATGAAATTGCATAAAAATATATATAAATTATACATCTACAACACAAACTTCAATATTTACTAATAAAATTACCTGAACTTATTTAATTACATAATTAACTAATCACTTATGTTTATAATTAAAAATTGAACTTCTATACCTATTACCTACAGCAGTCTGAACATAACATTGGTAAGAAATCCTAAAGGACTTATGAGTTTTGGTATCAGCTAAGAAAGATGAATATTGAATAGGAAAGAGTTGCAAAGGTTGCATTTTGAAAAAAGAAAAATGAAGGTTGTGAAAGGTATTCAAACCATATTAGGATTTTATATTTATCCTGCTGTGACTTTTTCTTCTGCTGGTACAATGATGCAGTCATTACACGCTTGAACTTCACTGGCTCCCTTGACTAACTTCAGAGAAAAGTATCCCAGATCAGAATTAAGTAAAATTGAGCAAACTGATAAAATGTGAAAATAATCCTCACTTCACCATCAGCACAGAGTCTCAGTGCTCCATTTGGCTACTAATATTCCACCTAGCTCTGAGCAAAAAAAGACCTTCTGATGGTCTCTGCAAGTATGATCCACACTCCCAAGTCTAGGGTCAACTGAAATTACTCCATATCTTCAAGCAAAAGACACTTTGAATGGCCAAGGGGCTGCAGGGTGGATGAATGAGACTGGCATTAACTGCTGGGTGCACAGCGCTTGGAAAGGAACCAGTGTAGCTCTGTAGTGCAGCATGAGCATACCCATACACAAAAACTCCTTCAGTTTTACAGAAAAATGTTCCACACAGTATGGGGTTGATCAAAGAAAAACATAACCAGTAATTAGGAAGACAATAAAGCTGATAGATAATTTATACTGCGATGCAGAGTAACTATGTGATAATAGAGAACTAACGACTGGAGAGTTTTGAGTACCTCAGAAATCTCAAAATGCAGTAGACTAAAGCATTTTGCTCTCAGTCATCTGTGCTTGTAAGGACTACAACAATCTCCTTTTGATTATGAAGATTATAGTCACTAGATATCCTGAACTTTCATGCAAAACCTCTTCAAACTGAACTTCACACTTAAGATAATACACAGCTGATTCTTTTCAGCTAAACATCTACACTGGTGCTACAATATTACTCTTTTGAATAAAACCAGCACTCCTTGAAGGATAATGCTTAACAAAAAGCTGTGTACTAAACCTATCCATGTAGCACAGTTCCATCTGCCTTACTTTACAAAAGGTGATTTAAAAAGAAGGCAAAATAATTTCCCTGTATAAATCACCTATAACTGCAACAAGAAAATGGCTTTAGAAAGAAAGTTTTATAGTGGTTTCACTTATGTAGAATCCCTCATTTTTCTAAGCTTTAATGCTATTTTTAAATTAAAAGATGCATTATTGTGGTTTTATATCTGCCACCTCTTACATATTTACTAGCAACAAACAAAAGAAATGATAAAGTTAAATAGGGTGCTTTTCTTTTGAATCAAAGTTTCTCCTGGGGAGATATCACAGGAAAATCTGTTTCTGGTAAAAGCCCGTGTAATTTTGAAAACAAGCTCAGACAGCTGAAACCTAAAATACCAAGAAAATGTAATTTTTTTCATTTCATATCCCTTTATATATATCAAAGCAGAGAAGATCACTAGAAAGATTTAGAGAAAAGTCTTTAATAACTATATACAATTTATTAACACAATGTACCAACGTTTTCAAAAACAATCAAAAATTAAATGCCTGAATGAAACAAAAATGCACTCCCAAGTTTAGCAGCAGCTTCTTTAACACCTTTCCGTATTAAAAAGTTCCCTGAAGAGAAGAAACTGAGAAATCAAGAAAAAGGTTCCTAAAGCATGCAGATATAAAGAACATGTAAATCCTGGCCTCTGAGCATCATTAGCTTTACTGGTAATCCATTAGGTGAGCCACTGCAGTGCAAGTAGTTATGGAGGAGTCAATGACTTCAGAGACATTTTTGTGTTGCAGAAATA
Source organism: Orthonyx spaldingii (assembly GCA_013397795.1). NCBI lineage: Eukaryota > Metazoa > Chordata > Aves > Passeriformes > Orthonychidae > Orthonyx > Orthonyx spaldingii. Next base: position 1,361,681 of record VZTJ01000539.1, read on the forward strand.
TGCCCATCCATTTATGGATGGCATTTTCTCTGCTGTGTTTCTATTTTCATTTAGAATTTGAGATAGTATGATATTAAACACTGTTGAAGGTGATAACAAGGTTAATGAACACTAAATGTCTGGGGGTCAGCAGTGAATCAAATATAAGCCCTGCATAATGTAAGAATATAAATACAGAAGTACTAGAGAATGTTAAGCATAAAACTGATGTGAAACAAGTGGCAAAATGTGACAAACTATGAAGGAAACTGTTCCCTTGACTTAAATCAATATTGTATGAAACTCTGCCAGATAGTATAAATATCCTGCAGTTCAAAACCTTAGAAAAGGCCTTAAATACTTTAGCTGTAAGGATATTTCCCAAATTTTCCTTCTCTATATGCTGTCCAACTTTGTATAGCAAAATACCGGCACTGTAAAGACAGAACAGCGGATAAAGGAACGGATTTTTAGCCATCCAACCATTAATTCTGAAATGTCACATGAGCAGAAAGGTCAAAACTTAACAGATTCACAGAATATTCTGAGATGGAAGGGACCCACAAGGATCATTGAGTGCAATTCTCAAGTAAAACGTCCATACAGGGACTGAACCCACAGCCTTGGTGTTACCAGCATCAGGTTCTGACCAACTGCTTTTCTCATATTGATACCCGGAGCACTGAAGCACAAAAAGTCATTTTACCTAATCCCAATAGGGTTTGGATCTCTCAGGTGATGGTAAAGCAGTGCATCTAAATAATCATATTAACAAACTTTCCCCTTTTGAGTGTGGAATTATAATAAGAGTGAAAAATCTTAATCAAAATCACTCTTGACTTTTCTTAGTTTCATATATATAAAATAGAATGAAAGAATTACCAAAAGATTACTGGAAGGATATGAGTGATCTGGTTTAAATAAACCTCCAGTGTCAGTTGAGTAAATAAGTTCAATCAGAGCCCTTTGATATTCACAAAAAAAAGACACTATAAGAACTTTCTCGAGTCTCGTATGGAATTCTTAACTTCTGATCTTTCTAGTGAAAGCCCAACTATCTTTGCATCAGTTTATATCAATTCCAGTCTCAACAGGATTTGCTTTTGATTAAATCAGTCTTGCGAAAAATTCAGGAGGAACATGGGTATGCAGTTTGGGTTTTTTTAATTACTTAAACTGAATAATGTATCTTTTCTTAAGTCTACATAAACCAAGACTCATGCACTACAGAGCACAGCAGACAACTGGTGCTGAATTAATGAGAACTACATGGACATCACAATAAATTTAGTCCATGGCTTAGAAGATAAAATAGTTCCTTTGAGCAGTGTTACAGAAATTAGAAATACACAGTGAAATTAAGATCAAAACCAGTAACCAGAAATCATAGAACTCATGCTAAAAATACCAAACTATAAACGATCATGTTCTAGGTATAGGGACTTCTAGGTTTAGGTTTATGCAGATATCAATTATATTACTTATAAAGGTGCTTGTAAACAAGAAGCATTCAAAATTCAAAGTTGAGAAGATCCCACTCAGCAACAAACATACTCAGATTCAAAATATTTTAAAACACAGCCAAAAAATCAATGAAAGAAGCTATAGGGAAATAACTACTGGATAATGTATAAAGACTAGATTGAATGCCTACAAAGAACTATACATGTTAATATACCACCTGGGAGCCAAGAAATGAAATTTTATTTTCAACTGGTCTTTCAGCTGACTTAAGAAACAGTTAAATTAAAAAAATCAATCTGATCTCTCATATTACCATTAAGGAAAGTGTGCAGGTTAGTTACAAGTTCTTTTCTTGATAGCTCAAGAAAATTTGAAAATCATCTGACTGATGATAATGTGACACTAAAAGAAGCATTTTTAACTGCCCCTCACTCAAGCAAACACAAATGCCAGAAGACAGCATAAACAGTTATGGGTTCCATCGGCAGTTCGAGGGATTGGGTTTTCTCCTTTTAGTATATTGTTCCACGTTCTATTAAAGACAAAACTCAACAGTCTGAGTAGCCTTCATTTAAGCAGAAGAACATAATTACAGAGCCTGAAAAAGCACTGAAACCATTAGAGAATCCAAGGGCTGTCATAAAGTAATTAAACTGATAATAAAAAGCAGGATAAAAGGAAAATAGACTGTTTTTTCACAAAACATCCAGTTATTAAGAAAATATTTTAACCGGAGAGAAAAGGATATGAAGAAAATTATGTAATATCTTTTAAAGATGCAAAATGTTTGGCTATTAAAGGAAATTACAGTGATTTCTTTTTCAGCATAAATCCTTTATACATGCTATTACTATCCTATTATTATCCTAGAGAGGAGTATGACTGAATTAAATATAAGCAAAGACAGTTAATATCGGTTATTATAAACTACATAGAATTTAGCAGTCAATCTATAACAAAAATAACTTTCTGTGTATCTGAATCACTAAATTTGGCAGACTGATCTTGAATAATTATGGATTGATGTCCAGAAAAAACATGACATGGAACACCAAGCAATGATGACAACATGCAATTTGGCTACATCAGCTAATGTAAAGTCTAGCTGCTTATGTTCCTTTGTATAAAATGTACATAAAAACAGTTTGGCTTACAGCATGGAAAAATCTACCTGAAAAACATATGCTGAAGAACATTAATAGACTTTTAGAAGTTCTAAGTATTACAAACCTGAAAGAATACTAACAGTGTTTCACTGAAGGGAGGGTTGGTTATATGACAAGGAAATCTTACTATGATTTCAAATTTAGGTCACTTAAATGAAAATACTAATTACACTTAATGTTCATGAAGAAAAAAAAAAAACAAAAACCAAAACCAAAAACCAGTCCAAATTAGTCATATATATTTTTTGTTTAAAAACATTAGAATTCATAAAGAATGTTTATTAAATATGTTAACCAACCACAGACTTACTGTATTGCAAAGACATTTTAATTGTAGCATTCCACGACTGTTCCATGTAGCACCATAGCATATGGTGGACATTTCAGCAGTGATGGAGAAAAGGTAGAACCATTTCATACATATTTTATTTTATAACTTAGAAAAATCCTATCAGGTAATGATGACATACTTGCCTTCCTAACGTGACTAAGGAGAATACAAATAAACACATCTGTTAAGCCAGATATTTCTATGTCATCGTGCCTGGGTACCTTGCATCCAATAGTTTTTTTAACTCACTCTGTGGCCTACTTAGTGTTGGTTTTAGATAAGTCTGGCACATACAGTTTATAGAAATTCCAGAAAAAAGTTTATGTTATTTCCATAAGCTTAAAAAAAGTAACCATGAGCCTATTAATTAATCTCAGACAAAAGAAAGAATTCTACTACAAAGTAATTAAGTGGTCAAGCTAAACAACTGTATTTATGCATACATTTAGAAAAGCATCATATGCCATTTGCTTGCCCATTAAATGACATGTTTGAGTGATAGAGCTATAAATACTGGTGTAATTTACTCAGCATTGTCATGGCACTCATTAAATGGACCAAACCCCAGGAAGTCTTAAAAAGTATCTGGCAGGTCTTCCCTGGGAGTCTTGTCAGGAATGTGTTCTTGACCTTAAGCTATTTAATATTTCTATTCATATTCTGCCTAATAATGTTAAGCAATGATACCAGAGGACGTAATGCTTGATAATGAAGAGAGTAAGTCAGTGACAAGCAGGGTATGGAATCATGTAAAGCAGGACGGCAACAAATGACGTGCTTTTGTTTATCGGTAACATTTACTTGTATTTAACTATAAATTTAGGACTAAATTCTTTGATTTCTTCCACTAAAGAGGCATCTTTGCTCAGTCAGCTTATAGATGAAAGAGGTCAAATTACTCCATCCAGCCTGGCAAATACACTAGGAAGCACTTTTTAAAGCTGTATAACTGGTATCAGCTACGATATTAACTTGCAACAGCTTCTCAAAATTCACAAACTAGGACTACTTTTGGGCTAAGCCTGACACTCCTTCACACATGAGAAAACCAAGATACCCCCCTGCCTATCATCACTCCCCATCAGAGCAGAATAGAAACCAGAATGTTTTAGGGTCATTTTTCTGTGCAATGTTAAGTACCATGCACAGGTAGCAATAGACTGGGAACAGTTGATTTAAATTACCCAGTTTGCTTTGAGTTCACAGAGGCAGGGAAGCAAGAACACGGTTTCTATCAATGTCAGACGGCAGACACTAATGACACTTGAAACTAGTGCTGTCCCTGTGTTTCTCCTCTGCTCCAGTGTCTTTTAGCTAACCTGTTGGACTTCTCATCAGTGGAGGGACGAGAAGAATATTGTCACAAATGAATGCAACAATATCCATATTTGTAACAAGTTTACCTTCTAGTATTAATATGGTAGCTCAAATACCTGTTGTGAAGCGTTACTTTAAGTGGTGCCCTGTCAAAATGTACATGCTATGTGAAACCTGAACTAAGGTACCCAGAAAAAAGCAAAAATTGTCTTTAATACAATGCAAATGTGATACAGTCCATCCAGTGACAGATTATTGACAAATCATCAAGCACATTGAGCATTCAAAACTTTTTTCATTAAATTCATTCTGATACCTGTTTGAAGGCATTTGAAGTGCAGAAAGAAATGTTACCACACATAAAAGCAGTACACATGCACATATACATAAAATCTTTGAGCGAGTTTTAGAGAATTTAGCTACCATTACATATAAAATAATGAATAATGTAAATAAAATTACAAAAAAAAATGTCAAAGCTGTATAAAAGATACTAGTTTTGTATGAAATATTGTAGAATTTGGATGTGCATTCAAAGATTCCACCAACAGATGGCAGAAATGCACAACACTTACCAAAAAAGTCATTGCAAATCACTGCAAATTTAAGGTGCTAAGCAAGGGAGAGCTTTGAGACCTGCAGATGTATCAAAATCCAGTAAACGATCGCAAAGTCAAAGTGGTATCCCTACAACTAAGTTATCAGAGGAATTCTTTGTGTCATTGTAGCTAAATTCCATTAAACTATCTAAGTTTTCCAAAAGGAATAAAGTGTTCTACAGATTCAAATATGGTTTCAGGCTGAGCTGTGATGTAGAGATTATGACAAGAAAGTCTACACGGCATTGAAACAAGTGTTGTTTTCACGTACAGATTTTTAACTAAAGCTTCATCTTGAAGAATGCTTGCTGGATGGGCAAGAGGCTTCACACCATCACCTTAACTATCTTAACAAGACACAACACTTTTTCTCCAAAGCCATCTATCTATCTCCACAATGGGAAACCAATTTGATTCTCTGATTCACCAAAATAGCTCAATTTCCACTAGAGTTGTTAGAAATAGTCTTTTCAAAGGAGGAATTGATATTGAAACCACAAGTCTCATCCAAAATTAATTGACTGTAAGAGGATCTGGACAGAATTAGAGCAAGCACTAGAAAAAAGAATCCCTTTCCCAAACTGTGCTAATCACCACCTGAAGAGATTTGTTCTCTATGCTTTGCATGTATCTATATTTATATCTGTTGTCTGTCTTCTTTTGCCACTATATATCTGAAATTATTTTCTGAGAAAACAGTACAGCATGAGCAGCAACCTAGACAAAAAGGGATGTCAGGGAATAAGGATGAAGAAAAAAATCTTCCTGATAACAGAATTTACGAGGAATCAAACCGTTTCCATCACTTGATGTACTGTACAGTAGAACAGATGAAGCACACGGTCAGGAAAAGGAAAAAGATTGTTTCAAAGATCTTTTTTATCTTTAATTTCTGTAATTTGATAATATGAGACACTATCAAATTCATATACTAGGTTGCATTAATATCACTGTATTAATATCATAGTCTAAGGTTGATTGTTCCTCATTCACATATTCTTGCAAATGTGAAGCCAAAATCGTACCTTTTATGCTAAATCCTCCTCTAACAATACAACCTTGTCAAGGCAATTTAGCCCAACACGGTCAGCTCATAAAAACAATATTTCCTTTTTCATAAGCATACAAGTACATGATAAAAGGCATTTCAGTTATTTGAATTGGCTTTACTATCACAGAAGACAGAATAACAGTTTTAAGTGGTGTGTGAAGTATTTTTAAATCTTTACTAAATAAAACCGTAAGACATTCACTTGTTGTAGGACTCTCCAATTTCTCAGACTGCAAGCTATCCAAAGGAAAGAAGAAGCTTAGCTAGGATACTCATATTACGACAACTTTGTAGCTAAAAAAAAAATTTAAAAAAAAATTACCATGGCATTGTTTCTCCCACTTCAATTTTTTTTTTCTGTCCAACAACCCTTTTAGCCTACCTTCATTTACACTATAAAGACAATATACAAACACAACAATGCACTGAAATAATTTGGTTGAAATTCACTGTCAAAACTACCTGCAAATCATTCTTCCCTTGGGAAGATTCTCTCCACTCTGCAGAATCCTGCACTTGGAGAACTGTTCTACCACTATCAGAAAGTTTCTTGTATAGAGTTGTGCAAGTGATACACATGATTGCATAAAGCAGAGCTTTAGTTCATGAGCGAGTAGCTACACAAATGCTACTGTCTGCAAAACAGTGTTGGAAAAATATAGGAATCTCAACGAAAATGAACATCCAAAGCTGACATTCATATCTGTACAGTTTTCAAGTCAGAGCACAAGAAATTTTTACAAAACATGATAAAGCACTGTATATCACTGAATTACAGATTAAAAATTTCTTTACTATCTGCACTTCCCTCAATCTTTCAATAATATGTAGATCTTTCCATATGCCAAATGGAAATGGATTCTTTTCATGTGCTTCCTTTTCTTATACTATCCTGTGCAAGCAAAAAATGATACCATAGAAATCCTTTCTGAAGGATTTACCAGATCTAAAAATTTGATAATTTGCAGGTTTAAAGTGCTGGTTTGCCTTCAGCTTTTACATTAGACATTAATCATAATGACATTCCTAGAAGCCTTTTGATGGAAAGGCATAAGCTGATCTGTCTTTCAATACTGAATGTTGTTTGCAAACTGAAATCTAAGTGGAAGACTAGATTTGAAACAACATCCTTTATGAATACTGATTGAAAATTTAATTCATATACAGGATTTCAAGATGCAAAAATATATGTTATGAATAGCTGAATACAAAAGAGTAGCAGGGAAAGGAGAAGGCTTCACATACTAAGAGCTACATAATAGGTGAATGATGGCATTTCTGAACTAGCATAAGAGAAAAAATCCATTGGCTTTCCACTATAGTACATGAACAGATGATACATTCAGAGCAAGTCCTCTGCTATGCTTCACATCTTTCTATAAGCACTTAACTGCTCCAAAGGCAAAGTTTATTTTTTATTTAGGATAGTTTTGTTTCTTTAAAATACTGCTTAAACTGTATGACTATGCTGATATTAGTCAGTTAGCTAAACCGGGACTGCTCTTGTGGAATGGGGAATTCAGGGAGCCACACTGGGGACTTTGATTCTGCCAACTACATCAATGAGCTCATTACAGCTGATTGACATGAATCAATAATGAAATAAACTGGAAAGCCCCTGATGCACAATACATTCCAGATAGTGCATTATATTTCAGCTCCTAAATGATCGTGAAATCTAAAGCATACAAAGGAAATCTGCTAAATCATTAAGAAATTCTTAAAATGTGCCAATGTTGAATGATTTTCAGATTGCCTTACCTTAAGCACTCCCTATTTACTTGCCTCACTAAAAGGCAAACTTCTCTGCTAGTCCTGCAGACACATAGGGACAACTGGTGCAAAACCCACAACTTCCATGTTCTGAATCCCCCTCAGCAGAAGGATATCTCTCTCAATTACAACAATTATATAAAAGAAAAAGGCAAAGTAGGCATCTAACCTGAAACTGTAAATATTATTGTCTAAACACCCTCCCTTCTCCCCTACTCACATACTCAATCCTACCACTGTATTACCTAGAAGTATGTCCAAAGTATTTGAGCTCCACAGACAGTAAATTTGGCCATAACTTTCAAAAGTGTAAAGGAATACAGTCTTCATTAATATACCTCAATGTGCTTACTTGAAAATTCTTTCATCACAGCTTCTCAAATACCTCACTGATCTAAATTAAAGCTATGTTAGGAATTCAAATAATTCACATTTTTAATTTAGTGAATGATTTCACCAAGGATGATTTATCTAAAATGAAAACCCCTTTGGAAGCAGGTGCAAAGCTAAAACATTGTAAATATGTTACTCCTAAGATGACTACATTAAAAAAAAAACCTCCCTTTTTTTTCCTCAGCAGGTGATAAATGTTTTAGAAGGATTACATGAGGAAACAGGCAAAGTAGGGCTATAAACAAAAAGTCAAGATAAAGTGATGTTGGTGTAATTAAGAGATATGGAGATCCTTTCAACCCTATGAGTGCTTAACTCTTCCTGCAAAATGACATAAAACTTATAAAATCTATGCAGCAAAAACTGCTAGATGAGCAAACTCTCTCATTATCCCTGTCAGTACTGTTAGCTGGATTGCTGTGTCACCATGAGTCAGTCAATTATGCAGTCACTTTCATGAAGGGTATTCATTCCAAGTAATTATCTCTGTCTCATTTCCCAGAGTTTGTGGTCTTGCTACTTTCTCATTTCATATTCCTTTTCAATGGATTCTGTGATTCTATTTATTCTCTCAGATAGCCTTCATCTCCACAGATTTCAATCTCAAAGTTTTGAGAAACTCTGATACATCACATGCAAGTGTGAAAATGCATCCCTTTAATTCACATAATGCAAAAAATCTGAGATTGTTACAGCTAGTGAAATCAGCAATTTTCTTTTAAGCATAAGCACATTTTTTCACTTACATACCTTCTTTTTACATTTTATTTCCTGACATAATATGGAACTTTACGACATTTACTCTTTCAAAAAGCCTTACTTAGTTTTCCATCCATGACAGAAGTATGTGATAAAGACAGTAATCATATGAGGACATGTAGTGATCTTTTCTGGCTGTTTTATTGCTTTCTTCTCTGGCATACTAATAACCACTGATATGGTTGTATGACCTTTACCATGGTTATAAATTTATTGATCTCTTTCCATAAAACAGAAATTCATCAATAATTTTTGTATCTCTGCACTTCTGTACTAAGATGAAAATATTATAAGACTAATGAAGACCCTCTGGTTTATCTTCTTTTTCATATGAAACATTTAAGATCACCACTCTCTTCAGTTTTCAGAGACAAGTGCCTGTATTTCTGGAGGAATGGATTGTCAAACTGTGAGGTTTCATATGTTGTCTAAAGACATGGAATTCATAAAGTATGCCATTTTTAGAAGTTTTCTCTGAATAAAAAATCACAACATTTGACCCTCATTTTCCCTAATAAGAGAGCACAAGAAACTCCATTTGCCATATTATGGATGTTCTTTGAGTGTCCTCTCTGTTTCATTTTGCATTCCTTTTACACATGGCATACCTTTTTTAATGCATTCCCAGCAGTCCAACAAAAATATTAAATGTCTAAATATATCTCCCAAATCAGTTGCTTCAGTGGATTTAAAATTTAGCCTGATTGGCTCAAAAATGCAATGAAAATGTATTCATTTCATTGTTGACAATGATTCATTGCAATCCAGTTCAGTGAATGAATGGTCTGGAAGACCTGTTCAGGTTGCAAGCTGAGACAACAACTCAAATTCACTGTTTTATAAAAGCAGTCTCATGTTACATAGTACTTCCAAAATGGAGTTCTCCACCACTCAGAGTAACAGATTATATTAATGAATTGAAAAAAACCCAGATATAGTAAGTGCTTTTTCTGACAAAATCCACCTTTCTGTTTAAATTCACTTCAAAACCAACTTTGGTAACATTCTTCTGTTTACGCGATGACACAAATGAAGAAATTCTCCACCAAAATATGCAAAGTTGAAGTAATTTTATAACCACCATTTTAGAGATAAAACTGTTGTACTTACCAAGCCAACTTCTGTTTAAATATACTGACACAAACACTGGAGGGACCGTGAAGAAATCTACCACTGAGTTAACTTCTAGCCAAAACCATAGCTTGTCATTGGCTGCTATAAACTGAAAAGGAAAAAAAAAAAAAGAAGGAGAGACATGAAAGACTCAGATTATTCTCATGCTGATTGCAGGCATCTGTTCTAAAATATTTTACTCAAAAATTAGTATATTAACTGATGTTTTAGGTCAGTCCAGACAAAACAACATGTCTCACTAGAAAGAAGTCTGTGTTGTGCACTGCTTGATAATCACACTGAGATTAAAAGGAAACTAAAGAGATAGATCATCTATATGATCAGTTGGAATATCTGTGCTAAAAATATTTTTTCCACATTTCTTGACAACATATTGGTAATATTAGAAAAGCATAGGCAGGTATAAAATATTTCAAAGCATACCACCTTTGTTCTAGCACACCAAATATGCTGGTAGTAGTCTTATCATGTACTTGCTGCTCACAGATTTCTAAATACAGGACAGTTTGCAAAGAGTCCCATTATTATCTGTCCAGAGGAGATCAGCAGGATGACTCCTACAAGGCATAGTTCAGGACTGCAGCAGCACTTCAGTCTTTTGAATTGAACCATGGAAGTGGTCATTTCTCTCTCCTGATACAAAATCAGCCTAGGGAAACTGGCACACTTAGATTCCAAGGACATCATAGTTAGAATTTGCCCATGTGCTTAAATAAGGTAAAACTACTATTCACATTTGAGTAATAATTAAAAAGTAATTAAAACATTTGCTTTATATAAATATGAAATAGAAATATAAAAATATATGGGGAAATATGGAGTAGTTTTACTTATTTAAGTCTTAAAACTCTGACTTACAGATTTTAAAACAGTGCTCATATTTTTTGAGTTAAAGACAATATTAATTGTGTTTCTTTCAAAGAAATGCACTGTCAGTTTCAATCACCATATCTAACAGCTGTACTCCCTCCCTGCCTGTTGCTACCAAAGCCACACTACTTACACGCAAGCCGAAGTAGAGTAGGAAGAACACATTGAAAGCCATGTCGATCTGTAATGTGAAATCTTTGTAGAAATTCTGGCAGGATTCTATAGGGCTATTTGAAAGAAAAATAAATTAGAATGAATTGTCAGTATATGAGTTTCTACTCTGCTAAGAAATGTATGCATTTCATTAGAGACCTTGATTCAGAAATCATGTTTCTGTTTTCCAGTTGTTTACAAGATACAAGCAAGCATTTCAAAGGAATTATTTCATTCATTCAGTTAGTCATTCATACAGTGTTTATATTCACCTGTTCAGGTAATATTTGAGAATTAACATGCAGATACCTTTAGGAGAGGACAAGCAGGAGGATACCTCAGGATTGCTTAACCCCACATTAACCCTTAAAGAACTGACTTCTTTCTAAAGGAGACACACCTATGATACTTTAGGAAGAAACCTAACAAGCACACAGGTACAGTGAAACATTACATGCTTTTAATTCATGTCATAATATAAAACCTTAAACAAAAAAGCAGTTGCTTAGGAATACATTACCCATTAGCAACCTGAAGTACTTAGTCTTGCAGAATCCCTTGTTTATAAGAAGTTGATTGGATTTTTTTTTCTTTTTCTCACTTTTTTTTTTTTTTTTTTTTTTTTTTTTGTTTTTTTTTTTTTTTTTTTTCATTATTTTTGCCCATTATTCTCTCAGAAAAAAAACNTGGTATGGCTATTTAATGTTCTTTATGTACAGTACTATGAACTGAGTAGAAAAGCAGCATAGCCCACTGGTAAAATTAAATAACAAAATAAATTGAAGAATTTGAAGCAGTACTCTAAGGGTTAATTTCTGCATGCAGGTTAATTAAAATACCCTTGTGTGTGTCAGGCAGCCATTGCAAATTTTAGCTTATTATTTTATGCTCTATTTGATAGTGGGACAGATCCAAAACTTACTCTATACAAACTGGTACTATATAAATATATTTTTATCTAAGGAAGGTGGCAATTTCCACAAGTATCATTAGTGATTTATTTGTGAGGTTTCTAAAATAGGTTGTTGAAGCCACAGTCCAATGTTGTAGACACAGACCAAAGTGAAAATCATGTCCCAATATATGCTGATGTATATACTATATATACATAATGTCCCACCATATATACATATATATACACACATATATTGCAAATGATCATGTGTTCATCACAACTCTAATGCAGAGAAACTAGAACATAAGATCATTTGATCATTTAGAGCCCTAGAAAACATCCTTTTAGAAAAGCAGAAATTTGTTGGCTTTCCAGATCAAATAAATCACTGAATGTGAATGAAATACCAGTTAGTATAGCAGTAGTTCTGCAAATATAATGCTAGACTGCTCAACAAGCAAGATTCTATGCATTATGAATGTCCGTTACCTAACATAAGGCATAAAGGAAATTACCTGGACTACCAGGTCATTACACATGCAGCCAAATTTTCCATTCCTTGTATACATTTCAGCTCAAACAAGTTAATTACAGCATGCTCCCTCCTGTCTCTAGATGCATGAATGTATACAGTAAACTTCTCCTTGATGTACAATAGCTTTATATTTTAAGACGCTTCAATACTATAGGAAATTTTATTAAAATTGTTTTTCAAAGGCTATTTGAAAAGACAATGAAGTTATGAGACACTTCTGTTACAGTTCAAATAAAACTGATTTACAAGAGCAGGCAGAAGGGAAGAGAAGCCAAATGTTAACATACAGGACAGCAGACAATACCCCAGTTTACAAATACAGCTTTAGCTACAAAAACAGTGGATGTAATCTGAGAACCCAACGGGATCATTTTCTGTATGGCACTAATGAGAACAAAGGATTTTGTCAGAATAAGGTAGGCTACACACTGAGTCGCTATGCACCCTACCAACAAGAATTACAGAGGAACAGAATCAACAGTCCTGCAGCAACTTTTAATTCCAGGTTAGGTTCCTGCAAAATCTGTAGAAATTCACTGAAGCTAATGGAATTGCAAAGGCTTATAATCAGGATAGAGAGCAAGTTTTAGTTACGGTCAGCTAAGGCTGCAGCTACCAGCTGTACTCTTGTGTCATTGTCCTTTACAAAAACCTACAAGATCTGACAAATTAGCTAAAGCACAATACATCTTCATCTTGTTTGCAAAACACTTAGCACAATGGACCACAATTCTGATTTGTGACTTTTGCTTACCTAATACCAAAACTGCTATTTCTGCTAGTTATAGCCTTTAGGATTCCTTCACTTCAGAGATCATCCCTCTCTTTCAATGTTTAAGTTATCCATTTCAAAGACAAACACAGCATCCTTTCTTTTTTATTTTAAACTATGATTTTGTCAGAAAGGCATGATACTGAAGAAATTATTAATTTTTTCACAGATGGATTATGAAAGATTTTAAATGTTCCAAATTAAATTGTCAGTTTGTATTTTTCTGTTGTTGTTTTTCTAAGTAGCTCACATTTGAGCTGACAGAAAATTATGGTCACTAATGTTATCATTACACAATTCAGCCTGCTGCAGAAAGGAAGTCAATTTGCAACTCTTTACATCAAGTTTCCCAAAACCAGAGCGCTCTACTTCTTAGTAGTCTACTGGGGTCTCCAGGACCAGTAATAATACTAATAAAACTCCCTGGTTTATATTAAAATCACATGGCATGACCTATGGGATTTCACCCCCTTAGGGCAGCAAAGTTTTCACTTTTACAGAAGCCAACAGACTATTAGAAACGTTTTTTATTCCCTTCCATGTAAGCATGGTTTCACACATTCATACCAAAAAAAGATAGGCGAAACCATGATAAAATCAATGAAATAGCACACTAGCAATAACAGAAAAGGTTTAATATTACTGGATAAAAACTACAGTAATGATGGAACTCTAAATGCAATGGGTTCCTCTCCCTAAAAAAGTGGCATGATCTATAGTCCGACAACTGAAGTGCACATCTGGTAAACGAACCAGCTAGGAAGGGCACCCCACCAGAGCTGTTTTTCTGAACAGGGGAGGAGTGGTGGGTCATGTGATGATTGGAGGTTGTCTTGGGCATAGCAATCACAAAATGTTAGGTTTTGATTCCTGGAGAAATAATGAGGAGGGGCAGCAACACTGTTATGTTGGACTCGCAGGGGGCAGACTTTGGCCTGTTTGTAATGCTGGTTGAGAAACACCCTTGGGATGCAGTCCTGAATGGCAAAGGAGTCCAGAAAGGCTGGACATGCTTCAAGATGGAAATTTCAAATGTGCTGAAGCAGGCCATCCCCATGTGCTAAAGGACAAGCCAGCAGGGAAGATCATCAGCCTGGCTGAATAGAGAACTTGGGCTGGAACTCAGCAATAAGAGTGCATTGTCTTTGGAAGAAGGGCCAGGCAATTCAGGAGGGCTTCAAGGATGTTGTGAGGTTATGCAGGGACAAAATTAGAAGGGCAAAAGCCCAACTAGAACCTAATCTGGTTAATTGCATAAAAGACAATAAAAATGTTTCTAGAAATATATTAGCAACAGGAGGAGAGCTAAGGAGAATCTCCATCTTTTATTGGATGTGGGGGTCAACATAGTGACAGACAACGAGGAGAAGGCTGGGATACTTAATACCTACTTTGTCTCGGTCTTAAGAGCAAGACCAGTTGTTCTCTGGGCACCCAGCCCCCTGAGCTGGCAGACAGATGGGGAGCAGAATGGAGCCCCCATAATCCAAGGGGAAATGGTCAGTAAAATACTACACCATTTAGACACGAGTCAAGAGGGCTACATGGAATCCACACAGAGGTACTGCGGGAATTGGTAGAAGAGCTCACCAAGCCACTTTCCATAATTGATTAGCAGTCCTGGTTAAATGGAGAGGTCCCACCTCACTGGAAGTTAGCATATATGACACTCATTTACAAGAAGGATCAGAAAGAGGATTCCTGCAACTACAAGCCTGTCAGCTTGACCTTGGTGCTGGGGAAGGTCATGGAACAGGATATCTTAAGAGCCATCACAGAGCACATGCAGGACACCAGGGGATCGGGTCCAGCCAGCTTGGGTTTATGAAACGCAGTGCTACTTGACCAACCTGATCTCGTTCTATAACAAGGTGACTTCCTTGATGGATGAGGGAAAGGCTGTGGAGGTTGTGTAGCTAGACTTTAGTGAAGCTTTTGACAACATTTCCCACAGCATTCTACTGGAGAAACTGGCTGCTCATAGCTTGGACTAGCTGGGCAAAAGAGAGGCTGGATGGCTGAGCCCAAAGAGTGTAGTAAACAGAGTCAAATCTGCCTGGTGTTCCACAGGTCTGAGCCTTGGAGCCAGCCCTGTTTAATATCTTGATCTATGATCTGGACAAGGGAATTGAGTGCGTCCTCAGTAAGCTCACAGATGACAACAAGTTGGGTGGGACTGCTGATCTGCTAGAGGGTGAGAAGGCTCTGCAGAAGGATTTGGACAGGCTGGAACCACGGGCTGAGGCCAATTGTGTCAGGTTCAACAAGGCTAAATGCCTTGTCCTGCACTTGGGTCACAACAACCCCATGCACTGCTACAGACTTAGGGAAGAGCAGCTGTAAAGTTGTTCACTGGAAAAGGACCTGAGGCTGCTAATCAACTGCCAGCTCACCGTGAGCAAGCATGTGCCAAAGTGGCCAAGGAGGCCAATGGCATCCTGGCTTGTAACAGGAACAGTGTGGCCAGGAGGGCCAGGGAAGGGATCATCCCCATGTACTCAGCACTGGTGAGGCCACACCACAAGACCTGTGTTCACCTCTGGGCTCCTCATTGCAAGAAAGACTGCGAGGAGCTGAGGCAAGTCCAGAGAAGGGTGACAGCTGGTGAAGGGTCTGGAGCACAAGGGGACTGAGGCTACTGGGTGAAAAGCTTGGTGGAAAGTAGGCTCCAGAAAGATTTTACCACTCTCTACCACTCCCTAGAGGGAGGCTGGAACAAAGTGGGTGTCGACCTCTTCTCCCAAATATAAGAGATGGGACAAGAGGAAATGGCCTAAAGTTGTGCCAGGAGAAGGTTAGATTGGATTTTAGGAAACAATTTTTCATTGAAATATTGTCACACCTTCAAAGAGGCTACCCAGGGAAGTGGTTGAGTCACCAACCCTGGAGGTATTTAAAAGACATATAGTGGCACTCAAAGACATGGTTTAGTGGAGAACTTGAAGGTCATTTCTAAAATAAATAATTCTATGAGTCTCTAATATTTACAAGCACTTTGAAAGAGCATCTTTGATTACGTACACAATTTCTACAGCAAAACTAGTAGATAGAAGCCCAGTTGTACAGGTATAATAGGCATAAACTACTTCAATGCGCAAGAGTGACTACAAAAGTGGCAACGAAATAATTCCATTTAACTTTACATAAATGGGGCAAAATTTTGACAAGGTGTTCCCAGCATCCTTAAAGCTGTGCTGCAATCAACACTGAAGCCAAAACTGTGTATAACAATTTCACCACAGAATGTACCACCTGTCATTTCAATTCAAAAGAATTTCCTGCTGTTTAAAGAACTATTTTTGTCACCAGTTTACATCAAGTATTTATTATTCTTGCTTATTTCTGGTTGGCTTAAAATGTTTCTAATGCATTGAAATGTTTCTACTGGAATTACTCCTTGAATAGTCATAAAATCCCTTTTAATGTTTTCTGAAATTCATTCTTTCTGTGAGCATATTAATATGAAAGTTCCCACAGAAACTTTCATATACTTCCAGGATTTTTGAAACTGCTACAGAGTTGAAAATATCTTGAGTGGCTTTTACAGTATCGTTTCACCTCTCGAAAGGAGCTGTAAAGGCCATTGCAAACTTCAGACCAACGCCTTAGTATGAAGCAACAATCTCTGTCACAGTGCAGTCACTGCCATTATGACCACACAGAAGTAAGGAGAAGGAGTTCTACATTCATTCAGACTTTCGACCAGCTTTGCAACCATAGTGACAGCTACCTGGATGATCTTACTTAAAATGTTCCCCACAATAATGGGAAAGCTTTTGTACACCCAATTCAGCACCTGAAATAACTACACAATATGCAATTTACAGTTCTCTATTCTTCCCAGGTAAGGAAGTGGACTCATGTATTTTTGGCACATCATGTCAGTCTGCTCTTACTGGTTTTTTTGCCTTTTTTTCTCCATCTTTTTAATGACAAGGCACGTAAAGACTAAGATGGATGCCAATTTTTACTTATGTATAATCGTTTTTTAAAAAAGGAAAACACTAATTTTAAGACATATTAATTTAGTTACCTTTTGTCAAGTGGTTTGAAGATATGCATGTAAAACTTTAATAAACCACCACAAAAGAAATTTACTTCTACTGTAACTTCAGGAAAGTACTGATGTGAATATCTTACCATAGCTGCTACAACTGTGGAACTTTAAGAAGATATTGAAACTTTTAAAAATTCAGAGAATTTTCCTAATTTACAATTTTAGATTTTGCAAATCTGCTTTCTGAATGGAGGAGGAAAAACCAAATCTATTACTAAAACGAGACACAAACATATTTTAATTCTTAGTATCAATGAAATAAAATATAAAAACTTCAAAAACTGATCATATGAAAAATTAGGAAGTTTTTATTTCCTGTATTCATGACAGTTTTTAGACTGCACAACAGTACATCATGTAAAAAAAACCCGGTAAAATATGCAGTTTCTATCACAAGGAATGCCCATTGATAAGAATAAATTTAAAAATTAAATTATAGCTATGAACAGAAATACCAGTTGATGCTGCTAAAACATAAATAACCCAAATATATAAATAATTGAGAGAAATCACTCAATATTTAGATGTTCATTAGTGTTGCATCATTTGAAGACACTCCACTCACTTCACACTTTCAAATTGTATTTCAATGCAATTACTATGTATTAATTTGGGCATGTAAATTTACTTCCTTTAAAAAAACTACTTAATGTAGTCTTTTTTTTTTTATTATTCAAAAGATTTTGCTTTACTGGAAGCTCCTCTGTAATACTGAACTTCCTCAAATTTACTTCTAAAGCAAACCAAATTTTATGAAGTCTGGAGTAAAAAATACATTTGGCACAAATTTGATATGACAGTGTCCATTTATACTCCTTTAATACATATTTTGAACAGTACAGCAAAAAAGAAAATTAAAGTGCTTATGGTTAGGCTTTTTAACTGTATTTCAGTGATGTAGTACTGAAGTAAAACTATAGAAAAGCCACACGTACCATTTAATAAAAGCAATTTTCATTCAATGCAGAAGAGTTTGCTGCTTTAACTATGGTTTAGTCACACAGCTCAGAAAGGAATAAGCAGTTAAAATCTTTACTGAAACAGGCATGAACATAGAGCAAAATTATGAACACAGATGCCTATCAAATATATACCTCAGGGAACAAATACCGTAATTAAAACAAATCACCAAGACTAAATTAGAATCAAAGATATCAAACATCTTAAAAGGGACAGAGAGCATAACATACTTTTTCTTACTTCAAGTGGCATTCATTTATTAACCCAGTGAGTCCTACAGTAAGAAAAAAAAAATTTCTTACAGTCTCTGTATTCATCTTCTAAATGCAAGATGCTTTAGCAAATGTATCTCAGTTTAGAAAGCCTTTACTTGAGTCACAGCACCAATAAAGTTTTTGCTGGCAAATATCTTCTAAATTGCTTCACTCTCCCTTGACATGATGTGGTGCACCACTGGGCAACTTTTGCTACCAGCATTTTCAGTTAGTTCTGCAGGAAATGCAGACAGAGTTAAGCTGGTTTCCTTCCCAAAGAGGAAGGGCAGCCAGCTGGATCATTGGAACAAGGCATTAGTGAAGGCAAGGTGAAGAGCCGCTTTGCCTGTAGGAGAAATGCCATGTAATTTGTTGTCACAGCCCTAAGACTTGGGTCCATAAAACTCTATGGAATCATATAACTTGGAGTTATTTTTCCGAGGTTTTATGCACCTGGAGCTAGTGAGTGAAGGAGGAACAATCCCTTTCTCACCAAATTTTGTAGACAGTTATGGCCCGATAGCTGAGGATGAAGTTGCTACCATTTCTTGTATCTTCTTATATTATGTACATTTAAATCCTATTTGCCCATTCAACCTCCTACATCTAAATTCTTACCTGACCATTTATCCTATACACACACACTCAGAACTTTCTGCTCACTAGGTGTTACAGTGTCAAATCCTGGAGCTTTTGGGACTTTGTCAAGTACTTTTCTGTTCATTCTCAATTCTGACTCTCTTTTGCTGAATGAATTAAACCATATTTGTCTTTCCACTCACAAAAAGCTCCTCAACTTCAGCATGTGGTGAATTTATTTGTGATTACTCTGTTTTACTGTCTTTGTTTCCATCTCCGTTTCTGCAGCCTACACATGGAGTGGCCTACCTTCTACACTTTGATATGCACCTCTCACATTCCTTCTGAAAATGCTTTGATGACCTAAAGGCTCATACATACTGAGCTGTCTTTGAATCACATCAGCAATAAGAATCTCCTCCATTTAATTTTTAAGTAATTAAGTAAAATATAATTTGATCAAAATAAAACACGACCTATCAAATAATGTGAAATAAAGTTATAGTCCAAGATCTCTTAAACTGCTGCTTAACCTACACCTTATAATTTGTAAGTACCCTGATTTTCAGAAAAAAGCCCCAAGAACACTTCAAATGTCTGTCCTTAGTTCCCTTTCCTAATTTCTACTACAACATCTTCTGTTATTATATAAAGTCTGACAGATCACAAGCTGGCATTAGAATATTACCCTTCTATTTCTAACCTAATTAAACAAATGCATCATGACTCATATGTTCTGCAAACACTTTCTACAACTAAGTCCTTCTATGTAATCTCCTTAGCACACTGGGGAACCTTGACAAGCATTTAGACTAATTTGGGGTAAAATGAACAGGTTTCCTTATCCTCCTTCAAAAAAATTTCCAATATCAGAAGAAATAATCAAGAACAAAACCAGATCAATCAGTATTAAATTGGTACAGCATTGTCTTCTAGCAACAATTTTTCTCAGAATCAGAGAAAAAATTCTCTTGATTTTTTCACTTCTCTGCATCATGTCAATGGGCCTTAAAAGTTTATGTTGTTCTTATTTTCCCCTTCAACTGAAACTTACTTAAAATTTAGATACATTTAAATGCTGTGACTTGGTAGTTTTTAATGCAAAATTAATTCAGTTTAGAAACTAAGACAGAGGAGGATTTCCAGTGTGAAAGAAAGAGAAGCTCCTAATTTTAATGTCTGTCACATTCACATACAAAATTAGGAGGCAAATTTAGTTGGCACAATTGTAGAATAAAGGTATGCTTTCCTGATGCCCATCTAACTCTACCGACTTTTACAGAGCTATTCGTAATTGGCAACATACCAAGTGACAGAGCCAACTAATATTGCTAGTAATTATTTTGCCTAAATGAACTAATACAACTTTGTAAAGTTCAGTATGACATTGTTGGTTTTCGTCATTCTTTCTTAAGTTTTGCTTTAATTTTAAGCACATAATGCTTCTTCACAGACTTCCTAGTAAAACATAAGCCAATGTACTACAGCACCCAAGCAAAATCAAATTATCTTCCTCAGACCAAACACAAAATTGTTTATGATAAAAAGATAGTTTTGCATATAATTTTATACTGAATTATTGGGATATACAGAAAAAATGCATTCAAATTGCTCACTCTGAAAACAACATAATAATTTCCTCAGGATGTGTGTATAGTCACTACTGTCTGCAGCATGTGTCTTTTCTGAACAAAAGTCAAAGGAAGGTCCCTGAAGAACAGCTAAACACCCAGGAATTCAGTGCTAAAACAGGCATAAGTGAATGGCCCAGAATCCTTCTCCATAACTTCCAAGTTCTTTCAGTAGCGTAAAAAAGACAGAACAGGCGCTTTCCTGCAAAATACACCAGATTTTCCTCCTTAGATAACTTAATTTGAAAAGGTTTGCTGAGAACTACATAGAGAAGTAGAAAGAACTGATTATTTTATTTTGTGTTACAATTCTTAATTGCTCGTCATTGTTGGGAACACTGGCAACTAAAAATAGCATGACATTACCTTGACAAAACAATCTTCCTGATGAAAAATCAATTCTAGGAAAATGACAGAGCAACAATGCTTGGGACCACATTTTTAATTAAATAAAAAAGATTTGATTTTAATAAAAAGGATTTTGCATGAGACTACGAACATTCTAAAGAGGAAAATATGAGTATGCTGTTTCAACTAATCCTACTTTTTAGGACAAATTTTAGCCATTTCAATTTTATCCCTTATACTGGTTGCATTATGGAAATATTTGGTTGAACTGCATACTTTATTTACAAAAGTTGATAATCTTGCATGTCTCTTCTTCATAATGATACCTGTCTAATACTTCTTGTCTAATTGTTACTTAATATTTTTTGTCAAAGTCTATCTAGAAGTAATAAATTGTTGTAGCTGCTTACCTCAGAAAAGAGAAAATGATTGGTGACATGAAAATCCTAGCAAGTCTCATCAATACTAATCCTTTTTCCATGTTGACATTGAATTAACATAAGAAAATGAATAAAGTTAGTGAGAAGTATGTAAGCAGCATAAAACTTTTCCAAGTATAACGTATAGATAAACACTGGAGCAGATTCTTTTTAGGAGATGGTGAATCTCATTTTTAAAACTGTGAATACTTTTCATCCTGGATGAACATCCTGGACCACTTACAGTCCTTACATTTGCATGAATCAATAGAATGCTCTATATACATGATATTTCTAAAACCTCCTCCTGTAGGAGAGGGTCCACAAGCCATTGAACTCTTAGATAAGTGTCTGTTTGAATAAATTTATCTATAGCTTCTTTTACCTTGCAGAAAAAGGCAGAGTGCATTCCTGAGATTCCTTGCTGTATTTGATGGGATTCTGGTTTACAGCTGCCACCTCTTAAAATCACCCAACAGAGCTTTTCACATTTGCTATCCACTTTCCTCAAACTCTGTTTTCAACAGCCTTCCATCATCATGCTTTTCCAGCTCCAACTACTCCTCCATCTCAGTGCCCTTTATTAGTCTAGTCTGTTGATACTGTCATCCAACTTTTAAAATTCTCTCTCATCTGATTGCATTCATCTAAAAAATATATACAATGGACAAAAAGTAGAATATTCTCCATCTATTTTCTCTGATTATAAATTAAGACTGTTTCTCTCTTTTGTATATCAGCAAAGAACTGAGCTCTAATTTTCTGCTTGATATGCATAACAGATTCCTACAGATGATTTTGAATATACTTTCCATACATTCTTGCTAGCTTACATACTATAACTTAAGAAAAAATATTGTTGGCCTATGAAATTTAGTCTCATTTCAACTACTCTAACTGAAAATTACAAGAGCACCAGATAAACTGACTACCAGATAACGGACTACTATCTAGCTTTACTGAGTACTAATAAACTTCAACCTAAGGTATATTATTTGATTTTAACAGTAGCAAATAATGTAAATGAGCAATGACAGCGAAAAGTATTGCAAAGTGGTAGAAACTTGACATTACATTACTGGACCAGCTTTTTTGGTCAGGCTTTCCGATAGGATGATCCAAATCTATTGGTAACCCCAAAAAATAGTCACATTGTGTTAATAGTCATTCTAAAACAGCCCTAATATACAGTTACACCAGGCAGGATATATTTTTTCCTATTTCAAATGAAGGTATAACATGAACCATGCACATTCCTTCAAAAAAATCTACAAAAAATTAGAAGATATATTAGTCCCAAACAGATTTTCATCATTTCAGACCCTCCCTCTCATTCCTCATGAAGACCTCTTAGCCTTACCTCCCCCATCAGTATAAGGGTTCTTTAAAGCACCTTAGTCAATTAATACCTAAGGTACGTTTACGGTCCCTCAGGTCATGCAGCTCAGCTGCTTCCCTTCCAGACTATGAGATGTATAGTAAATCCTGGTAAACTGTCACAAGGAAGTCTGTATTTGTATACTTGTTACACTTCACTGTGAATACTGAACAGGTGACTAGAAGTGAAAAACCTTTCAACTACCAAGAGTAACCATTTAAGATATTTGGTTATATCCTGAGCATCACAATATAGCTGTTTAAATTCCTCTGCCTTGAACCAGCTCGGGGCATAATCGAGGCCACATTCCCTCCCAGCATACATTAACACTTATGACAATCCCTTCTACCAGTTTCCCTTTTTTTAACCTAGACCCCTGGAGAGTCTTTATTGCAGGTACCTTTTTCAAGTGAAACACATTACACAATTCCTCTACTCATTAACTCTGCTGTGGTTTAATTTTCACATGTATAACTGCAATTTAGTAAATTTTCCTTCTTAGAAAAGCTTGTTACAGCTGTTGCAGCTGTGGGAACTGATTATTTACCACCACTGTCTTAAGTGAAAATTACTACATTCTTAAGCCAAAATGCTGACTCTATGAAAGACTCACTGAATAGCCACATTTATTTCGCAAAAGAATGGGGCAAGTTTAAACAAATAAGAAATTAAGAAAATACTTAAAACTTTTCAGACAAAATTAGCTTGAAGTCTGAGTGACAGTCTCACCCAGTGGTTTTTCTAAACAGGAATGGCAAGGCCCCTTTTAGGCAGATTAATGACACTATGCCTTTCTTTTTCAGCAGTAACTTTATCTCCATTAACAAATGGAGTAAGAAATTGCCTACATTTGTGGCACTTGCTCAAATCAATTATCAGAAGCCTGATATAAAAGTACTTTCTATCAATATAAGAAGAGGATTATAATAATGTTAAAAATTAATATATAGTGGCCTTTTTGTCCTAACACCTCTCAAAATGGTTTGCACTGTAACGTCCATCACATTTTTATCCTGGCTGCTGTGCATGAGAGATCAGACGTGTAGCTACGCTCACACACTGAGCTACTAGAAAGTCAAAAGGACTGGTATAATAATCCCATTTGTACTGATAGCAGGAAGAACTTCATGTTACTGTATAGATATATGTCTGACCTGTTTTAGAGTACTAAAAGAATTTTCCTTCACTGTGAGGGAAAAAAAAAAATGTAACTGCCATTATGTGAACTATAGGAGTAATATAAAAAAATAAAACCCTATGTAATCCCAAATAATACACGTTCTTAGGGAAGTACAGTATCAGCATGTGGGTGGCATGACAACAGTTGTAGAAATTACTTCCCTTTCATACTACTTTGAATATATATTGTATGTTTTCAGTTACCTGCTTAAAAGTACACACTAAGAGCATATTTTCACTTTATATATACACCTATTTTCTATCACCATTTTCAAATATCATAACATTTTATATTATAGGCCCTCAAAGTTAAATTGATGGGATCAACAGTACTTAGTCATCAAGCAGAATACTAATTTGAATTCTGTACATTAATTTTGACACCAAAGAGCACACAAAGTGTAACTTCTGAGCATACACTAAACATTTGCACTGATCAAAAGCACAAGAAAATTGTGTTCAGACAGTGTTTCAAGTCACTTCACAGGTTGCCATTTCATCATTTTATCAGAAAAAATAGGATTAGCATTACATCGTATCTTATACCATGCTGATGAAAAGTTCATTTGAATACATTTAAGAACATATGAATAACAGGTTGCTTAGAATTGTCACAATGTCATTTGTAAAGGAAATTTCAAGCAGGGTTACAATTCTTCATATGGAATGTCATCATGTGTTTTGTAAATCAATAAATTTTAAATTATTTTGCAGGTCATCATTATCATTAAAAAACCCCAAAAACCTCTTGCAGTTAAAATTCTTCCCAAATTCTGGATTTTAATAAATTACTATTTACAATCTTACCTCTTTTCACTGTTACCTGCTGCTGAAGTTGACAGCAGGGAAGAGTTTATCTTTCTGATACTACTGGCACCACTCAGTCCTTGTCACACCAGGGTAGTTAGTACATCCTTTCCTCCCCACATCTTGACCACACCAAAATTGTGCATCTAGTCAATAAACTACTGTAATATGCTGGAAATTTTAAATACATAGACCTGATACATATGTCCTATTCATTCTATAATAGCTTAACTAATGTTAGTGATAAGCATAATTTACATTTGCTCAAACTTTCTAATGTTATGGTTTTGTCTTTGTTTTTAATTCCGTTTCATGCACTTAATGCTCTAGACTGCATTCAGTGTATACATCATTATGGTAAGCACTTTGGCATGCACAGGCAATACAAGAATAGATTATAATTAATCCCATAGACAACCAAAAAAGGTGAAGTTGCATCATGCAATGAAACCAGCTTGGCCTGGGCTGCCATGCAGAAAAAAACCTACATCAATGAGTCTGCTGTACGGCTCCTAGGTAAGAGTTGATATGAAAGAGGTGAGTTATTTCAGCAATGAAGTCACAGGCTGAGAATGTTTATACTACTGTAAACAAAATACTGTACATAGCACCAGTATTACTCAGGGATGGGGGAGAAGATGCTTGGAAAGCAGGACAAAAAGGATGAGAAAGAAGAAGAGGGAGGAGGAATTATAAATTACAGTAACCAGTCTTAAATCCAATTGGTTCTTTTAATAAGCATTTTGTTATTTTATTCAAAATCATTTCACTTGAGCTTTCAAAGCAAACCTGAATTTTCATTGTATTTTGAAGACAAAAGAAAAATGAAATAATGACATACAGAGCAACTTCAAAATGTCCAAAGTGTTCAATAATTGATGAATAACTAAAGATCATAAACACACAGATAGATATGCAGAGGTGAATTTTTCAATGCAGTGCACAGGATCCAAAAAAACACAAGTTTCACTGATTTGAATGCATAATAAACCAAACTAAATGAATATGGATAGTATAAGGGATGCACTGATATGAGTGATTTATTTGGTCACCTTCTGCTGCTTTTCTAGTAAAACAGATCTCTGCTGAATAAAGCAGAGTTTTTCCAGAACTTGTGGTGAATTGTCTTTACCTTACTCACCTTCACAGACGCACTGAACAGAACAATGTGACCGGAATTATAAGAGTGAGCACCTAGCCTGTTCTAAATCACATACATTAGGCACAGTATTGCATAGCCTGATTCCAGAGAGTTCAGAAAGACATAATTGACCAGGTAATTTATTTTAATGCAACATTCACTTAAGACATGCTAACCCATGATGACAAAAGTATGACTTTGTAACATTATAACATATTATGTGTGTTCCATTACAAAAGGATTTGTTCTATTTTTCTCAATAGGTATACTGTTTTCAAACAATTTTTCTGAA
The DNA here is from genome assembly GCA_013397795.1 of Orthonyx spaldingii. Lineage (NCBI taxonomy): Eukaryota > Metazoa > Chordata > Aves > Passeriformes > Orthonychidae > Orthonyx > Orthonyx spaldingii. Next base: position 1,387,917 of record VZTJ01000539.1, read on the forward strand.
TTACTCTTAAATGTATATTACCACTCTATTTTTAGCACAGTTCCCAAACACATAAACTAGTTATGTAGGGCAGAAATTCACAGAACACCAAAAAATAGCTTTACCTAGAAAATTGTATTTCACTTACTGTATAAGGTTTTTAATAGAATCTATTGTTCCATTTGCAGTACAATTACTTTTGTTATCTTTGTTTTTACACACTAGTAGCTTTGTGAAATATTAAATTTTTTTAGTTAGTAAATTGTCACAGAAATTTTGATCAAAATAAAATCAAATAACTGACAGTAGCAGTAATTTTCTGGCCTCTTGAAATTTCTCAGAATATGTGCAGAGAAACCTGTCAACATTTTTGAATTTGACAGGTAGAAAAAATTTCAAAATTGTACATTCCAGATATAAAACCTCCTGCTGTTCTACTCTTACACAGTGAAATACACATTCTTTTTCCAGACAAACACTCCCAACCTTTTCACAGGGACAGGACTTGCAGTCAAGGCTCACACCACTTTTGGCCACTGTGTGCTATTTAATAAGGCTAGTAGAAGGTTTCATTGATTGTATATTAAACACGTGACTATTTTCTTGGGTGTAGAGGTATGCACTTATAAACTGCTGCACAGTGCATGCAAACGTTATCGCCTAAGAAGAAGGTTACTGAGTCAAGAGCAATCAAAGCACTGCTGACAAAGCCAGGAACCCAGTATATTGTTTAAGGCAAGCAGATGAGGAGCCAAAAAATTTACAACTTGAACTCACAGACTTCCAAAGTGTTCATTCAAATAGCTACTGTACAGTCAGTAATAGGAATTCTGGCGTACACAGTACGTACTATAACATATATGTATGTATCACAACACAAATGATACATATTATATATGTATGCTTTCCCATTGTTGTGGGAATAAAATAATCTTTCTTATCTTACTTGACAAGCATTCACTTAGCAAAAGATGAAAAGCAGTCCTTAAATTTATTCTTAACAAAAATAATACACCACTAATCTTTCATGTAGTTATGATATAAAAGGCCTCAAGATTCACACAGAACACCAAGCTGGTCTCAGTTCTACAATCTCATCACTCTGAATATGACCATAACAATGTAAAAACAAAAGGAGAAGAATCATATCCTTGGTATCTGCTACCAGTGCAGCAGAGTATGATAGAAGCTACAAATGTAAGGTTCTCCAAAGATCAGGTTAAATTACAGTTTACCATACATCTACTCAACAGTTTATTGTCCTGCAAACAGTGATTTTTTTGCTATAAAACCAGTAGTCTTCAGATATTCAACTATTAGGTTTAAGAAGAGATTCAGTCATCTGTTTTCAGATTGTTGCTCAGAACTAACCTCATGTAAGAAAACTTTCCCTTCTTCAGCTAGAGAGAAGCTATCAAATTCATTTATTTCCTAACAATCTAAAACAGCAGGAGTTTCTCTTTTGGTATAGCCAAAAGCCATAACAAACTTAACGTCGTTCATACAAGTCTGTTGCAAATTATAAAACCTAATCATTAGAAAGGATACTGTACCATTTAAAATAAATGACCACAGCTATCAAATTTAACTAAATTTCTGGGATATTTAGCCCAAGAGTTAATTCTTTCCAACCCCTGAATATAAAACTCCTTTTAATAAATCAGCTACTGGCAAAGTTTAGTTTGGCAAAACAGGGAAACCAATTCTAGTTTTCTGTTTTGGGGACTTGGCTTCACTTAACCAGGTAAATGAGTTAATAAGTTTAAGACTTATGCATTATTTGACTGAAGATGACCATAAGCAAGTCCCAGGAACAACAGGGTGACTGCATTCATATCCATTAACCTGTGGTGATTTTAACAATTACGTTGTCACCCTCATTTTAGCTACAAAACCAAATGCATTGAAGTTTCAAATTTTCCCTAGGCAGCAAAGCTTATTCAACTCTCATCTCATTCATGTTTATGACAGAGAGCTGGTTTAGAGAAAAAGCTTTCTTTCCCATGAACTAATAATGCCTTGAGACAAGCCCTGAGATACTGTGCTAAAAGAGTTCTCAATGCATGTACTTAGTCATCCTTTCACATCCAGGGTAGAATAACACCGGTCTGTCCTGATTGCTGTACCTGTTTATTTCACTTCTGCCTCTACCTCAAGTAAGCCCATTACTTTTGCTTTCTAGAATTCACTCATTTCCCAGCTAATCTCTCTCACATAAAGAAAAAAAAAAACAAAACCAACCCCCACCATCTCCCTAATGCTATAATTCTTCCTATAAACAGTATTTAGGGACCACACAACAGTTTGCCCCTTTCTGCCCAGGATTTTCTCTTTAATGTGACTCTATACTTTCAGCAGTTTTCATGTAAGTGAATTAGCACAACAATTACTAGCTGCTATGTTAAAGCACAGGTATAAACCTCTGGCTTTGCAGCATGTGTGTTTGGGATAAGATGCACAACCACTGCACATGTGTTTATTTTATAATTTATTAAATATGTTACAAGAAAAAAAATAGAAGATGGAAAGTTTTCCTAAAGTAAATGTTGCAAAAGGGAATTTAAAAAATAAGCTAAATAATTTCACATCCTCTTGAAGAACCATATCTGCCCAAACACTTGGCAAAGGTAGAGTACTGATATAACCAGAAAGCTTTCAGATAATAGAGGGAAAAGAAGGACAAAGCAAGTGATGTCAGAATTCAATTGCTTAGCATCCAAATCTGGGTCTAGCCAAGGGCTTATGGAAGCTCAGAATAAAGCCAAGAATTGTAAGCTATAACTTATTCATATTTAGTTCCCACTAGAACATGGTTTAATAGGATTCCATGTTTCTCATTGAAAATACCATAAAGAGTATTACTAAAATACTCAAAACACCTTTAATCCCAAAGGGTTTATCTATAGAGAAACAAGAAGAAACTATGTCAAATACATTGGAGAACTAGGAAGAGCAGCATCCCAGAACTTTTGGGAAAAGCAACTGTGAATAATGCAGTAAGGACTGAAATGTGAACTTACTAATCTATCTCTGATAAGGACTGTAAATAATATGTTTCTATTCAATAGCTGCTTATTACAGAAGCTCACTGTAATGATCATTAGCCAGTAAATGAACCAGTGTGATGGAAGATATGTCGGTGTTGTGCTTTATGGAACAGTTGGATCCTGAAGCACTCTTTCTAATGTTAGATTAGATCACAGACTTTAAGTTACAAAACATGCATGACAAATTTATGCACACTATTATTGATTAGCACGTCTGCACTGCCACCATCTTATCACTATGGCAAAGTCCTAGACATACCGGTCTACATGTAAAGCAAGCTTCTTTATGGAAACTTGTGTGGGTAGATCTATTTTCTTTATGAAAAGGATGTTTCTTGACAAAGGTGTCAGACTGACAGGCCAAACTTTGTTACCCACAGAATCATCAACCCATTGGTACTGTAAATCTTGATGCACGCTGAACAAAAGTAACTAGACAGGTCTTAGGAATTCTTGGCAGGCTTCTCTCCATTCTTGCTGCTTGTTCAGATGAAACACAGACTGCCAGGTCGAATATTCTGTGGTTCATTCAACCTCTTCTAGTAGCTTGCCAAGGCCTTAAGATGGGTTTTGGTCACTATACACAACAGCAGTAAAATATTGGAGATTATAAATTACTGCAGCTTCACTGACAGACATGCTTTTACACAAAGTCTGATGGTGAGTTATGGCCTCATGAAAAACAAGTTGAAAGACATGATCTTGACTCATTATGATGCTACTTCAGCTCCACATCAGTAAATTCAAATATATATGGAACAACCTCTGTGCTTCCAGAAGTATCGAAGTTTGCAGTTTCAGGTATTTTGAAAACTACACAAGCTCTATTCAAGAAGTACTTTTGTTTTGTATCTATATGTCTTCCTTTCCCCAAAACTCGTTATTACTAATGTAGTTATGGACAAAAAAAATTGTAAGTATCTTAAACGCCCTCCTCTGACCAATTTTTGAAAAAAACAATAAAATTTTCATGCCAGCATTACTATTCTGTATATGTATCAAGGACCACTGCAGTTAAAAATGTTTAAGAATTTAACACTATGCAAATGTGTAACTGAAGTGTCACAGACAATTAAATACAAGCACAGCTAAAATAATCTGTGCACCTGCAAAGTGTAGAAAGGAATGATTTTCCTTTGATAAAGAATGGCCATATGCCATAATTGGTTATGTCTTTGTCTTTTACAAATAACATGAGCAGTCATAATGAGCAGCATAATTTTCTTATGTTAAAGTGTATATTGTACAGTAATTCAGAATCAAAATATTTGGGGGTTTTCATACAAATGTGTTAACATTACTTTCATTTTGAATGAACAAGAAAGATTAAACACTTCATAAGAAAGAAATTACTTTTTTGTTACTGTATAACAGTCTCTGTCTTTAGGATCTATGTATTTAAAAATCCAATCCTTTTCTGTCTAATCATTTATTTTGAGTGTACATGTACAGATATAAAGTTTAAGAGAAACAAATCAAAGACTTAAAGCCAATGTAGTTGTGAGGGGAATAAAATAGGGGAATACTTACTCTACATAAAATGTTTCAATGTTTTTTCATTAACTACATCTCAAGCTCAAGATGTTCCTATAAATTACATTACAGAAATATACATCACCCTAAGTGATGGCTATACATTGTTCTGAGTCCTGCATTGCCTTCCAACCTATTGTAAGAAACCACAGGATATTTACAACATGTACTCATGGACTACCTATTTTGATATTATGTTAGTATAACATTATGAGATTAGTAATCTACATGATTGACAATCTTCATGGCCAGTATTTTCTGTGAGGGATTTCTCTTTATATTTTCTTCAATCTGCTTGACAGAGTTCAAATCTGTAGAGCAGAAGGTACACTCAATTTTCCTCATTTCTACTTCTTTTCCTTGTGAGGAGATAGATGTCAGTGTCAGAAAGGTGGCATGATAGTCTGAAGCAGTTTTTATTCACAAGTACACTCCAGCTAGATTGATATGTATGGAAATTTTCACGTGTTACTAAGATCATGAATATATGGATACTAGTATTTCTGAAAAGAGAAATGTATTTATAGTAAGTACTTCATGCATCAGGAGACACGTATGAAAAATAATCCCCACACCCTTTAGTTCCTCCCCATATCATACATGTTTCAGCCAACAAACTGTTTGACAAATTCCCAGCTGGAATACCAGCTTCCTTGTATGTCTTGAGAGTAAAGATCTAGAAGCATATGAACTTCATAGAACTACTAGTTGTATTCAGATGGCAGTGCAGACAGTGCGAAAATGAATCAGTTCTGCTCTCTCTTCAGCAGAAGGCTGCTTTCCCCATCACTCAAACCAAAATGCTGGACAGTGCAAAAGCTATCGCGTCAGAAGAGGTACAAGATGAACCCGAGTAAACAAGAGAATTACCACAGATCCCTTCCTACTCCCCACAATATTTTCAAGGAATGATGAGAGTAGGGGGTAGACTAGTTTCATACCTCTCTCTAAATTCAAGAGAAGTCCATTTCTTTCTCTGTTTTGTCACACAAGACCCTACTCAGCCCATGTCACGCTCTCCACAGTGACAGCACTCTACTGCAAGGGTGATACTTCCCTTGTTCCCTGCAGCACAGCAATAACTTTTTAGGAGGTGCAGGGGTACAGAGAGGGGACGTCTGTCTATTAATAGTTCTGCTTGAGCTATGATTACACTTTTCAATACTTGTCTTGTGAAACTGATATCCTGATCATCATATCAGGATGGTGGTACCAGTGGTTAGCATTTCCCAGCTCCAGCTTTCCACTTGCTGTTTTTCTTTTGGTTATGAGCTTCAGTTCTTCACCCAAATCAGTAGTTTGAAAGAGAAATAGATTTTATTTATTTTAATAAACCACCATTTAATCTCTCTCCTCCTCTACTAAATTATCTTTTCAAGACTTTATTATGATTAGAAGAAAGATTTAAATAAATCGCTATGCACCTGCATGGAATCTTACAGCCACATGCCATGAAGTTAATGCTCAGAATACTAATTTGCTTAGTCCACCTGCTCTCATGATAAGGTCTATTTTCATTGTGTGTTACCACATTTAATTGCATGGAAATGTTTCCTCGGATAATTTTGTTTCTGTGCAACTGTTCCTTCATGAAAAGTTTAAGTACTACATATGCATTTGTATGTAGTTCACAGACTTTTCTTCGTACTGTATCACCTACTTGGTATCCTCTGAGAATGCCAAAAAGTATATAACTCCAAAGACTGCTTTTCAAGATGTTGAGAAAAAGCAATCTTCAGTGTAATGTCTGCCAATTTTTAGATGTGAAACTCAGAGAATGAAAAATCTATCTTTAAATAAATGTTGTCATTCTGCCAAATATACTCCATTTCTTCCCCTCCATTTCTATGGTATTTTACCACTAACCTGTGGCTGTCTGCTTGTTTACTAAAATTTCGGTCTTAATTTTCTGTTCTGTTCTTCCTCTAGCCATTCAGTCCTGGGGGTGAGGGGTGTTTTTGGTTTGTGCACAGAAAAGAGGAAGGTCCCAAATGTTCATCAGGTACCAGCCTTTCAGTGAGGCACATATGATATTAGAGCAGTCTCCACAGACTTAGATCTCATGCAGGCAAGTAATTTATTTTCATTTACCTCCTGCCTGAGAGGCTATTCCACTGATTAATCTACAAAGGCAGGTTCATTCCTGTCTCTCCAAATTTGATAAAACTGTTAGTGACACTCCTAATCAATACAAAAGAAATCCAATTTACTTTTCAATGTTAGTCACTAACATGCAAAAATTCTCTTTCTCCATAAACCGAGATTTCATATATGTAGCAACAAGAGTCAGAAAACTCCTTTCTGGTGTATTAATCAAAGTCAACCATTTATCAGCCATTACTGAGCTTCAAAGCAAAACTTCCAAAAAGGCTGTCAGTATTCTGTTTGCTGTTGTACCACTGGCTGGCATCATCCTATGCCGGCACCTTGGTTTCAATTTACTGATAGATTATTTAGCTGACAAGTAAGGACTTTGCCTACAATGTGAAATGTTTTGTGCTTGACAGCTCTATTAATTATGATAACTAAGAAAAAATAATAAGAACAATTATGTCAACAGTTCTTTTAATAGAGCTTGTCCCTCTCAATAGAAAACATCAATGAGATAAAATAATTCCTAGAGTTGGTGCAGACTTTGCTTTGTGTTTTGTAAACTGTCCCGACTTTTCAACAAATATTTGAGAAAGAAAAGATTTATAAGGATAAGCATTAATGGTCTTCAACCAGCTTTACAAAATAATTAAAAGGGAATCTTGCCTGATTTCAATGATGACAGCAGGCATTCACTTCACCAGCTTAATCCCACTAATTAATGCAGTGTACAAAATTGCACAGGTAAGGCCATGGGGGTTTGAGTGGGAGAGGGAGCTGGAGGTGTAGGGGAGCTTTTTTTCTGAACAAGAAAATCATGAAGAAACTCTAGTGACTGGAAGCAGAAAAATATACCTACAGAACTCTATGTATCTGCAAAGAAAACCAGCCCATTAAATATATAAAGTCTCAATGACAAAAGGTGTTTTAATTATTTCTCTGCCTTCCTCACAAATTCTGACAGAATTTTTCAAGAACAAGTAGAATAAAGGAAGATACAGTGAAAGCACCCTTGTTAATATATTATATCCAGTTGCCACACTCTCAACTTTATAGATAGGTAAATTTACTGATTCTTAAAAAGTACTTGTGAAATTCAGCTTCATAAATTGGGAGGGGAAGGGAGTAAGCATGTCTAATGTTCTGTGATCAGAATACATTTATTTGACATTCAATATAAGCACCACACACAGTATTTTGTAATTTAAGCAATCTTCTCTTGCAATTCACTGGCTCCATAATAGCTACAGGGTAGGTCTAACATTTAAGTGTTAAGAGGGGCTCAGCCAAGTTAAACATTATAATTTTTTTTTTTTAATACAGTATAAATGTGTTTAAATGCCATTTATGGCACCAATTAAAAATTTTGTGAGTTAACACGTCCATGTGGAGACAGACACTTTTGATCAATCTTCTGGCACATTTGTTCGTATTTCCACCTCACAACACAAGTCCTACCCCTCCCAAAGTATTGGGAGATCATTACTTTAAATGAGTACTAAGCAACCATGATAGTGCTCTGTTGGCAGAGAAAAATCATACTTCTTGTGCCAGCTCCCAGAATATCATGTTTATCAGCTATGGCTTTACAAATTTGCTCACATAAAGTACATACAACGTCTGAGCAACTTGAGAAGAAATTCCCAGATTTCTCATTGCAAGCATGACAAGCTGCACGTTAAAGGACTAATGCTTAATACAGATAGAAAAAAGCATTGCCTCCTAAAAGTTAATTAAAACCTACAGATTCTTGCAAAAGCAAAACTCCTAATGCCTTACTATAAACTTCCTGGGATTCAGTTTTGCCTGCTTTTCACTTACCAAGACTCAAAATCTTGGAGAAATACAGTGTTGTGTACCCAGAGACATTTAAAACATTTAATCTTCATATTTCACTTACGTGAATCCAAAAGATCTCATTATTCACTGATCAACTAGCAGAAACCATTATCCACAAACTCCTTAAAAACTGAAATGGAAACTGGGGTGTTTTTAGCAATAACAGCTTAGTAAAAATGTACACAAAGTTACTGGACATCATAACTATCCTGTCTTTTCTTTACTCGTAACTTGTAGTGCTCATTTTCCCATCAAACCTGCATCACAGGAATCTTTACACCTGTTGTTGCTAAAAGGAGACCACTTTGAAGTTATCAGTCACATGGCCACAGATGGGCCCAGCTGGCAAAATTTCTTCATAGTCAAACTATCTAGGAAGAATTGACTAGTAATGGGCTCACCTTCTGAATAAGACTCTTAGGCTCATACGGACCAATGAAAATCACTTCTTTTTAATTTTGTTTTCTTGCACATGCAAACTTACTATGAATGTCAAGGAATTTATATATATTATCATCTAAAGTGATTACTTACCACTACTTCTTTACGTTAATTTTCATTTAAGTGCGAAGGTCAGTTTTGCCAGCTGAAGGAAAAGCAAATGCAGAGCAAAAGCACCACCCAAAGATGCCCTTAAAAATCAAAGGGCGATCCTCATTAATATGCTTGCAAAATTCTGATTCCAAAACTGGCATTCACATTTGTCAATTTAAGTCCTGCATACTATCTTTTTCTACCCTGGTCATCTGTCCTTCCCAACTCAAGCATTTGCAGAAATTAATGAAAAGAGCAAAGAGAAGAACAAACCAAGCCTAGTAACAAACACTAGTTCAATTTTGGGGAGAGGTGACTAGTGATATCACACCACTGTTTGATGGTGCCTTCTGCCTTTGCTAGTGATAACCCCAATTGTCCTCTTGCCAAAATCCAATTTGCCTTTCCTTTCTGCACGAAAAAAGGAAACTGAGTGAGCTTCTATCAGGAAATACGCAGCCTGAGAACTCAAGGTTCACTTGGTGGTAGGTAAGACCCACAATTACCAGCTGGAGCTGCAACTGTAATCTCACAGGAAAATCAGCCAGAAATTCCTGAGCTAACAGCATCTGTTCATGAGACTGTAATCAGCTGCCAAAAAAATGACAGAAAATCATGGCAGTCCCAAATATTTCTAGAGATCTTCCAAGTAAGACAATAATCATTACCTGTTAAGCTAGAGATCTTAATTAAAAAAAAAAAAAAAGTGTGGAATAATGCCCAAAATTAGTAAGTTTAGTGATCTTAATTTCTTTATTATGATAATCACATCACCTGGGAAAGTAGTGAAGAGATATGCTATTTCTTTCAATTTTTTATTGTTTGTCTTTCTGTTCTGTACACGTATATACTGTTTTACTCTATTTCTGATTTTAGTAGAGAAGAGATTGCTTTCTCATTTTTTTATGTAGCACAAATTACAGAGGGGTTCTAAAGATTAAATGCGCAGGCCTCAGGCTTACCAGTAAAAACAAAGATCTTAAAATCCACTAAATACATTTTGTAGTCACACCAACTGTTACTGCAATGATTAACATGATGCATGGATACTGAAAATCTACCGTCTTTTCTATCTGAGATTGCTTTTCCAAATACCACTAGAAAAAATTAGCTTGTAGTACTGCTGCTGTTTTTTGCTATTATCTTACAAAAGATTACATTTTCTATGTTTGTAATTCAAAAACTTTTCTTACACACATATGATCAAAATCTGAACTATGAAGAAACAGCTCAGCTACAATATTCAACCAAAACTGCAGTTTTGCTATAGGACAGATAAAATCATCAGGGATAATGCACCTGAGCTTGCCTAGCACTGAACAAACACAGGAAGAATCTACTGATATGAAACCCTAAAATGGAGCACTGATTCTGTAGGTAAGGCAAAGAAATAAAAAGCAAATTGGGTTCTTCTTTTCCCAAACCATTCTGCCCATGCACCTTTCCTCCAGCTCTAAAATTGAGTTTATCAGTTGTTGTTCGGTGGGGGTTTTCCTTCCATTTATTCTTCATCTTACTCTAAGCTCATATCATATTGTGTATATTACCCTCCATTTACCCTAAAGATAATCAACTAGAACTTTGGAATTACAGTGTTCAGAGTAACAAATACAGCACAGAAGAAAGACTATTAGCCTGCTCCCCGAATTACCTAGAAAACTTTAGAGTTACATGAAAACCTTTCTATCTTTTGATATACAAGTCCTCAACTTCACAAGTTCATAATCTTAATTTTTCCAATATAAATGCTGTCTTAGTGCTGCAGAAAACTGAAGTAGACCACAGTTTATTTGTAAAATTAATGTAACTACATGACATCTTGGTGAAAGTCTGAATTGTTATATATTAGCAGGTGTTCTACCAGCATGAAATCATATTATTATGATATAGAATAGTACATGTATGTATGTGGTAAAAATTACTAGGGAGATTTGCAAGGATTAAAAAAAAAAATCACAACTCTGTGCCTGTTGGTACCCCACATAAAGGCACTGCCTTTACTTATAAGTTTTACCTACAACTTAAAGGTACGCCTAAAGAAGGAATTAAGAGTAAACTGGAGAGGAAGATAGATTATACCATTTAATATAAAGTTTGGATTAACTGTTGTAAATGAAGATATTATTTTAAGATGTCCTTGATGTGTGAATACTCCCAAAATTCATTTTTAACTGCTTTCTGCAATCAAGACTCCACAGATTCTCTAACAGGTTTTAGGCAGAGCACTCTGGTGCCTCTTCACAAGTTCAGCTTTAAACCGATCACCAGATTTTGAAACAGAAGCTCATTTTTTCCCCCACCTCTCACAGCTAAGATGACTGGAAACTGTTGCCAAGCTCTCGGGGAATTTAATCTAGATTTTACTTTATTTATTTTCACTACCACTGAGGAGTGACACTGAAATTGTGTTTGTCACTGCCATGTCACACAGAGGTGGGCAAATGGACAGTTCACTCTAACAGCGTTTCGTGCAAGGCCAGGGCAGCGAGGGCCTGGCAGGACACTCTGCTGGGAGCACCATTCCACCCTGGCCACTGGAGAACAGCAAGGAACTGGGGGAAAAGGCAACACAGACCTGGCCACCTGCCACCGCTGCCAGCACTGCCAGGGATAGGTCCTGATCCTCAGGGAAAGAGCAAGGCAGGTGGGAGGTCTGGGAAGACCCAGGAGGCCACAACTGAAGCCGGAGATGCGGCTGGGGCAGCACCTCGGCAGCAGCGGAGGCCCCTGGGCAGCCTGTCAGGGCCAGCAATGCCTCTGGGTGCCAGGATGAAACTTCTTCTAGGCCTAAACGTGCCAAGTGGGTATTTAACCCTGTGGAAAATTTTAATGGCTGAGAGGTAAAGCGATTTTTTGAATGGAAATATTGTCACAGGCTTATGTATAGAAAGTTGGCCAGGAGTTGCAAGACTAAAAACTGCTGCTTTTACTTTTAAGTAAATGCAGCTAAGTATTATTTGTGAAATTGATTTCTTAATCTCTCCTCCCCAGTAAGTGCTCTCTGAATTGACTTCCACACTAAAAATTAATTTACAGACCTTTAAGCAGTGTGAAAAAGGACAACAAAACCACAATATTATGGCTCTTACACTAAGGACATAAATGAGGTGGAACAAACTCAATATGAGCATCTATGCGTGTTATTTCATTTTGTAATCACTAGCTAGTGTTATTTCCCTTTAAAGAAAAAAATAATTACAGAAATGTGTAACATTTAAGGTAATGACATTGCTATAACATGTCCTATGCAGTCCAAAGCCACTGACAAACATACAGCTGTCATTACCACACATAACAATGAATAGAAGAGTGGAATTGCACTTCCCTACTCCATCCTGTCATAAAAAGTTACCTTGCTCTATTTCAGAGCAGGTCCACAAATACAGCAATATAGTTCTGCTGTAGTTTAGACATGAGTGCATTTTTGCAAAACATAGTTGTACAAATATTAGCAAAGAGTATCTCAAAATTAAAAGACAACAATAATATGAAAGAAAGGAAAGTAAGGGTAAGGTTCTAAATGGTACTTTGATAACAGAGCAAAACAACATGAATGCATATATTTTAGGAATAAAAAATTCTCAACTTAGCTTACAAAAGTCCCGAAATGACTACGAGGCTGCAGAAATTGTCATGGTTTTCTTGGGAGAACACTGACAAAAGGTCATAGGTCCACTGCTTGCTTGCTACACAGAAAATAATAATTATTTCATAACAATGCTGGTTCTACACATTTAAATACTAGAGTAAAATTTAGGAAAATTAAAATTTAACACCAAGTTGCAGAAAAGCATACAAATTTTTAGTTGTTTGGGGGTTTTTTAATTAATATCTTACTTTGTGACTCTTGATAGAATCTTATGTAGGTTAACCTCTAAATAGCAGGCATTGGAATGAAACTTATGGAAACCAACTTTTTGCCTATGTTTCCTGAAACACCTGCAGCTTTAAGCCCAAAAAGAAGTCTGATTTTTAACTCCCCATTTTTACTAGCATAGTCCTACTTTTAGAGTCAAACATGTTATTATCAACATCTGTTAGCAGAAATCAGTTACAAAGAGATTAGCCAATGTTTGAGGCATCTTTTCTGACAATTTTTCCCCTTGTTAACATCTTATATATTAGGATTGCATGAAAGCTTAGAGTGTGATATTACATCACAATGACAGCTTACTGTAAGAGGAATAACTGAGTTCTCTTTATAGTCACGTTCTTGGTGCCAGCCAGTGAGCTAATGGGAAGCCCGAAAGCTTCCCCAAGAATGAAAGGGCTCACATCACTGTTATTACAGTAAATAGTTTTGCTGCAAATCCAAGGCTTTGAAGTTCTCACTGTAAAACATCTGCCCTTAATTCAGCTGCTGAAAATCCTCTGACTCTACACACAAACCTCTCAGTCAACCTTGTCAAGTTACCTATATTTTGACACTCTTGAGTCTAATAGAGATTTCCAAGCCTGCCATATAATACAATCTAACCTGTTGGCAGATACAATTGGCTTCACATGCCACATCTTTCTGATCTCTGCTGCTAACAATACTTTGTCAACAGATGTCATCACATGTAATGCGTCAAGAAGAGCCAACACATGTGTTGTGCAGTTCATAGATTTCCATCCGAAGATCTATAGTATGCATATTATGCCGGCAGGCCCATTATAGCCATTTAGACACTGTTAAGTACACTGGTTGCTCTTTAAGTTTGCTTCAGTGTTCACTTCTAAAACAAACTTATGCAACTTGCTTGTGGAAAGGGGTTTGACTGAAAAAGGAAAAACAAACAAACGAACAAACAAAACCCAACAAACAAACCACAGGAAAAAGAAGCCCCTAAATCTGACCACTATTCCTTCCTACCTGCCGACGAATAGATCACAACTCTTTGGCAGCTGGAGAAGGTGATCTCTTATATCCTGGCTAGATTCTTTGGCAGTTTAACTACAGTGTTAACATTAAACCACCAAGGCTCATGGCAAACTGTGAAATCCACTATGTGCCACACTATAGCACTTACACATGTATAAGAAAATGTTCCAGTATGGTTTCCAGCTCACAAATGTTGAACTTCAAGATAGTGGGTGTTTGCAGAATGGAAACATCTGTATGCCCTGCCCAAACGGATAGCAAATGCACAGAAATTCTGTTTTATTTAAACAAATACACTATCTAATCCTGTTATGAATAGAAATGTACACAGCTATCTGGTCACCTGCATTCAGATCAATTGATATGGTCAGTTCTATTTTCAGAAAAGTATTCTCCATTCACTCTATTCACATAAAAAAAAATTATATTCTTACTAGAAAAAATTTATCCACTATTCCCCCACAGTAGAATTATTCCACTCTCCAATACAAGGAAAAGATAAAATTTTTAGAGGTTACATCAGCCCAAAGGAACAATCACAAATAAACTCTAGTTTACAGTGTGCTACGCAATTAATTACTTGCCAATTTTCTAATATAATTTATCAAAAGCAAAGAGTTCTGAGAAACTGAAGAGTAGTGCTTATTTTTAAAAGGTAGCTTTTTCACAAGTACTTATCTAAATATAGAGTTTTCAGTCTCAAAATGATTAATCAATATTATTATGAAGTATTGAAAAACAGATATTGATCTTATTTTAAACTTTACATAGAAATGTAAGCTTTACATGGCACTGCACAAAAAAGGACTTAAGGGATCAAGTACCATATTAAAGAGTAATTCAGGAATGTGCAGTTTGAGGGATTCATGTTTCCATCAGTTTTGCTTAAAGCAGTAAAGCAAGAACGAGAACTCTAAGAAAACATAGATCTTTTTTTTTTTTTAACATATTGGATGAGATTGCAGAACCCTACAATTCAATTAATCTGTAAGTTACTTCAAGGGATAAGACATATCCCTTGTATATGTAAAAATAATGCTATCAAATGCTTTTGTGAAAAAAGGGCTATTCAGCTCAGATTTAGACAGGTACCATTTTGGAAAGGACAAGAGGCATTAAAAGTAGAAGAACACTCAAAAATACACAGCCTGTAAAATAATATTAAAAAATAAAAAGAACTCACACCATTACTTTAGCCAGCAGGCAGATCTACAGTACCATGTTCTCAGTATGAATCTGTTCATTAAAAATATATATATATACACAATTTCCTATGCTGACAGCTGCTATAAAAAATTCGTGTAAAAAGCTATACCTAAGTACAGCAGATTTGATTCCCAGCTATATTGTTACACTGCTTATATTAGGAAGGGAGGGATAAAAAGTATCAGCATGAACTTTCAGGTCTTACAGCTCTGAAGAATTTAGTTTCTATTCTTGTTACTCATGACACCACTGAAATTGCATCTGCCAGAGTGATTACATGTTTTTACTGAATTGCTTTAAAGCCTGAGTCTCACACATGTGCCAGGGTTCACTTAAGGTTCCCGTTCTTCTTGCAAGTGACCACATCAAAGCTTTTGTCTATAACCAATTTTCTTTTACTCTGAAATGGTAAATATTCCCCAGTATTAAAAAGCTTTACAGAACTAATTTGATTACTCATGCATGTATGCATTCTAGTCACCAATTAAATATCTTTTAACTGTTTCAAACATTTCTTCACAAAGCTCAAGACAGCTTTAAATTAAACTCAACTGGGAGAAATGGATCACTGTGATGTGATGTGGGATCACTTTCCTTCATGTGGGAAGTGCTAAGGAACAGTAGGAAAAGCTGGGAACACCAAAAGAAATGTCAGAACATAAGATCAATCAGGAAGTCTGGAAGAGACAGTGGTAATGAAAACACTTTACTGGAAAACACTGGGAAGTGCTGGACATTTTGGGCCATTTGACATCCAATCTTGGCCACTACAGCCTGCTTCTCCTATAATGTACCCTAAATTAAGTGGATCCTTAAGGACAAGGATTTTATCTGATTCCTCAGCTCTTGTTAACATTTTTCTTTCCCTTACTCTGTTAGAAAAGATGCAACCCAAGATAACAGGATATACCTGAAAAGTGAAAAGCCCAAAAGAAAAATAGTGCATTTCTGTTAGAGCCCTTTCCCCCCCATCACTTGCATGATAACGGCAAATTTTTCATACTACTAATGAAGAAAGAGAAAATTATGCATTATACTATGCTTTTTTTTTGAAGGTGACAAGGCCTATCACATGAAAAAGAAGTAGAGTTTAAAAGGGGATCTTCTTCAGGTAAGAAATGTTATGTTGATTGAAACGTGAGAGCACAACTTCATAATCTGAACTGGCAAATCCCTTCAAATTGTTGTAACTGTCTGACAGTTCAGGGGAAAAAATCTACCATGAAATTCTATTGGTTTTTGACCTAAAAGTTCAAAGGAATTCAAAGGTTAAGTACTGGCAATGTCATGCAAGACCAAAACTAAATCAACTATTTTAATAGCTGCCCATTCTCTTCACAAGCTGTCAGTTAATTCTTTTTCTAAATCATGTTTTAGAAGGTCTAACCTTATACTTAATGCAAACTATCAGCTAAGGAAACTATCTATCAAGTACTCCCATAAATTCTATGCAAAGACTTTGTGGAGAACAAAGAAATCAATTGGCTAAATAATTCAGCAAAACAATTTATAAAAACCAGCATCTGTATTACACCTATAAAGGTTAAATTACTCAATAACCCGCATTTTGGGAGATTTTGTTTCATATTATGTATTACCTGGGAAAAATAAAAGTCTGTTTTAAACATGGAACAAAACGCTCCTCTAAAATACCTACTGATTCTTAGTGTCTGAGCACTCCTAGTTTATAAAGACTGGAGATCAGACTTTCCCCACTCCTTTTGGTGTTTTCCTAGCACAATCTCTCGCCTTTGGGTTCCCATTAATCCTACCCTGCCTGATGCCACCTTCCATGATTTTGGCTAGAGCACAGAGCACTCCAAGAACTAAAGATGAGCCATAATCACAGTTCTGGATCTGGGTGCTCCAAATCCATCAAGCACATATATTGAGATCTAGGAAGATGACAAATTATTACTGCACTTTTATAAATACGTATTCAGCATTTCTGTAGCAGCAGCAGCACACTGTGGTGCACTAAGCAGCCCCAAGAGACATGGCAACAACTCTGGGTAGTACAAGAAAATTACCACAGCTCACTTATCAAAGCTTGTGTAAACACTGTACGTCTAGCAAGATCTTTTTTGTCTTCTGATGCTACTACTAACATAGATGAGTTTTGTGTAGCTTTGCTATGCTAATTCAGTTTAGTAAAGATGAGGACAGCACTGAAGAAAATAATTTAAAAAATTTTACATCAAAAACTGATTAATTTCAGCTCTGTTTAAATTCATTTGGGTTAGGAGGATAAGCAGCACAGATTTTTGCTTTATACAGTGGTCAATTGACTAAGAAGAACCCAAAAATGATGTGTTACATACTTAATCACTATAACGTACAGAACAGGTACAGCATGTCTATAACATCAATAGTGTCTCTAAGACCTGAAGTCAAAGAACTCTCTAGAGAATTGTGGTAATAAATACTAAAACTATATGACAGAAAATATTCTTCGTGAAAGAGTATAAATAAATGTACCTAATGAACTCACTTTATATATCAGCATGTCAAGTTAACATTGATTTCCTAACCTGTCATAATAACAAGTTTCAAGTTGTAAACTAACAACTGCTGAGGAAGGGTTGCTACTCTTTTCTGGGGTAGTGCAAAGATATATAATGTTTCCCTTCTCACGCTACTGACAATACATAAATTAACAAGCAATATACCATTTCATCCACTTAAACTGTGATTAATTATATATGCATCCCATTTTAAAATACCTTTTCTGCTCTTACTTTGTGGTCAAACAATGGATGTATGTATTTGTCTGAGTGCAATGGCCTGAACTTCTGCTCTTCATCCCTCTGTTTATGTGGGCCTCTGCTAGCTTTGCATTTCTCATGCAGAACATGTTAAGGCTTAGCTTGCTTCTGTTGCATCTACCATGTTTCTGTTGATCTTTCCATTCAACCTTCACCTCCCCTTACAATGCATTTCAGACACATGGATTTAAAGAATTTATTTCTGTCTATAATGTGCTTCTACATTACTGCCTTTGAACTGTCTGAATTTACATTAGAGAATCCCTTTTTACTTACATAATGATTGTGTAATGTTTACATCATGATTCCTTCCCCATGTTGTTCGAGCTCAGTTTTAGACTCCACAAGTTGAGGTGGTCTCCCTTTGTGTTAATAGATATCAGTCTCCTGATTCAGACTGAGGCCCAGATAGAGATTATTTCATTATACTAGCACTTGATGTAAAAACCTACATCAGACGCTGAGTGGCGGTTGGAAAAGATCTGGCAGCTGGCATGAGTGGGAGTAAGCAGCCTAAGGACAGTGTGCAAAATGCAGCAATGAATGACACTTCCATTTTTATCAGAAACTGAGCCTGGGTTTGCTAAAGAATCTGATCTGCTGCTTAAAATTGTATTTCTCACCTGCAATTCTTCCTTATTGCTACTTTCAGCACTGATGTGAATTGAAATTCAGTACAAATGGGGCTCATTAATATCTGAAAAAGGAAAGCAAGTTATCACCCTAAAGAGTCTCATCATTCTTTTTGATTGAAGTCTGAATCTGATTTAGAGCTTAGTAGCTGTGAATCTTTTTTGCTTTACTCGTGTTCAGTGACTACCTACAGAATGAATAAGATTTTAAACATGCATTCATATGCATACACTCAAATCTAGATAAAAGAGAGTATCTATTATATGCTGAAAGTCTTAGTTTAATATAAATCCCCAATGGAAAAAAAATAGAACCACAAATATATTACTAGAATCATTAATATATATTTTGTATTTCAAAGAATGACACTTTAAGTAGAATAACATACACAGATATTAAAGACCTATTAAATAAACTTATCATGGGGAAAAAATCTCCACTAAGCAAAGATCTGCTTATGCAGTATATAGCATTGGAGCCTCTAAGGTGCCAATAATCTTCAAATCCTATTGATCAGAATAGAATCAGAATGACAAAATATTCCTTTTGTATTACTGGAAGGAGTTTTTCAGATAAAATTTTTGGTTCTGTGTCTGTGATAAATATAGATAACTAATTAAGGAAATAATATACGATAATTCAAAACACTAACACTTAATTATGATGAGCAGATATCAAAATTACTTGCCTATTACTACAAGGTCCTCCTGATTACATTTCACTTTGCTTTAAAAGAACCTGTAGTTAATGTCTCCTAAAAACATGAAGAAACAAATATATTTGGTAAAAGCCTAAATACAACTGAGTGCAGATCTTGCTTTTGTACATGTGGGTTTGATCTGAACAATTTCCAGCTAGAGTTGTCTTCTCATTATCTTCTATATGTAGAGGTTCTCCTCAGCTGTTAAAATATGCATTTCAGGACAGACTGTTGCAATTTCATATTGAAAGTTATTCTTTAGTATAAAAATCATTTATAAAGGTGTCCCATTAAAAATAATTCCATTTCTAATCCTGTTAGGAAAAGTGGTAAAAGACAAAGAGTAATGTACAACATGACCACTTGGGGTCATTCATTTTACACCAATATTCCAGTATAGTAAAGTACTGTTTTTTCGTAGGAATAATATTTTTATAGAACTAATTATTTCTGAAGATAAGAACATTCAAAGATAAATATTCAGCGATATTAACCACCTGCATTCTCCAATTTTAAATGTAAGTGGGAAAAATGAATACTCCATTGTTCAAAGAGCTAGTCACAATAATATCAAGAACCTGAAAAAGACAAACACAACATTCAATATCTATACAGAAAAAAAAACCACCTAAACACCTTTTCCAGATTATCTGTTATGATTTTAAATGGACAAAGAAGAAATTGCAACTGCTCTGACACAGATTATGAAAAATGAAATACTGTGAACTCTGATTTACCTACTATGTTTTGCTTTTATATAATTTGTAGATGGTCTACAGTACTTCTAAACACTAGATATGGAAGTCTCAATGAAAACAGACCTGAATGTTAACATTGAGAGAAAACCAAACATTTGATTCATGAAACTGTTTGTGCTAAATAAAATCCAATACAATCCTTAGAAGCATAAATCCTATATACCTGGTTTGACAGTCAACCATAAATGTGACTTAAAAATCCAACTGCTGTTTAAAAATAAAACCAAAGTAGCATGCTCACCAAAGACTGAAAAAAATTTAACTATGAAAATAGATATTAAATACCTGCATCTAACAACCAAAACTTTTAGAACTTCAGGAAGCTGATCACTTTATTTTACATACAAACTTTATTTATATATATATATATTTACACGTATTCAGTTAAGAAAATGAAGCACACTAAATCTGTGGGCTTTTTCAGTATGAAATTACCAGCTGGGACATTGACAATAAATGATGTTGATTTCATTTTTCCAGTGAAACACTAAATGTAGTTACCTACTTGTCAAAGAGTATGTGTACATGCAAACAGATCACTAGACATACTTATTAAAATTTAATTTTAAAATTTTGTCCTGCATAATAGTTCTACTAGATATTCTAGCTGCTAATTGTTGATGAAGAAATCATATACGTACAGAAAAAGGCCAGGGCTTCAGTTTATATTCTGGCTCATTACTAGCTCCAATTTACTACTTTTCATTCTCTCCCAGGCATACCTACTTCCCTATAGGGACACTAATTGCTAGTAAGAGGACATAAACAAATTCAGTATTAAGATAATAATACACTTTAAAAAAAACCATCTCTCTAAAATTACATGGTTTATAAACTATAATAACAGATTTACTCCCACATAAGCACAATAAACCTAATAAGCAGTGACACAAACACAAAAACAAGCCCAATCAACTACATACAACCCACAGGCTTAAGACTACTCCTCTCTCTCCCATCTTCAACATTCCAAAATTACTTTTGCTACAGATTCTTTTCCTTTTCTTTTTTTTTTTTTTTTTTTTTTTTTTTATTATTCTGCAAGCGCCAAAAACTCA
>VZTJ01000539.1:1408934-1428781 GCA_013397795.1 Orthonyx spaldingii
TTTTTCTTCTTTTGAGTCATCTGCAAGCCCAGAAATCTCAACAGGCATTTTAGACTTGGCAAGATAATTTTTTCCTTTGCCAAAAGAAGAAGAAGTTCATACAGTAATACCCCCAGAAATCAAACATGGATATTTTATAATGGAAAGAATCACTCCCTGTCTTTCTTTACATTTCCTGGTATGCTCATTCTCATTGGTTTTAGTCAATTGAGTTGTTCATTTTAGAAGCAATTTTTGTTGTTTGTTTTAGGAGAAAACAAGTTCCACTGGAGAAAAAAGAAATTTTTTTTTAAATCAACCTGTATCTTCTGTGTAAGGTAACCTTAGCAACATAAATGACCCAACACCCCAAATGCTTCTTGAGCTCTTTGTTTAGTGATAACAAAAAATATCTCAGCAACATTAACTCTTTCAATAATTTTTTGGGGAATGCTACAATCTCATAATAAATATCATAATAAAATCATGACATGCATCTTTTTGTCCACCACGTTATTGCTATGTCTTCTAAACCTGTATCACAATCTGCCAATTTATTTAATTTTTGGAAAATTGAGATCATGAATGAAATGAATATGAGCTGCACTGAGAACAAGTGAAAAAGCAGCAATTTCCATAAAAAGAAATTGTACCTGTCAGGATACCCTTTATAAAGTGGAAACTGTCTGAAGCTTGATAAATGAATTCGAAAGGTTGCTTATTCTCAGTTTTTAAATTACACAACTTGCCCCCACATTTATCATAATGTAAATCTGTTTACATTTATGGTACTCTAGGAAGACATGGAGCAAAATCAGAATTCAGATGTCTTCAAAATATTTTGCTCAGTGTAGTTACAGTTTGCCAGAGTTTAGAATTAAAATGAGTGAACAAATATTTCATGGAATAGGGATCTAAATGCTGTTGAATGGCTAACTGAATAAGAGGTGTTCTTGTGGGACCCACTCAGTACACTGAGCTTGTCAACTGTCCTAGGAAACTCACATTCAGTAAATGGCATCTTCCCTCTTTTGCACAGACCAATGCATCAGCCAGCAGCAACAGAAGACAGCTAAAAGCTATAAGTAAATACGTAAGTGATAGCTATATTTAGAACAGATATGACTTTGATGAGGTTTTCACTCATCAATGTACCACATGTACATATCTGTATAGAAAGTCAATCTGTTGTAGACTACTTACTTGAATTTTGATTTTACCTAACTAATTTTGCAGGTGACACATGCCTGACATTGCTGGACCCAGGAAAACTTAAGTCTCTTGTTACTTGATAGAAAAAAAAAAAAAGTAGTCATTACTCATTTGTCAAAAACCAAGAAGCTTCAGATAATCAAGGTCACAAACTTATGTGACTAATTCTAAAGTATTGTGTGAGGCAGAGAGGATGATTAAAAGTAATGAAATCTCAGGAGAAAACAAATCCTATAAAAATTACACCCAAATTACTATTTTTGACAAAGAAAATACAAAACACAACTAAATGGCTGAATGAGAGGGAAGATGGAAGACACAGTGCAACATCTGATTGAGACCAATAAACATTGCAGTTTTTCAAGAAATATGTCTGTCACATACATTTCTCCCAAGCCACTCTTCAAGAGATCAGAAAAATCTTTTTTTCTGTCCCACTTCCTACTGTATCATATACTGCAATGTAAGAAAGATATTAAGCTATTAGAATGACTCCAAAGGACAGTAACAAAGATAGTGAAGGGCCCTGAGGGGAAGCTGAATGAGGAGCAGCTGAGGTCCCTTGGTCTGTTCAGCCTGGAGAAGAGGAGACTTAGGGGAGACCTCATCACAGTTACAACTTCCTCGTGAGGGGCAGAGGAGGGGCAGGCACTGATCTCTGCTCTCTGGTGACAGTGACAGGCCCCGAGCGAATGGCCTGAAGCTGTGTCAGGGAGGTTTAGGTTGGATATCAGAAAAAGGTCTTCACCCAGAGGATTGTCAGGCACTGGAACAAGCTCCCCAGGGAAGTGGTTACAGCACAAGCCGGACAGAGTTCGGGAAGTGTTTGGACAATGCTCTCAGCTACATGGTGCATCCTTAGGGATGATTCTGAGCAGTACCAGGAGTTGGACTCGATCTTTGTGGGTCCCTTCCAACTCTGCATAGTCTGAGATTCTGTGACTACTTTTTGTAATGCAATATTTCACGTGACAATAACTAGTGCTTGATGGTGCTGTGTTAGTACACAGTACTCACAGCAAGATGCGAAATACTGTTATATTTCTTTTGAATTCATTTTCTTAGTGACTAAAATCAAGTAAATTCCATATCACAAAAAAAAAAAAAAAAAAAAGGGAAGCAACAACTGATATGCATGTAGTGTCACAAGGAGGAATATAAAATAGACTCCATACAGTTCCTTGGAAAGTTCCAGCCTTACCAGTGCCTGAGTAACCAGAGGAAGGGAACTTTGGCTTCCCTGACTCACAAGATGTTCCAGAGATATTTTTTTTGTCGTTGTTCTCATTTTTAATATAAACAGAATTAAAAAAAAACCACAAAACACAATTATTTCTGTATTGATATGAATTAATTTCCTAATTGCTGCATATCTTTTTCCATGTTATGTCTTTCATCCAGCAACATCAAACTACAGAAATGAGTCTCACTGTAAGCTCTCACTGCATTACAGAAGCTAAGACACAGAGAAGGGGTTTTCCTCTTTCATACAAATCATCACTGAATATAATATGTGAGGCAGACCAGTGAATATAAACTGTATTGTTTGAAAAATGTTTGCTGTGTGGGTTAGTTTTGGGGGGGTTGGGTTTTTGGTTGGTTTTTTGGTTTTTTTTTTCCTCCAAACACTGTTGCTAAGACACAGGGTTGTGAACAGTGACAGGATATATTTTCCAGGACATAAATGGCAATGAGTCTATATTCCATTTAAACTCCTGAATGCCTTAAGCAGGAGGGAGGTATTTAGATCTGCTTTCTGTCAACTTAATATTTTAAACAAAGATATGTAGGATTAGTGGGCTTTGAAGTGGAGTTAAAGGATTTTTTAATGCAGTGATACAGTTGTTAGGTAGGCATGGTAGCACTGAAACACTAATAAAATACAGGTGGAATAAGTATTTCTCAAAAAAGACTATAAAATGCAATTATTTAGAAAAATTGATGTCATATGCATTTCTGGAATAGACTTCAACACCAAAATTTGTATTTATTTTATCCTTTTATCCTTTCTATTTACAGGCTTTTACAAGCAGTAAACAAACTAATGCTACTGCTGTGAAAATGTCCAGAAGAAACAGAAACACACTTTTTTTATTCTATTCATCAAAGACTTTTTCTTACTATTCTGTACATCACAGGAGCTGTGAGACAAACTGGGAGAACAAAGAGAATATATGAGCCACTACAGCAAGGTACAGTGTTGATCTATGTGCACAGACTATTCAGATCTATTCAAGTTTTAAGAACCCATTTTCAGAATGATTATTTCTATACAGACACACAAAAATACAGTATTATACAATATATGCTAACCAGCACATATAATATGTGAGCACAAATACAGCTGTCACTGAAGACAGGTTTCACCAGTTGGAAAGAAATTAAAGTCTGGGCTTCAGTTCAAATAATACATAGCTTCTGCAATGTGAACTGAAGGAAAAGTTTTCTTCATGACTAATAGCATGGTGTTGTTTTTGTATTGGCTAAATGGGCAGCAGTAAAAACAGAGAGCACTACATTAATTTTGCCTTTCGTAAATAGCTATCATGCTTTTCATAAATAACCAGAGGAGAATAAGAAAATGCAAATATTTGTTGAAATGAAGCACTCAGAAATCACTGAAAATTTAATGTCCAGTAGTACCCAATATGGACTACAAAATACTTGAACTGAAATGTCAGATAAAAAATAGAAATACCAAAGAGCTCATGGAACAAAAAAAAAAAAGCCTGCTACAGTGGTTCAGTCTAAAACCTTGTACTATTTTAAAAATCTGAAAATGAGCTTATTAAATCAATACAAAAAAAAGGGGGGATTCAAATGTGATTTTTCACATGTCTAGAAATATCTCTACAAAACATTAGTGGAAAGATCACTAACAGGAAAAAAGAAAAAAAGAGGTAAGTGGAAGATGAAGCCAAATATTTAGATTGAAACCTAACACACATTTTTAAAAGCAAGGTCAGTTAACCACTGCAATTAGTTCTCCAGACAAATGGAAAACTTTGTATCACATCACATCTTTAAAATGAAGTCAAAATATCTTTCTGAATAGATGTTTGTTTAAAGCAAAATACTGCATAAACTGCTTTATTAAGAAATGTGACACAAGGACCACAATAGGCCCTTTGGCTTAAATTCCAGAACCAGTGGGATTTCACAATCTCATTTAGCCTTTTTTCCAGCCCGCAACCACAATAATTAAAAAAAATTAAACTATTTAAGAAATCCCTAACCTAAGATACCACAATGTCTTCATATGCATCTAAGAATTAAATGAAAAAATTGAAATATGCCCTAGTTTTATAACAGATAAATAATCACCAATAGTGGTTCAGGAGGAATTTAATTTTTCGCTTTATTTCATCTTCATAAAATTTCCAAAATCAATAAACAATAGAATCCATTTCAACTCATGTTTCCTTCATTTAGCATTCACAGTTCAAAGAATACCCCTGGCACATTGTTGCAATTTAATTTTAATTAAGGCAAACCAAGTTAATCCTGAAATTACTTTCAGTCTTCTATTTTTGCTTTTATTCTACTCCCTTAATTTTACACAAAATGTTTGCAACACTTCAGATCTACAATAAAAGTGTAATACTGTAAGAGTGCAATATGACTTTATACAGTGACTGATAATCTGGCTGATACTAAGAACACTAATTTTTTTATTTCTTGACTTTGATACAAGTTTATGAGTCCTATTTCCCACCTGAATTTCATTTTATCAATATAATGTAAGTCACTGAAACCAACTTTCAAATGTCAGGTGGGAAAAATTTGAGCTTTAACTTATCAAAGAGCTTCATGAGAATTTAAGTACTAGTATTATTCAGAAAGATTATTTGCAGTGCAGAATGGATATTTTGTAAATAATAATACACTGACTGTTTACATCAGTATCTACTTCTACTTTAAAAAATCTAAGTCACCCATGAGTGTTGTGACTAATATGACTGTGAATAGCCAACTAGTTATCAGTTATCTGAGTTCAGATATATTAAGTCACTTTTTACTCAGAATTAGTACTGTTTAATGGTATAAATATAAATAATATCAAAACATACTTCATATAATTCATATAATTTTATTCTTATAATTCCATTTTTTCATAGGAATAGATAGAAACAAAGCAACTTTGGTTGAAAAATTATGTTTTTCAGCAGAGATGGAGTATAATTAAGATAAATTTTTAAATTTACATGAAAATAGAAAATTCCTTTGTTTTGAGAAAATGTTAGATTCAAAATGGTAACAAGAACAATACATATGGCTGATCTTTTAGGGCTGTTGGCATCAGACTTACAATGCTTAATGAATCTCACAGGTATCACCGTCTCCAGTAAACTCATGCCATTGCCTGAATTGTAAGAATTGGTTACTTTAAGGATGTTGCAAAGAAACCAGCTTGCATAAACTTCACTACTTCCAATGCTTATCAAAGTACAGAACCTGTGAGAAAAACAAATCTGCACATCTCTAAGAAAAACCTTTGCAGTGATATGGTTTCATGTGCCAAGAAATTGTTCAGCTCAAGGGGCTGGCCCCCAGTTTTGAGGCCAAATAATTGCCATCAGTACCAGATGAATAAGTATGCCATGAGCTAAAAATCTTGCTAAAGAACAGCTTGATGCTCTCCCTGTAATTCCAGTAGATTTGATAAGAGTAATAAAAACTGTATGAATGTTAAAGTGAGCAAGATCTACTACAATGCCACTAATTGCCATTTCAGTATTAATCACATCTGTATTTAATACTTTCTCCTAATGAGGCTTGTATAGGGTACTCCATCACAGGCACCTTGTGCTGAACACAGCTGATCACTTATCACTGTTCTCATGAAGCACTATTTCTGTGCCTCAAAATAGAAGGATAACAATATTGTAATGTTCCATTACAATTTTTCTTCTGTACACAGTAATCAGGCCTTACAATTCCCTTTGTGAAGCTGGTGTTCTGTCAGGTCATCGAGGATTTAAGAAAAAAAAGGGCAGGGGTTGGCACAGAAGAAAGGTGGGATAGTGATGTTTGTTACATTGCACCAGAGATCTATAAAAGACTCCAAATATTCACAAAGTACAAGGAAGGGAGGAAAGCCTGCAGGTATTCATGTTCATGTATATGGGATTTCCCTTTTCTTTTTTTCAGTAATGTTGGATTCCAGCTCTTGTATTTACTGAAGTGAGAGAACTCTTTTTCTCGTGGTTGCTTAAGTAACATGGCACAGTTGGCCCTGTGACTCTGTCAGAAATGACACATGCATCAAAAGTGGAATGGGTGTCCTTGCTGCAAGGAATTCTATTTTTAAGCAGAAATGACTCATCAACTACTGGGGTGTCCCAAAAGCTACAATTTGTCAAGCTGTCAGGAGAAAGGGGAGGGAAAAAAAAAAAAAAGAAAAAGAGGTCACATATTTATTTGTATCTGTAGCTTAAAAAGCAGAGGGGTAAGGCACTGATTATACCTTCAACTCCACTCTGAAAAGCAATCTTCCATGCAAGTCGTGATTTGCTAACAGCTATATGGTATCTGGTATTTTTAAAACCTCGTCTGAGTTATCTTCTTTTTTATATTATATAGATTTGTGAATTTCTCCAGTGCTAAGAAAGAATGCTTCCAGCTCAGTGTGCACAACTAATCTGTCCACAGGGAAAGAAAGCATGGGACAAAATATTTGCAGATTCATTATCAGATGCTTTGAGATGAAACAAAAAATGCAGACATTCATTTGGAAAGAGGAAAAGAACAAAAACTAAAGAAAGGTTCTAAACTGTATTTCAATTATACACTGGTGGGGGTTTTGAAAGAATTTGAATTGTAATTTAAGAATATGTTCCCATAGCAATACTGGAAACACATCAAGCAGCACGGTATGAGTTTATGAAAACAGAGAAGTGAAACTGAACAGGTCATAAATGTGATCTACACAGTTTCATTACACAAACTGACCTTCAAGTTATTGTGTAGGTGGTGAAAATCAACACAGGGCAGGTTTCCTGAGAACTTGCTTCCAGTGAAAGTTACCAGAATCTAAGCTTTTAAATCTAAGCAAATAAATGCCAATCTAAATATTTTAACCATATTTCTTAAGTCAGATCTAAGTCATTATCCAAAGAATGTATATGTAAGCATAATGGTGTCAATGAACTTATTTTATTGATGCTCTATAGACAGTAAATTATTATTCAGAGACATCAATTATTAGTAAATTGTAATTCAAGCCACCACATAACAGTTTGCACTTCAGATGTTATATAACATGTAGTGCTGCAACACAAATATCAAATATAATTTTCAAAATAAATATAAATTTAAAAGACTAGCAAACCACAGGAGTGAGAAACTGAGATGTTCTATTACAATCATTTTTTATCCATATTCGTGGGCAGAACTTTAAAAAGGACATTGGTTCTGGGTTTTTTAGATAACAGAGATACTTTTAACACTCTGGTTTCACTGGACTCAGAAACCTGACTTCATGCAGAGATATGAATTGCATATGGTATGAAAACTAATGCAAGATTTATGCAAGCAGGGCAGCAGAGGATAAACCACAGAACTTAGGACATAATTTAGAAGCATGGTTTTCTAAACATGCCTGTTCATGCCTGATATCTGACCTGAACCTTCAGGTGAAAGACCTTACTCTTGCACAAAGCAAACTTTGAGATCCTGCTCTATAAAAGCTAATGGAATTTAGAGCAGATGGGGAAAATCTTCCCAAAACAGAACTAGAAATCAGTGAAGACTGCCAGGAATTAACTAGAAGCAGCTGTTAATTTGCAGTTCTTTTTCAGCCTGATGTTTAACCTGATGCCTTTAGATTTCTCAGTACACAAAAGCAGAAACAATTCCTTGAAAAAGAAATATACGATTTGGCACATAGTAGGGTTGAATACCAGTCAGTGTTATTCAAATGCCCTTTAACAATGGGCACTTGCTTGAAGAAAAACTGCCAGGTGAGGCAATAATCCGCTACAGGCTTTGTCAAGCCACTGCCTTGCCCCTTGAAGGAGTTCAGGTATCCCACATGAAGCATAACAGCATACAAAACCAAACTACCCCTCAGAAGAGAGAAAAGAATTTGACTCAAAAGTATATTATAACATTGATGTGCAAACATATGTGTTTAAATGGATTTCTTGCAAACAGCTCCAGAACAGCCAGTACACTCACTTGCCATAAATGTAATTTGTCATAAGGTGTCAAAATGGACTTCCAACACAATAGGGGAAAAAGAATTACATATTTATTGGATTTGTTATTCATTTTCAGACAAGAAATAAAATGCTAACATCTAACATCAAATTCTCAGAAACATTCCTGATTTAAAAACAATGACCTCCGGATTTAAAAACAACAGCAACAAAAAACAACCACAAAAAAAAAAAACCACACAAACAAAAAACACTCACTGATCAGCCACACTAAATGACCAAAGTCTTATCTAAGTAATTGTGACCTTGAACTGCAAAGCAACATATTATGAAAATAGTCTACCCTTGGCCAGAAAAGGTGACACAACTTCCTTCAGTCTTTTCAGAGTCTCTAAGTGTGTAATAATAAATAAGAAACCGTGTTACAAAAGACCTAACAGGTGTTAAATGCTCACTTTTTATCATGGCAATGGCATTTTTAGGCAAAAAATATTCCTGTAAGATTGAAATCCTATAGACACCCTTGCCACTCTGCAGGCTTAGATCTTCAGAGCAGCAGTGTGGTCTTCATTTCTTTTGAGTCTCCCAGGCCACATAGTCAGTTTTATTTTGAAGAAGATATAATAATCAGATATTCTAACATCCTACCAACCAAAGTATCAAGAGCATAACTTGTACAAGTGAAATACTAGTGATACAGGAAATTCCACAATCATCCTATGATTCTCTTCCAATATTTCACCACTATCTCAGCTATCAAATTTTCCTTAAGTTCCAAACCAAATCTGGAAAGTTGTAAATTATATAGATTTTGTCATTTCTCCAAACACCATAGAGAATGACCTTTGAGTACCATTCCACTTACATACTGGAATGGTGCCACGTCTGCCCTCCCTACACCACAAGGTGTGACATTTTAGTGTAAAATCCTACTTCTTTGAAAAGCCCTCTGATGTAAATATACCTAACAAGCTACTCAAATTAGACATCTAAGTCAGACCACCATTTCCAAAGAATTTCCTCCATTCATGCTTCAAAAAGAGACACCTGAGAGAGCAGCATGTCTTGCTCACCTAAAGAGTGCTATCTCAAAAATGTGCCAGTGATACAGATTTTTGCCTATTATCAAATTTCTGTTGATTCACTAGAAACTGAAGAAGCAAAAACTAATGGCCCAATGTTTCAAAAAAAACATGAGTACAATCCACCTAGCCCTTAAAGAAGAAGGATCTGATTCCTGAACACAGTACTCTCATTTCTCTAAGAGATGACAAAAATTTAAACAATATCAGAATGGGCTCATGAAAAAGTGAGGACTTAGCTATTTGATGATTGAACTCTTAAGCCTGCTATGTTCAGTATAAACACATTAATTTAAGTGACAGATATTTACTTAAAGGCCTATCTAGCAACATTTTAATACAAATAAAGTCAGTAAATATCATTGCATGTACAAAGGTCTGCTATTTCAGATTACTGACTTATTTTTGGAATAATAAAATTATATAAACTTGAACTTCAGTGATTCCTTAGCATAGCATGCAACTGGCTGCAGCTGGAAAGCAGCTTTGCAGAAAATGACCTGAGTGCAGAAGTCCAGTATAAGCCACCCATGGGCCCTTGCAGTAAAGAAGGTCAGCAGCATTTTCCAGGCCGCATAAGAAAATGTGTCTCCAGGAGACAGACACAAGGGAGTGAGACCAGTGAAAGGCACCAAGATGTTAAGGGACTGGAGTCCTGTCATATGAGGAGGGCTGAGAGAATACTGAGACACTGTTTTGTCTGACAAAGGCTCAAAGAATCTTATCAACATCTATAAATACCTGATGGAGCCTCCTTTCAGGTATAAAGAAAACAGAGCCAAATTCCACTCAGTCATACTCAAAGACAGACCAAGAGAAAATGACAGTTACTGAGATCCTTTACAAGGCCTAACACTTCAGAAAATTAATCCCGTTGGAATTTATCGTATCATCAAGGTCGTGCATCACAATTACTAAGAATATCTGTATAACACCAAAGGCTAAAAACAATACCCAAAAATTTCCCCAGAGTTTGATTTCTCAACTATTATGGAAAGAAATCTACTTTTGTTTGCCATTTTACCTGAAACTCATTCACAGTATTTCTCATTTAATTCATTTACAACAATTCATTTTCACCATTTACTAAACATAGACTACTGGCATCAATTAACAGAAACTTCATCACAGTTTGTCTAGAGAACTCAAGATATTTCTATATTGCCTAACCAGAGATGCTGTACCACTAGCAAAAATTAGTGTAATCCAATGTTAATGGGATTTTCATTAATGGGATAAACACATACAGAGGAATTACCTTAATTCATTATTATAATCTCCCAAATAGATAGGAAGAGTTGTTCAGATAGTGTTCTATAAATTTCATCTGGATGTAATTTGCCCAACTCAAGCTCTCTGAACATGTCAGAGAATGAATGCAAACACTAAGCTAAGAGATGAATAGTACATAAATCATGCATCTAATTTTTCAGTATGCCTCACGACATCCAGACTGTTTAATAATTCAAGGTAACACCTATAATGATTGGTGGTCAAGGGACAATGTCTAACAACAAAACTCAGAAACATACAATCATACGTAATCCCTTTGTCCTAGAGAGCCAAGTGCATAGTAACACATGGATAATCATTACCAGGTGGTTATTTCCCTCCACTGTGGCTTGTTCCTTTCAGTTTTTGCCTTATAATAATCATATCACTGCTGTTGCTGGATTTTACTCATAATTAACACCATCTGTGCCTAACAAAGACCTTCAATCATCCTGGTATTCAATTGCCTGCAGAGGCCATGCATTGAGCTGCACACCCACCTGGCTTCAACTGCAGCATGCTAATGAAAGCAATGAATCTTAGCTATGGACATTTTCCCAGGAAAATTTGCAGAGCAATGAAGAAAACTAAAGTTCATTGTCACAAACAAGGCTTTCTTCTGGAAATTACTTTTCAATTAAAGTAATAATTGCATACACTTAGCACTTATTACAAACACAGTAAAGATAAACTACTTATGACCAAAAATCTTACTTAATGATATATCAGTTTAAAGGGTGTTGACTGAGCCTTTATGAACCACAGATTTTGTGATTTGCTGAGAATCAGCAGTAGGAACAACTGAAGTTATAACTCTGTTATAATAGTAAAATCCAAGTTACTTGAAAATAAATACAAGAAATTCACTCACATATTTAAGCTAAATTTTCTTCACATCAGAAAATTGCACCTATCACTCCATTTAAAAAGTTAGCAGTTAATAAAACTAAAGGGAATTAAAAGTTTCTTTCTCCTTTTTTATATAAAAAAGAGGTAGAGAGAACATATACAACTGGATTTACTTCAGCATAGAACAAAATTTATCAGCTCACAGAAATGGCCAGAAACCGATGCAGTGTTAACAAAATTATCAAAATATTAAAATTTGACAAGACCACCACCTGCAAGGTACTGTGGGAGACCTCCCTCCCAAGAATGCAGGGAACAATACTGTTTTCATCTACTTGCCGAGATACAGACCATTGTAACTTTAGCCATTTCAGCAATGGTAAACATAATTTAACAACATTTCCTTGAACCAGATCCCAGAATTTTAAGTCAACTTCTACATCTCTTAGCCATGCATCATAAAAAAGCACTTATATTAACTCTAATGTGTACTTAGTATGAAGGAATGCTCCAGTAGCCACTTAGTGTGGGTTAATGAGTGTACTAAGACAAAGCAAAACTTTATAAACATAATTAAAATATTTTTGCGTGAGTAAATTTCATTATAAACAGGAAGGCTTGAAACAAAGTTTGGTACTATTTAAGTTCTACTTACTTAACTCCTCAAATATGAGAACTGTAAGGCTATATAAAATTTGTACACATTCAAAATACTGGCAAATACATACTCCAGAGTACAGAACCCTGAACTGCACAGGATATCCTCAGCAAAACGACACAGCATAGCCCTAAAACTGGTTACTTGAGAAAAAGAACAAAATATCAATCTCTCACTTTTATGTCTTGAAAATTGAAAGGAAAAAATACATTCAGAAAATCAAACTGTAACCTGAAAACTATAATGAAACCAAACCTCAAACTGAACATTTTCTATTAATGGATTTCTGATCCTATTAGAGCTTCATTTTTATTATACATCAGGCCAATGAGATCCACTCAAAATTCAGATGCAGCAGCATTGAATTGTTGACTTACAAATGAAATTAAAATTGCTGTTTCCTTGAAGGGCCATGTAACCAAGAAAGTCATCAAAATGTTCTGCATATTATTCAAGTTAATATGGAAAAGCTTAATGATTTGTAATGAAAATGAGATTGGTATCTAAAAACACTTGAGTGTTTATGTTTACATAGACTTACTGAACTATTCAGATAAATTTCATACCTCATACATGTCTGTAAAAGGGGTAACACAACCTACACAAATGGAAAAGGTGTGAATTCTCCTGGGCAGTGACACTGTAACTGTAATAAATTTAAATAAATCATCCTCACCAGGCTTGCAGTATTTCTGTAGAACATTTTGCTGAGCAAAATCAAGTATCTTTCAGAAGACAAAATACAGAAGCAGCAGCAAACAAGCAGGAAAGCCAAACACAGTACATTATCACAACTTATCCTCAAATGTTCCCACAAAAAAAGAGAGTTCATAAGGACTGGAAACAAAGTGCTGCTTTTAGGGAAAAAAAAATTATTCTAGCAAAACTTTCAAGAGAACTTGCTAATGACACTTTTCTTGCTGTGCTGTCACACAGGAAACTCCTCAAACAGAATATAGATTTCCAATGCATCCTTCCGAATTTATTCCCATGCAAAGGCACGAAACCAGCGTGAATCCTCCAAAACAAGAAACCAGACTTTTTATGTTGTATTGTTGTGTTAAGCAATTTATAGTATAGTATCTCTGACATGTTTCCAGCTAATATTGCTACTTAACAAGTAGACAAAATCACCTAGGTTGCAATCATAAAGTCTAACTGTTAGCATAGGTGAGACACACTTGTTTCACTCTAAATAATAAAGACAAGACCAAAAGAATTAATTCAAAAGGTACCATGGGAGACAGAAGAAGCACAAGAAAACTGTTTTCCTGGAGGAAATTACAATCCTTTCAAAAAGTCATCCACATACGGAACAAAGCACAAAAATACAATTAATATATGTCTTTAAGAGTGAACTTTTATGCAGTCAGATAAGTATGTGGATCCATTATATATATGATGGAAGTTGGACCAAAGAAATAATGATGCAGTAATCAGAATGTCAGCAATGAAGTTGCAATCGTGACAAGATGGCTTAACACTTAAAGATGTTTCCATTTTTCTTATAAAATTATTTGATTAATAGTTTGTGGTGGCTAAAAGTATTTATTTGTGCTCTCTCCCCTGTCATAGCACTGATGAAAGGGATATGGAGATGTGGAGGGTATATAGGGCATTTTCTGATAGTTTTAGAAACATATAAAGCTTTAAGGAAAGTCTAGAATAGGCGAATTTGCAAAAAGCACAAAGCAGACGTATATAATCACAATTGTGCCCATATTTTGTGATGAAGTATGGTGCAAAGTTCAAAGTTTGTACCAGAAACAGAATATTTTATAACAACACAAAGCTACTTAATTGGCTCTGCTGAGATGTGGGACCAACTGACATGGAGGATGTTGAAGCTGCACCATTTTCTGAGCTCAGCTCTCTCCAAACAGCATTGTACTGGATGTGTGGATTGTACATTTCATCTGGTACTACTCTGGCAGAGTATCTGTCAGAGTGATGAACTGGGTAACATAAAAATGCTCTTACTTCACCCTCCTCTCACAGCTGTGACAACCTTCGTACTTCAATTCAGCCTTCATACTACAATTAATCATGACACATGCTTGTCTGACAAAACTCTGTGGTCATTTCACTCTTCCATTCAGTATCTAGTGAAACAGTGTCATTTTCCCCATCCTTCTTGATGCCCCTCCGGTACGAAGTCATGCAGGAGTTCTTTGTGGACATACCTGTCATTGCTTCTATAAATCTATAGACAGATTAAGGGTCTTGGATGAATAGATCACTAGCAAGATCTATCAGACAACTGCTCACACTAGTACTCTTCAGCTTTGGATTGAAGACACAATTTTTGTAACTCGACACGTAAGAGCCAGTAACAGGCGAGAGTCCATGGCCCGGGCAGAACACACCAGCTCTGGAATGCATTGTTAAAGGAAAGCACACAATGGTGCATGTCACCATCTCTCTGGTGGGAGTACTAGAGACTGTTTGTCTGCACTGATCCTGGTCAAGCTGTAGTCTGTCTTGTTCCAGCTGCTTTGTTGAGGATATCACAAGCATTCCTCTCACCCTATGTTCATTATTTCCTGTTTGATCAAATTCTCAAAGAAAGACTTTATTCAAGCATGCACTCGTGGATCTTAAATAGACTGATATACCACTATATTTGACTCTGCATTGCTGAAATGGGTGTCAGGTCAGCAGAATAAAATAAGGCAGAGTTTTTCCTTTCAGGGATATATCTGGGGTGTTTCTAACATGAATTAATCTACTAGTGAGCATTTACAAAAAAAACCAGAAAAGACCAAGATGTGTGTAAGTAAAGGAGGGCAAGAGAGGAGAAGGGAGGAGAAACCAAAGAAAAAGTATGCTAGTACAGTACGTTAACTTCAAGTTCCTGAATTTAAACTGCAGCACAAGTTAAATGTTGACTGAAAACCAACAGAAATGCCCAGTTAAAACACTCATTGATCAAGCAGTCAATAAGCTGATAGCAGTATATGGATCAGGTGGCTCAAAGAAAGCTCAAGTGTCCCAGAGACTCTCCCATGTTGTCAGCTTTACTCTCCTTGAGGAAAACAATTAAAGACTCGAGAATGCAGCTCCTAGAATTCATCATATAATCCACTAGTTTCACAAAAGACAATTACCCTGACACATAGCTGAAGTTGATCTGAAATTAGAACATAAGTGGAAACAGGTTTTAATCTATTCCACACTTTTGACTTGAAAATAGCAGGCATCCAGAAGCTTTGCCTTTGTGCTTTAAAAGTCTTACAAAGGTCTTCAGAAATGGACCACCTTATGTACTTCAGTGGTGACATGTTAGGTAAGATTGCTAAAATTGAAGAAAACATTCATTGCAATGTTAAGAAGGAAAACCAATTGTACTCAGTTCAAGGGATCTCAAAAAAGAACTTGAGTTTTCCCACCACTTGGCTCCTCTCCACAAAGAAAACCTCTACCTTAGTTATTTGCATTATGCTTGACACATCTATGGCTTCAAACTCACACAATACAGCAACATCCATGTATCCAAGAATGCCTTTTGCTGGTGCCACCACCTTCCTAAATATCACAATGTACAGATGTCAACAGTGGAATGTCTGATTTTCTGAGTCATAGAATGACTGTTTCCGAACACTACTACCACCATTACAGACAGCCAGGAAGGTTCACATGGACTGACTTTGGTGTACAATTGCAGTAATGGAAAGCCTTAAACTAGTTCAGAGAAAAACAGTAAGCATGTCATCATAGAACTTTCAACTGGTATTGATACTTCAGAATATCACTCTCCCACAAGAATTATATTCAAGGAAGAATGTGTTTTTAAGTCCCTTTTTATTTGTTTCTTCTGTGTTAGGCTACCAATCTGCCTGTTACAACACAGACAGAGTCCAGCTCGATGTGAAAACAAGGGTGGAGTATGAGCGATATCAGAATATACTCTGTTACCCTGGTTTGCATCCAACCACCACATACCCCAAAAGATCCCGATGAAACTTTCTATTGCCTGGCCAAAACTACAACACTGTAAGATAACGTTGGTGTAAATCTAAAAACTACTGAGATGCTTTGCAGACTATTAGTAATTCACCTTATCTTAGTAGAAACCTATCACACTCAGAAGTTGGATATACAGATGTGCAAGATACAAAGTTCATACTGTCTAATTCATGCTGAGGTTTTCAGAAGTGTTTCTATCAATCTCTCAAGATGCTTTCTTCCTCCTGCAAATTGCAGGTTTTTGCCAAGTATTTTTAGCCTGTATTTCTTATCCTAGTCTTGATTTTGAAAGATTTTACACAGTGTAATGAATATAAAAACTGTAATTTTGCAATAGTATGTATAATCTCAATACACAAAGTAGTTTTCCTCTCCATTCTATAGATTCAATGTGACTGTTCAATTTAGTTTATGTAATTTTTTTTTTTCCCGTTCTCGAGTTATTTTTGTAGAACCTGTGCTATTATAAAGTTTTTTGCACTCAGGCGATGAGACCAAGCACTGATTTGAAGTAGATGAATGGAGAAATTTAAAGATGTATAATTGCTGCAGGAAAGGACAGAAAGGAAAATGTACTCAAATACTCACTTTGATGAATCTATGAAGTATATTACAAGAGCACCAATACTAAGAGCGAAGACTAAGACAACCTACAAAAGAAGAGAAAAGAGTGATTATTTAACAACATGAACCATGTATTCTTTTACGTACAAAAAAAAGACAACAAAAATAAATAATAAGCTAGCTTCACTTCAGCTCTAATTTTCTTTAGAAAATTACTCCTACTGAAATTTCAAACATTATATGCTATCATAGAATGCCTTCTTGCACTGAAAAAGAGACAAACAATGTAACTTTACCAAACCTATCCTTCAGGATTGCTCATTGGTGCATAAACCAAGAGTGACGACAGATTAGACTGAATTTCCATTTACATACATGGCTGTGAAACCCATGGGAAAGGTGTAAGGCCATGTAAAAATAAGTATTTACCCTGCACTTCTGTCCATTGAGACTATAGGGAACTTTCAAACAGTTTAAAGCAATACTTGATGCAGCATGTCACAACTGGTACTACTTTTGCTGACAGTCTTAACTGTTAAAGCAACAGATGAGCACTGGAATAAAAATATCTTGATTCAATACAGGCTTCAGACCTCTTTCTGAAGCTGCTGTATTATGAACAAGCCGACTGACACTCAATATGTTCATTCTAAGTAGACTTTCTGAGACAATGTAGATGTTCCTCTACTCTCAGCTGTCACTCAATGCTGTAAAGGTAGCATTTGAAGCAAGTTATAATAATTATTACATAACTAAACTCTGAAGCTCTGCACAGCCAATATCAAACATGTACATATCTTCCAATAAAATAAACTCATTAATGTATTAATATTACATAATTGCTACAACTTGTTAAAATAACTATTTAACTGTAAGCTTAAATTATTTTTTCCTTATGTTTAGATCCTGCTGACCATAACATTTTTTTACTTTGTGAATGTCTGAAAAAGGGTATTTTGCCTGAGTACAAGTATCTGTTGTCTTATCTGATGTGTTATCACCTGAACCATGAGATCAGTCAGTAAAATTCAAGGACTGAAGCATGAAATTCATTGAAATAACATTTTTACTACCTAAGTCTAATACAATGTTAACATCTAGAGTTTAAATCTTCTTTCATTGTCTACAGGTGTTGCAAAGTGAAATAAACTATTAAATGCATATCAACTTGTAAGACTCTCACCATCAAATGAAATTATTGTGAATAGAACTTGTGGATTGTCATCTCACTATGTACACCAAATTATGATTAACAGTGATCCCAAGGCCCGTTTTTCTCTGAATTAAGACACTGGGAATCAAATTATTGTGCACACCCTGCCTTACCTGTTGGAATATTCCAAGCTACACACAATGAGAGTTTGGATCTGAATCAAATCTGCTCCATTACTTATTATGAATCCATTTCAAAGAAAGTCTTCTCTTTTTTTTAACAGAATTTAAAAAGGCGCTGAGTGTTCTGAGAACACAGAGCTTACCATCTTGGCAAAAATTTTGATTTTACCCAAACCAGTTTTAAACACAGCTATTCACTTTTAAATATTTAAAAGTCAAGCATTACTGATGATGTTCTACCCTGCATTCTGTAGATCATTTATATACTAACAGCACCCTCAAAACCACTAATAAATATAGGTATCTCTGAAAAAAACAAACAAACAAACAAACAACAAAACCCAAAGCAAACAATCCAGAAAAAAACAAAAACAAAAAAAAAAAAAAAAAAAAAAAAAAAAAAAAAAAAAAAAAAAAAGAAGAAGAAAACAACGCCAAAAAAGTCAAAGTACAAAAGAGCAGTTATATCCAATCCCTTATTAATCATCATTGTGCTGTTTAACTCTGTATGATTCTGAGGAAGATATTCCAAAACACTAAGGAATTTCAGTGTTTATGACAGTTCATATAACTAAAACGTAAATATCTATACTTTGCAAGCAGCTCCAGATTCACATGCTACACCAGTGAGATACGTATACAAAACTACAACATTCCCCTTCTGTAATCTAAATATCTGATTTTAAATCAAGGCTTATTTTCTTTTCTATTGCCTTAAAACACATACCTAACATGATTCATAATGTCTCAAAGAATCACAGAAAGGGTATCAGAAGAGAATGGAATCTCAAATGCCTTTTTTTTTT
The DNA here is from genome assembly GCA_013397795.1 of Orthonyx spaldingii. NCBI lineage: Eukaryota > Metazoa > Chordata > Aves > Passeriformes > Orthonychidae > Orthonyx > Orthonyx spaldingii. Next base: position 1,427,818 of record VZTJ01000539.1, read on the forward strand.
TTTGCTGCTAGCAGAGAAACACATTTTTCCTTTGCTAAGTGACAGAGGAATTGAGCTGAGCTTGAATCCATCAAGTGTGTGGAAAAAGCAGACTCTGAACTAATCAGCTTAGAGTTATACTAAAATAAAAAAAGAGAGAAATTGAATTTAACAAACCCCAAATAATTCTTGCATGCTATATGATAGAGTCCCAGATGCAAGTTTGTTGCTGTCTTCCATCTAAATAAAGCAGAATGTAACCTGGTTATTCAGACCCAGGACAACAATTATTGAGTTTGTTCTAGTCTTCCCTAGATTGCCATGGGAGATAATGTCTGTTTTGGAGACCTTACTATGCTTGAGTGGTGTCATAAACATAGACTTGTATCCCAAATTCACAGCAACTGGAATGTGAGGGAAGGAAAAGCATTTATGTACGTGAATTACTGCCTTTTTCATTAACCAGGCCATGGCAAGAAGCTTGCTTGCTCTGTTGATTATTTCAATGCATTTGGCAAAACATTGCAATTGCTACACATCAATTATAACTTCTCTTTGTACAGAAGGAAATAATCGTTTAATTTATAATAGCTTGCTGTTTGTTTAAGATTGAGAAATGTGAACTCATATGCTAACAGCTATACTGACTAAGCACTTACTAACAAATTAAAATAACCAATCTAGTTAAAGCAAAGAGGGGGAAATACATGGAATAGTTGCTGCATATTCCTAAATATTTCATTTAAAACAAACAAACAAATGAACAAAACAAAAAAAAAACAGAGGAAATCCAGCCCCAGATTTCAACAAAAGTGTAGAATGCCTTTTTGAGGCAAGAGTCAGAGAAACTGAAGATAAAATGTACTTAAGGAAAATTAAAAATGTTTTCATTAATACCACGATGCCCCAGAAGAGCTTTGATTGCAGTCAAAATTTAGGCATCCATAATAAATACAAAAAAAAAAAAAAAAAAAAAAAAAAAAAA
>VZTJ01000539.1:1428791-1470769 GCA_013397795.1 Orthonyx spaldingii
AAAAAAAAAAAAAAAAAAAAGGGGAGTTTTGATAAGGGTGTAATAAGCATAATAATATTTCAGGGAAGTACCAATTTTGAGAAACACTGTCTCGATTCAGCTCATCTTCCAGGCCCCAGCCTCTGTAAGAAAGGGATAATCCAAGGGGTGGCGCTGTTCCCCCTACAACTCCATTCACCTGCATTATCGAACCAACAAGGGAAAAGCTGGTCACATTAGACAGGATGCTACACTTCATAATGAAGAGCCAGGTAGGGACTCTAGAGCAGGAACTTTAGTCTGTAGTGCTTGAACATTCTGTGAAAGGTGAAACAGAACTCTTTGAAGTTTGGAAGGCAAATTCTTGCTTATACAAGATTAAACTACCCAAACATAATTAACACAAAATAGCCTAGAACTCAAAGAGGCAAAGCAGAAAATCAAAAAGGAATAATCGTCTATTTTTGTTTTCCTTCAACATTAAGTATTAAAATAAGAAGTATGGAGTGAAAAGAAAAAAACTTTCAGAAATCCTGTAACCGCTAACACCTCAGGGCATCAGTGAGTTCTTTTCTGACAACAATCTGTTCTGTACTGTTCTTCAAAAACGTTTCTTTCAAACCCTTATTCTGTGGTTAAATTATTCAACCCTAAGGCTATGGCAATGCTTACAATATACTAGGTTGTTCATTATTAGTACTTTTTGAAATTCACTTAGTTTTCATTTCTACATCCATACAGTCATTTCTGTCAATAAGCTACCCAGTTTTATCAACTATGATGTAAAATAAAATTCCATTTGTTTTTATATTTCAAATTAGTTATGGAGAACACAAATTATTTCCCATATACACAAAGCTAAAACCTCAATGGTTCATTACACTTTTGTTACACATAAGTTTGCACTAAGATGCCAGCCTGATATTTTGATCTAACTTGGATGAAAATTTTCATACCTTAAATATAAACTCCAAATTTCCTTTAACCACCAGGTAAGAAATGAATTGTATTTGTTTTACAAATAGACAGAATTTACTTGTCCAGATTTGTTAGGAATGAAAACCTTAGAAATCTAAGGACACACCTGCTACGTTTCAGAAGTTATGAATCACTTCTAGCTTGGCAATGCCAGCATTAATTTGCAGACTCTAGGAGATGCACATGCATCTGTGCAATTATCGCAATTTAACAAAAGTAAGATCTAAGCAAGTCTTGACCATAGAACAGCCAGAATGGCTTACCTAAAATTGCTGTCCCACTAACTGACACCCTATGCAAATAAGAAAATTCAGAAAGCATTCTATGTAGGCAAAGCCATAAGTGGTAGGAAATTACACACTGCAACTGACACAAACAACTGAGCAATTAATACATCTTAGATTAATATAAATACAAATTAAGTGCTGTTTACTTTAAAACAATATAGATGCTTGCTCTAAAAAAAGTGTTCTACCTTTTTCTATTGTAATACTTGCTTCATTGAGATGTTTTTATTTATTTTTATTATTTTTATTACTTCAGACATAAACCAGTGAACTAAAATAGCTGCCTGATGTCAAACTATAAAATTCGTGTAAGTTCATCCAACAAAATGACCTTCAGAACTTTGTGATTTGTTCATAAAAATAAAATGTGTTCATATTTTTACAGAAATTGACAGTAAATTTCTGTTTAGAGGCTTTTTTCCCACTATACCCTGCCTGATAACCATGAGTAAAGTAGAAGAGGATCTCTCAAATCCATCAACAGGACCTAGAACCATGTTCTAGTTGAAGTTGTACACTGACTTTTCTCTGGGCTTAAACACATTGCCCTGCCTACAGTCTTTCTGCCTCTTCTTTACCTGGACCCTCCTGGGCCAACATATAAATAACTAAAATGCCCAAGGCAACAGTACAAAATATCCACCACCTACTCTGTGGGGTCATGACCTCCCAAGGGGCTCCTAGAACACCATTCTACTTCACTCAGGTTTGCTAGATCATATTTCTTATTGATGAAATGCTCTCTTAATATTTTCTAGAACAATTGTGCTTAATGACAGCTTCTCTTTAAAGAAAACTGTCTAAGCATGCACCAGTTATGAGCCCCCTTACAAGACTAAACCATGAAACACAAGCAAATGGAGGCTGAAATGAGTGAATAGGAGGAGAAAGATGAAGTGATAAAATAATTAAAAGACTGAACAAGAATCCATCCTGCTCCCACCAGCAATAAATACAAAAAAAAAGCTCAAACAGGGATACCAAGAAACTGGGAAAATTTGTCATTTACCTTTTAGTCAAAAATGCAGGGAAACAGATTTTGCTGTTAATATACTCCCTGCGTAAGAGCCATGCTTGACAGGACATAATACTCTGAAGACAACAGTGATATATGCATTGATTCTCATGCAAATACAGGCAAAGTGAAATTCTACAGCCAGCACCTGCTCTTGATGACAGTACATGCTAATAGCTATGAATCTGAGGGGTTGTGTCTGCCTGGCAGTGTCCTAGCTATTGAACCTGCCTCCGTGACTTAGTGATCCTACCAGTTTGCATGCAGAAAAGGCAGGTGGTGCAGGAAAAATAATAAAAAATAATAATCTACATTTCTACTATTTCTTCCAACCTTTGAATGTCAACTAGGATTTAACATGCAATTCTACAAGCAACTAAGCACCTTCAAGCCAGATGACGAGTAACCCCATCTTTCAGGGAAGTCAGAAAATGTTCAAGAGCACACAACCTTCAATAGACTTTACTAACTCTTAGTTTTGACCTTGAAGCAATTAAAGGACTAAATCCAAACTTTGCAATTTTTATAGCCACATTAAAAATTTCTCAGAAATCCAGACTTGAAAATGTTTACATACAAGTAATTTGCTTTCAGTTACATTTTCTGATTTTGTTTTTGTTTACTGTTATTACACAAAAAGGAGTTAACTAAAAAGTTAATTAGCTATTAAATTTTATGGTAACTAATGTAGTCATCACACAATAAAAACAGTACTGCAAACTTTGGCAGCTTTATGAGATTTTTTGCTGTATAAATTGTCCCCTTCAGCAAAGCTCATATAGACTTACATTTTCCAAGAGAAGTCTGAGTTTATCCAAAGGAGGAGGCGAAGGGGAGTGAGAAATTACTATCTAATAAACCAATGGGCAATAAATTCTCAGTGAACTTCAGAAAATTCATAGCAAGGATTTAATTTTAAAAACAAGAGGCAGCGAAGTAGGCCAGCATGAGCTCCGGATGATGACCATAAGTAATCAGAAGACTTGGTTATTACGCCTAGTCCTACCACTCATGTGGTGTGTGACTAAAGCATATTCCTTGACCTCTTCAGGCTTCCAATTCTACCTCCTGCTTTCATTTGGCAGGAATGCTCCATGTCAGCTCATCAGGGCAACCACTCTCTTCACTACAGGTGCTTGAGAAGGCTCTTGCACAGCTGAGAGCTCTCCTGCTGCCATAGTAATCACAAACAGCCCAAGAAGGACACGGCAACAGTGCCAGCACTACCTGACAGCAAAGTGACTTTATGCATTGAAGGGCTGCATTTAAGTAGAAAGGTGTCAATAACTCTTTCTACAATAAACTTATTTCTGTGTTTCTGGAATTATAGTTTTGGTCCCACTAAGTTACTACCCAGTAAATTAAGGTTTTGATTTATTACTGAAACTAAAATTCTATATTTATTGTAAATATATCTTTAAAAATGCAATTCATGTTTAATGCATTTCTTTTTCAGACTTGAATAATATTGATAAGAAATACAGAAATAACGTTTCTGGGAGAGAAAACAGATACAGCAGGGAAAAAAAGTTACAAAAAAAGAAATTAGCCACATATTCAGTTCCCACATATTGAATTTATGCATTAGAGCAGTAATTTGGGTATATCTGAAAGGTATAAGTAAAGGCCAGGATAAAGGCCTGAACCACTGTGAGCTTTCCTAACCACTCATGACTGTACTAACTAACTGATGTAATAAGTCACTGGGAACAGAATATGAAACACCTCTGAATGAAACCTCGCTAAGGAGAATTAGCAAACTCAGTCTGCCTGCCACAGGCTGTGTTTTCTTGTCTCTCCAATAAAAGATTCAGCTTTCTTACATCAACTTGAATGGACTGCCTCTCATTTGAGTAGACTGCTTATTAAAAGGAATGCTGTGAAATCAAAATTCAGGAACTGTTAAAGTAGACATCAGACTCAGAAACATGAAAAATTAAAGCAGAAAATAAACCTAAAAAAAATGAGTACCTTCATGTACTTTTCCACACACATTTCCAAACTTATTTGAGGAAGAATTTTAAAAAGGCAGTATTTTTGCTGTGTTCTGTTCTGTACATGCTTCTAATATATGTTAATATTTCAGCTTCATTTTGTTTCCTTTATGCAGATTGAGGTTTTTTTTCTCAACTTTCTACTGACATATTGACAATAAAATGAAAATTTCCGTTCAATCCATAAATGTGAAAACACTGAGATTTTCTAATTAGAGAAAAAATACAAGACAAAAAGACCCATCTGTTAATGGTGCTCTGTAGCTTGAAGTTAATTAGGTTTGTTGGGAGAGTGCCTAGCAATATGACCAAATAAAATACATGCAACTTTTCCAGTTCAGTATCATTAGTCAAAAAAATAGCAGTACTTTCTACCAAAATGTGCCAGTTCCTAGAGCTAAACATTACAGGCATTATATGTCTGTAAATATCTGTGCACGCACATTTGGTGGGCTTTTTTGCTCTCCAACCTAAAAGGTTCTTCTTCTTGATTACCTAGCAGTCACCCAAATTAAGGTCAAAGTCACTCTTTGTACATTGGTAGAATAACTCTCTGTGATTTCCAGTGGATGAGTGACCGGCTCTACGACCACACTGAGCAAAAGCTTCTGTTGGTGACCATTACCTACCACTGCTGCAGATGTCAATGTTCTCCTGTCCAAGCTCCTCACTGTCCCACTGCAGATAAGGGTCACTAATAAGCCCTGCTGGAATGTTGTTTTAGAGAAACCAGTGGTGAACTGTCAGTCAAATCCTGCAAAAACAACCAGCTCAACTGCAAAACTGCAAAAACGGCCGAAGAGCCCAGGCCCAGACCAGGGTCCCCGTGTCACACACCGCACAGCACCAGAGTAGCACTCATACTGCTGGCTGGTGATTCACCGCTCAGCCCGAGAAAGCCTCTGGTTATTGTGTCACACCGTGACACACAGCACGTGGTCATTATTTTTTTGTTTGTTTCTATGTTCCTATGCTTCAGTTGTGACAAAAGGGGTTTTATCTCCACATGAAGAATTGGAACCAAGTAACCCCAGCTGGAACACTTTGTTCTAATAATACCTTGGCCTACCTCTGGCTAAACAAAGTGATCAAGGGAAGTGAGATGAAGAAGCAAGCAGACTCTTGCACTTTTTGGTAAAGTGCCTACACAAAAAAATATCCACCTTTACATGGAACATTTTGAAAAACACAAAAATGCACTAATTGCTGGAAAGAATAAAAGACAAGATACTGCCCCAAAACCACAATCAAATGCTGTGTAATTTATTTATCAAATAATCTAACCACATGATGGTACAACATCTGGGAAATTAATCAACTAAAAGAAAATAAATATATCTACCAGCAAAACATAATGTAATCATTTGCCAACCCACCCCTGTATCTGGAATACTGCAATACAGAACTGAAAAATCAATAAACTGTAAAAAAAAAAAACCAGACTGGAAAATGCTGTCTTTTTGAATTAAGCAATTGCCTATTTCTTAATTAGTATTTGTTAAAAAGTAAAAAAAACACCACAAAACCACAAAAACTAATGTCACAGCTCTTCTCCTTACTTCAATGCATTGTACTCCTTACCAGTTACCATTCACAGTTTGGTAACTGACAACAAAACACGAGAACATCCAAGAAACTGTCAGAAAAAAATACAAGACAGAAAACAAAGAATAGTGGTAAAAATGCCAGAAAAGAATAATACAGTAGGGTAAACAAAATGCTGTGTCTTTACAATGCTAAAATCAGAAAGATATTTCTGAAGTAAAGGGTTTGAGGTAAGGAAACCACACAAACGAGCTCTCAAGAACAAATGCAGTTGAAAATGTAGACCTTCTGAGAATTTAAGCCTCTTCCTCCAATTCACAGTGCCTTTGTACAATATTATACATATTAACAGTACTGCTAAAGGGATCTCAAGCTTTATTGTCAAGTCATAAGAAATTACTACAAGGAAGTACATTTCTTTGTGAATGAATGACTTTAAGGATTACATTTAATAAAATTATTTACCTTATACTTTCAAATTAATGCTAGATTGTATGGCAGACAAAAGGAATCCTCACATTCCTCAGTTATTTTGACATTAGTCTGACATGCAACCTACACAATAGACAGTCATGCCAATAAATGTTCAAAGAAGAATTAGAGAAAGAGGTTACTCCCCCTTGCTAAGGTTTTATAATGGAATGAATTGGTAACTTTTCAGATTTTGTGTTACTCAGATTTCCTATTACTATTCCTAAACTTTCACTCAAACCCCAAAACAAACACCTCCCTTTTCAATTGTTTAGGTTCTCAGTCACAAGAACTTGCACATACAGCAAAGGCAGATGCAGCTGTGGACATATTCTCTGAAAAAAATGGAAAGCTCTTGGCTTCAGTAAAGCCTAGTAAAATTTCATTCAAGAAAAAGACTGAATCAAGAATGTTGAAATCATTCAGCACACGACAAAGTATTTGAAAGCTTGTCAAGGAATGTACTTTAAAACATTATGAAAACAAGACACAGAAGGGAAAAGACTCACTGCTAAATGCATCTGACAGGCTGCAAAAAGGGTTTGCTGCTGCGGTACTAACATCACAGCTCTCATCTTCCATTTACCATTACCTAATGGGGGATTTTTCTTAGATCTTTTGTACTATAAAGATAATTTCCAGCACTTCTATTTCCAGACCAAACATAGAGTATAACAGTTGCTGATACCTGCAAATTCATTGGTCAACTTCTACTATAAGTCTAGAAATATCCATAACTGTTTGATAGACTTCTAAACAGAGGTAGCTATTAACAACATGGCTTTTTTAATAGGGACCACTAAAACCTTCGGAGATTTGCAAGAGGATTTTCAGGAGCTCACTGTTCCTCAAGTCATGTTGTCTACTCAGTGATTAAGCACAGCTTCATGTCAACTACATCAGAAGCTTTCTGCGACAATTAACAGATTAATTAATCAGGACAAGCACAGGACCATCAATGAGCAAAATGAACAAAAGGAATGTAGGAAGGGGAGAAACTTGGCAATACAACTCAAGAGCACAGTATTTTTGAAAGTTACCTTTGCAAGCATGCTTTTCTTCCTTTTTCTCTGCCATTGTTTGTCCTTCAGTCATTTTGCCAAAATTGATAGCTTTGACTGATAGCTGCAGGAAAATATCTCTCATACCAATATGCTTTGAAAATGGAAAAATTGACTTTTTTATCACTAGGAATAAATCTAAATCTACTTAATCATCCAGCTACACATGAGAATTTGGGAATACAAAAAGCTGCCTTTAATTAGTATACAAAAGAAAAAGAGCAAGTCTGAACATTGTAAATTGTAGGACTCACTAAATTTTAGTAATTTTAGTCATTTAATCTTAAAAGTCTGATAGTTCTACACAAAAAGGCATAAATCTCAATAATTTTACAGAGTCTATGTCAAAATGTAATTCTTATCAGACCTCTCAATTTCCCAAAGCAACAAAAATATAGACAATGTAAGCTCTTTTGGATTTTAGACTAATTTGAACTGCAAAGTCTGCCAATTAATTATTTCACACAGTCATTAATCATGAGATGTGAGAGCTTCATGTAATCAGAAAATAAAATTTAGCAATTTTACTGGAACAGCTAAGCCTAAAGTAGACTTTTTTTCAGGGTTGTGGTGATCTTGTTTATGGGTAAGCATTCACTCACAGTAAGAAAGCCATTTTCAGTGGGCTTTGGAAGTACATTGAACAAATGTTCATACAGTAGTTTCTCCAACTGGAAAAAACCTGAACACATATTTTCCTTTTATCTTAGGTAAAATCTGCACAAGTATAATTATATGCTACTATAGGTCAAATCTTGATACACAGTTTGGTGCAAGGCTGAACTGATATGCAGAGGTTTCTTCAGACCTTGGTATTTCAGAGAAAACCAAGGAAGCCTTTGATGCCATCAATTACAGGCACTGATGATTTCCATACAGTAATTGTCAAGGTGATGGCACGTTGTGAATATTGTTTATCTGGAATTATGATCCAACGTTATGTACCAAATGATAATAAATTCACATGGGGTATGAAATTAAATCAATGATTTGCAACTATCACTAAAGACCAAAGCAGAAAACATGACGAAGCAAGCAAATGTAAAAGCTATTTTTACACAACCAACCTTTTCTTGTAGTGATTATTTTTTCTAATTTTGAGTGGTAGGGTGGAAAGACCAGTGTCTCTGCAAGGATGCAAAGATTGATTTATTCAGCAAACTTGCTCCCTGCAGAGGAGCTTTCCTCTTTTACTATGTAGCTAAAATTCTAAAATGGAAAGCTTTATTGTGAGGGGTTTTTTGTGTGGTTTGAAGACAAAATAATATAACCACATGTCCAAAGGCTTGCAGAAGCAACTTCAAATGTTCAAACTAAGCCTTGCTTAGTACCCTTACTTTTAAAGTAATACAGCAGTGACCATTATATATGGCCTTGAAACAACTGTTACCTCAGCTGACTTTTCCTGTTGCTAGTGACAACATTGTCAGGTCCTTTAACTTTCACCCTCTCCTTTTGTTATTCCATTTTAGATAACATGAAGAGTTTAATTTAAAAAAAAATTCAACCTTCTCAAAATCCTCTTTTCCTCTGAGTTCATAGTCTATGCATCTTTATCTGGCTTTGCTAGTCTGTAGTATTTCTCATCAGCATCCGTATTTTTCATACAGACACCCTCTTGAGGGTAGAGATCTAGGAAATTGCCTACCTTCCCACCTGCTTTATAGGGTCCCTTCTGAAGGTCCAAGAATGAAAGGCTACCAAGTTTCATTATGGTCTTATTTACAGACATAAAAAACAGAGGGTGGAGAACAATGAACATACAACTTCAGCTTATGTTCTGTCTCATAAATGCCAGTTGGTACCTAATTTTCCCTCTTCTCTGCATGCTTGCTTCAGCCTAGCTATATTCTCTAAGGCACTTCTGAAAACCACCAAAAAAACCCCAAAATTGGAAAAACTACCAGGTAATCACACACCTGTCATAGTTAAAGAGATTTATAAGAGGTATTGCTATGACTCCATGTCTTTATGTTAATATGCAGTTTTAGTTCACAGTTTAACATTACAGAATGGGCAAAAGTTGAAAGTACATAATGGGTTTTAAGGTTGGGGTTTTTTAAGTATTGCAAGAAAAAAAAATCTATTTTGCATGAACTATAAAACGTCCAGGAGCAAACCTTATGAAAGAGAAAATAGTTTTCTCTGAATAAGTACTGCAGAATCTGGCTGAGATTCTGGTATGGTAAATTATGCCACTGAAGTATAAACCCTTTTCTTTTACTGTGCTTTCCTTCCCTGCCTCCTGAAACTTTACTTACTATTGATCTACAGAGATCCAGTCCTATGTTGCTTTATCCAAAAAACATTTTATTTTAAAATAGGTCACCTTTATAGAATCTATTCTTAAACAGAAAGTTTGAAAACCAGATGTAAAGAAATTACCTTTTTAAGGTGTCTTTATCTGTAAGAAGAGTTTCAGTATTTAGTCTGGGATGCGAAGTTTCTCTCTCCCAGCTGTAGGCCCAGCTGCTTGCCTCCACTGTGCTACAACCACTAACCCCACTTCCCTCATGCTCAGTCTCCTCTAAAGACACTGTTCTTGTCCAGTAAAGGAAAAGTTGGCAGGGGAAAGAGAAAGAACATCAGAGTGAGTGAGTAGGCTGGTTTGGTTTTCTATCAAACCTAAATCCCATCAACTCTTGGGTTTTGCCAATGACCTCCCCCCTCCTCTGAGCCAGCTCACTGCACATACAGGCCCATGTACAGGACCAAAAAGTGAGAAAAACAAAAAAAAATTATTAAAAGTAGTCCAATGACACTTAACAAATGGCAGTGACACTTAAAAAGTGTTTGTACCAGATCTGCAAATGAGAAATATTTATACTGTGGTGATGATACTGCACAAGAACAAACACTATCAAGTTCTAATACTAACAAATAATTTGTTTTCTCAACAGCTTGGCTGACATTTTTCCTTTCTGACTCTCAGGCAGAGCTCAAAGAAAGAGCTTTCAGCATTCATAATTTCAAACACTAAGTTAAAATTCCTTTTGCTGATTTCCTAAAACCTCAGAATGCCTCTCTGATCAACCTTAGGCCAAAGACCTGTGTAAAAGCGTGCCAAGGCAGACTGCTGACTCAGAAAGGAAGTCCATTTACTGATTCATTAACACGACTGCCAGCAGCACTGACGTATTCCTTGGAGATACCTTGCTGAGCAGTTTCTCAATCCATAGTTTGGTTTCTTATCATGGTTACAGGTATATCAGACACCAGGAAGACCAAACACACATCCATATCTGCTTACGGAACTGAAGTTAAAGCTGCAGCTATCTCTTAACTATGAGAGCTAGAGTAGGATGTCATGAGTAATAAGACCATGCTGCAGGGCTATTCCAGGACATAAAACACGGGCATGAGGAAAGGCTGCTGTGGGTGAGCAGAGCCTTTGTTAGAACAGGTGACACACAGCTTGCACTGACCAGCCAACATCAAGACAGACACTCTGCCACAGACAGTGCAAGTATAAGCTGCACAGTAACCAAGCAAATTGTCTTATTTTTGTTCCAGTTCTTGAGTGAATTAGAAGCAAAATGACCCCCATACTGAATAAATAGAGCACCTGCTTATATTTTGTCAACTCTGACCACTTTACATAATTTCCAAGAACAAAAACCAAGAAATGAAGAATGTTTTAATACATATGATTGTATATGATGACTAAATCAACTTGTCCTTGTGGCAATTTTCAGACAGAACAGCTGTGTTTATGTTTGTTATTATATTTTAAGAAAAAAGTCAATTAATTAAACAATACCTCAGTGGCAACATACATAGACAACAGTTTCATCAAAGATGGGAAGCCCATCCATTTCAGAACAGCCAATGGTCTGTAGATGCATGGGTTTTTTTAACTTTTATATTTTTAAAATCAGATTAAGGTGTTAAATCTCAGCCTTTGAACAGGAGAACCTTCACTGTATGGCTCTAATTCTTCTCACCTGAGATGTTCTATTTTGTGTAAATGATTAAACATCACTGGAAAGGGGGACATGCCACACCTCCCACAACCAAGTTAAGTGATACAGTCTACTCCTGTCTCCTTTTAAGTTTGAATGATTGTTTTCAAGTAATATGGTTTATCACAAAGGAATGGAATGTTTTGCAGAACTGGTCAGCTCCTTACTACTGAGATTCTCTTTTCTTACCTTTTAGGTTTTAGCGGTTTTTTTACATAGGACTATCTAACGGTCTGGTTTGGGGTTTTGCCTCTTTTTTTTTTTTTTTTTTTTCTTTGGATTTGCCAGTTCTGTTCATTTAACTGTTTTTGGAAATGAGCCCTATTAATTTTTGCCAAAGAAAATATAAGCACTGACATTGTGCTGAGGCTAGCAAATTATGTAGGACTTCATTTCAACTAAGCAAATTGCAACAAAACTGCCAAAAACCCAACCCAAGTGATCCATTACACATGAAAAGACAGTCAGCTTAAGCCCAGATCCATTTATTAGGCAACAAATTCAAGAGTCTAGTGCCTTCAGTGTAAAGTTTTGATAAGCAGTTGTCCATTCTAATCAGATTTGTGAAAACTATATTACTTAGCTGGTTACTGGGTTTGAATTTTTGTGGCTACTTTACACAATTATATTTCATTATATATTTCTTCCACTGAAAAAGATTTAATAAGTAAATCCAATTGCTCCAGGAAAAGCACTGAGTTTACAGTTTAAAAGGTGACAAATTATGCAATTCATAGAATAGTATAATACCTTCACCACTAAATAACGCTTTTTTGTCTGAAAATCCAACCGAGTTTCCACAAGGAAGAAGGAAAAAAAAAAAAAAAAAAAGGAAAAAATGGGGCCTGTTGTGATGGGACAAGGGATAATGCCTTTAAACTGAAAGAGAGCAGGTTTAGATCAGCTACAAGGAAAAAATTCTCTAATTTGGTGATGGTGAGACAAAGGAACAGGTTCCCCAGAGAAGTTGTGGATGCCCCATCTCTGGTAGTGGTCAAGGTTTGACTGGGAGGCTCTTCAAACAACTAATGAAAGATGTCCCTGCCCATGGCAGCAGGGACGGAACCAGATGATCTTCAAACTCCTGCAAACTCAAGCTATTCTGTACTTCTATGATTATAAAAGTTCATTATTTCCCATTAGTTATAAAATCTTTGTAATAAAAAAAAGCTTTACTGGAAAGAAAGCTTAAATTAAATCAGTCAGCTACTAAATCTGTCCAAGAGGCAAGTTTTCTTTGGTTTGGGGAGGTTTTTTATTCTTCTTTGAGGACAGTGAGTATATCATTTTATGGAGAAGTGGAAGTACACGCCATAATTTACTCCTTTTTCTCCATCTGTATCCAGATAACTACCAAACACCCTGGGTTTCTGTCACCCTCTGTAGAATCTGAATGTACAGACAGACTGGAGAATGAGAGGCTGGAGAGAAGCCCTGAGGAAAGAGACCTGGGGGTCCTGATCCATGGCCTGTTGAATATGAGTCAGCAGTGCCCTGGCAGCCAGGAGGGCCAACCTGGGGCGTCCTGGGGGTCATCAGGCACAGCATCACCAGCCAGGCAAGAGAGGGGATTGTCCTGCTCCGCTCTGCACTGGGGCGGCCTCACCTCCAGTGCTGGGGGCAGTTTTGGGCACCACAATATAAAAAATACATTGAGCTGTTAGAGAGAGTGCAAAGGAGGCCATGAGCGTGGTGAAGGCTTGAAGGGAAGCTGAATGAGGAGTGGCTGAGGTCCCTTGGTCTGTTCAGCCTGGAGGAGACTGAGGGGAGACCTCACTGCAGTTACAACTTCCTCGTGAGGGGCAGAGGAGGGGCAGGCACTGATCTCTGCTCTCTGGTGACAGTGACAGGACTGAGGGAATGGCCTGAAGCTGAGTCTGGGGAAGTATAGCCTGGATAGCAGAAAAGATTCTTCACCCACTGGGTGGTTGGGCATTGGAACAGGCTCCCCAGGGAAGTGGTCACAGCACCAGCCTGACAGAGTTCGAGAAGTGTTTGGACAATGCTCTCAGGCACATGGTGTGACTCTTGGGGTGTCCTGTGGAGGGCCAAGAGTTAGAATCAGTGATCCTTGTGGATCTGGCCCAACTCGAGATTCTATGATTCTAATCTAGATTTCTCAGTTTCATTATATTGGATTACTTTTGGCAAAGGATTTTTGTAGTATGTAACAAATTGCATTAATAGCCAATATTCACATTATAAATAAATAAAGTACTTACCTAACAGTTTTCCTTCAATGACCAAAAAAACTAAAGGTGCACCAAAGTATTGGGAGCTAATTTATCTGTCCTCCAGTAGCACTAGATTTTACATAGAACTCATGTTTTTTATTATATTTGGGTTTGGTTTTAACTTATTTCATGATAATATTATTAATCATTTTATCTGGGAAGTATAAGCTGTATTTTGAAATACATATGAACAATTAAAATTGTCTCAACAAAGTACCTTAAAATAATATGCTACAGCTAGTGCTCCTGCAGTAATAGAAAGGTAGACTAGAGCAATAAAACTCTCTCTCTAGTGCTACAAGGCCAGACGTTTATGGCTAGCAAGAAATTCAATTTAGGCTTTTTAAAAATGGAGCAAGATTTTCAATGCATTGTCTTCCATTTCAATAATCTTGACTCTAAAAAATGCTTGGTGAAGTTATTATCTCACCACTTTTTAAAATCAAGTACTTAACAGCAATGATTCAGTTATTAAATAATTCTCATTTTGTCCAGAAGCTTTTAAATTCTATGGCTAGATCAATGTCCATATATTTGACACTCACTCTGTAGTCTCTTGATGCATGCACAAACGAAAAAGAAAAATGTACATTACACAAGTGCACTGCTATCCCTTTTTCACAAGAAGAAAAAAAGGGAAACTGCTATTACTCTGTGATGTCAGAGTAAAATGTTCTCAGTATATGAATAGCATTTGCTCATGTTGAAATGGGCTGAAAGCACAAGGATTTTATTATCTTAGTTTCATTTATTCTGTATTTGTTTACATCCTCAAAATACTGTCTCTAGCAGACTGATGAAAAGCTCATACTTTCATCTTTTTTACAATAGAAAACATTTTAATGGAGAAAAGCTCCTGCGCCTTCAACTCAAGCTACTGAAGCTGCTTCACGTTAATGCAGAATTCAAAGGAGACACTGAAATATTACTTTCAAGAACACACTGATATGGTAGTGGGAAGCACATGAATTAAGGGGATTTTGCATATTTCCAAGCTCAGACTATCCATGGCAGTTTAGGATTGTGATTGCTATAGAACTCCCTAGGGCTTGCATGACCAGGTTTTGGTTGTGGGGCGGGCGTACTCCAGGGGTGAATTCAGTGAGAAGCTGCTGGAAGTTTCCCTATGCCCAGCACTGCTGCTGGTAAGGCTGAGCCCACCAGTGATGGTGGGGGCTCTGTGGAGGCTGTGTCTGGGGAAAGGCAGGAAGCAAAGCACAGACAGACCTAAACAAAAAGGAATAGAATATACTCAGCATATACATTAACTTCTATTTAACTTTAAAATCCCACATCTTACATTTTTCTGTTTATAGCATGCACATTTTCTTCACACTATTTCTTTCACACCATGTGGACTGACACAGTTGAAAAGTAGGCCATACAAGCTTTGCATGAATACTGTACTTTAAAAATTGTTCTGGCAAGTTGTTTAAAGAGCCAGGTTGTTCCCTGCTAGTCCTTGTGCAGCAAGATGTGTTTTGAATCTGAGACCTTATGTTTGAACTTCTCATTGGAAGACCAAAATTAAGCTTGATTGTGTGAAAACTGAACCTGTTTTGGAAACACACAAACATTTTTTAAAAATATCAGCTTCATACTTATGTTGAATTCTTCTGCTCATTGTATGTTTGACTAAAATTCACTTCAAGTCCCACTGCAAGTAATGAACTTAAGAGAACCTGGATTATCTTCTTTCCTGCACTAAATCAAACTCAATTTGAACCAACAACTGACTCTCAGCCATCTTCATTATCCTATTTTTCAGTATGATGACGACTTCAAGCTCTTTAACGATCAACAGTATAGCAGCTAATATGCATTAGTCAGCTTTTAACGTCACTGCAATAAAGTTGCATAAGCCATGAACTTAAGAGCTCCTTTAGTTGCAATTCCATGGACTGTAGTTTATAATACAGTCACACGTTTGGAGTTTTTTCACTATATGGAAGCAACTTGCCACTCATAACCAATCAAAATTAAACTTCTTAATCAAATTTCTTCTTTTTTTCAGTTAGATTATATTGTTAGATTGTTTTCATTGATTATTATATGGGTTTTTTGAGTTTTGTATAATTGCTTGGATGTATAATTGGGTGAGGTCTGTAAAGCTGAATAATATGACAATAATAAATATAAAACAGATACAGACGATGTTTTAAATTTGAATGCTAAATATGATGGAAATCAAAATAAGACTTGCTCAGATATCTTTACAGATCAAGCTCTGGTACACTGAGCTTAACTGGTATATACAGAGAGCAAAAAATGACATTTAACAACACTTATAACACTTGAAAAATGAATGAAAAAATACTTCTATTTGTAGGATATTTTTTCCCATTTAGGAATAAAGACAATTCATTGGCATCATTCAGTTCGGAAAGCTTATTTAAATCTCACTTAAAGGTAAATTATACAGCAGGAAGGTATTGTCCCTTTGCATTCATCAACTTGATGAACTATTTCATCCAATAATTTTTTCTTTAAAAAACCTCTATTTGGCACAACCAAAGTTATTTAAACCTGTATGTACTTTTCTGTATTATCTGGAATAACAAAGAAAGTCAAATTGTTATTTCAACCATTTCAAAAATACATTTGCAATTTTCTTTTATTTCTGAAGGTTTTTGTATTCTAGTAGATAAATGTTATTTGATGAGTAAGAAAATTATTTACTGCTTTGTGAGAAATAAAATAGTATCAAATTCAACTTTAATTGTACCAACTTGTCAGATATCACAAAAATAACCTGCATGTTATCTATTTCCATCAGTCTCATTATTCTTTTACCATCTCTATGTTGTTTCCAAGTGAAACTGATTATTACTGCTAAAGTATTACCCATCTGTAAATACATCATCTTCTCAAGGGCCTTGCTGATTTACTAACTAACAACAACAAACTTCCTCGGTGAATTTCCACTTTGCAAAGGCACTCATTAAAATTCACAGGTTTAAGTGTTTAGTGCTTTGTTCTCATAACACTGGAAAGCGCTGTTGGGGGAAGAAAAATAAATAAACCTTCCAAGAATCTTACGAATAAGTAACAAAACAGAAAGTACATTTTCAGGTTTGGCTCATTGTTCTTAGTTCCAATATGGTGTCACAGCATAACAAGGTAATTAATGTATAATTAGCAGCATCAGTAGCAAAAGGATCACTTTGTATTATGTAAACAAAACCATACCTCTTCTGTCTCAGTGTATGCCTTTTCATCTACTCTGCATAGTTGCTACAGGGGCAAAGAGAAACTAATTTTGTTTGATTTTGTGATTTTTGGAGTGACATTGAAGTTACAATTCCCCTGATAGGTCCAACTTGAATTTATACTCAATAGCCAACTGTATCTTTATTCTAATGTAATGTCCCTATCAAGCACCATCTAACTTCAGCATACACCATCAAAAATCTTCCAAACTTTTATGAAACTTTAAAAAGCAAAAACAAACACTTACAGAAATTTACCCCATACCAACGTAACTAACTTTCAGCAACTTTTTTGTCCTCTTAAATTACATTCCACACACCAGAAAGAAGGGGTAGCCTATCCTCTATTGTCTCCTCCATTGGTATGTTTTCTATCAGCCTCTGCTCTCCTTTCTTTCATTGCCTGATATTCACACACAACTTTTCCACACACATTTTCTTCTTCATGAAAGATGCTCTTTAGACTTTTAGGTAACAAGATTTTGTGCTGCATGTATATAGATCACTCTAAACAGGTTTGCCTTTGGCATGACAAAGGACAGTGTTTGACTGCCAGTGTGGACATTCTTACCTGGCTCCCCTGCCTGTTAACTGGCTATAACTGTTTGTTGGCAAAAGTATTTGTCCTGCCTTTAATCTCTGTGCAGGGCTGGCTGAATACATTGCATATATATTGCATAATACTTGGCATTACACAATTATTCAAAATAGTGGAGGATAAGGATAACTTTATTGAACATACTCGAGATAAAAAGCAAACTTTACATGAAAAAAATGAGAGTATGTTTTCATTGACTTTAACTAAACAAGGTAAAACAGGCTGGGGGCTTTGACAGATAGTTGTTTGGCAAGGTATTAAAAGTCCAGACTAGTTTAAGGCCTACAAGACATACAAGACAAAACTGTATTTTGATTTTTAACCAATCTATTCATTATGTCCTCTACTGCTCCTAAGATTGATATATACTTTCATACAAGCTCTCAGTTCTCACAAAACCCTGGAGGAAGATTATCACTAATAAAGTCTGGCACTTGGTATGTGCTAATATTCGGCTGTACCCAGTAGAATAGCTCCGAAAGAAAAAATTCCCTCAAAATATTTTTATTCTTAGAAAATAAATAATTTCTTAGCTTTAGAAAGAACACAATAACTTCAGCTAGGTATCAACCACAGTTTTTCTTCCAGTTTCAGTAAACATCCTGCTCTGGAAGATTTTGATCTCTACTGTCTTTAGACCGACAGCAAAGTGCCACTTGAATTTTTAAACATAATATTGACAAATAAATGTGGTGATAGATATAGAAAATAACGTAAGTAGGACACATCCGTTTTCAGGATATTATCAACAAACCAGACCCTATTCAAAGCCATAACAAAGCCAACATATAATGAAATTATATGAAGCTATATGACGATCAGCAGCTCCATGGCAGCATTGTACACAAAAAACTCCCAAGAAACTAGATAAATAGTCACCCATCTAATGTATAGTAAGCTCCATCTGCCCTTATTGCCAGAAGTACCTCATTTGGTTTTCATAGTACTAGGTTTGATGCCCCAATACTACCAATTATATTTTAAAGAACATATCTGATTCATGCTGCCTTGAAAATAACATCTGTGCTGTGTTAATGAACGTGCAAGAGAGATGTTCAAGCAGCACTCCATTGGTATTTTCCAAACTGAGTAATGGCAATGTGTCTCTGTGGGCTTACTGGGTAAACTAAAGGCAACAACAAGCATGACTCAGCTGCTGAGATCTGTCACCCTTCTTATGAAGTACTACTTTATACACAATATTTCTCATTGAAACAGAACTATTTGAAAGATAGTATATGAAATTTGAATGGGGATAGGTGTGCATGTTGCTTTTTTCAATGCAAACATGTATGAAGTTCACAAAACACTACTCAGCCTACATGAATATCCTACACGGATGTTCACTGCAAAGTTGTACAGTTTTGTCACCCAAAACATATTAAAAAAAGGAATCATTGTAATAGTTGTGATACTGAGAAATAAAATTATTTTAGAAAAATTAAGATGCTTCAGTATTTAAGATTAGCGTGCCCTGACACATATCCATACCTCTAAGCACTGTATCATGAATATGTCTTCCAGATCCCAGTTCTAGTTACACATTTGTCTTCAGCATTTCTCCACATTAAAGGGATTTTTTCATCTATTATTGGAAACTCACAAACATATTTGCAGGGCTCTTTGATTGACATTACTTTGGCTCCAATCTAAATCTGGTTTAGTAACTCATTTTACTGCTTTTAGAAGGAAGTGTGGACATTCTGATTCAATGAGAGGTGCAATGACTTCCAGAGCAGCAAGACAACAATTTTCCTTCTAGAAATGATAATTTGGTGACATTCAGTTTGTATGAGTCCCACCTTCCTTTATTATTTCCCCATTTTCAGTCTCATCTGTTTAAAAAAAAAAATCTCTTTATTAAAACATTCATATCAATTGCATGTCATGAAAATTTATTTTATGATACTTATACTTTACAATACAGTTGTGTTTTTTTAAATTGATTCTTTAAATGTCTTAAACGCAATGTAACTTGATAGAGCAAATGACATACTCAGAATCAGACAAAATTGTGATTAACTAAGAAATTATCTAGCTAATGAGATTAACAAAGAGACTGATAGCCTCTCACTTACAAGATGAAGTTTGACAGTACACAAGGTTATGGGATAAGATTTGTTCAACACAATATTCTTAATGAATACACATCCCTCATCTTCTCTGCTTAGATCAGAAACATTTCCTGTTTCCTTTGTTAAAACTTTTGAGAAGGTAAATATGAGGATGAGGACTGTCTCAAGATCTTGAGAAGCCTTTCTCTTGTATATCCAGAGAAGTGGGCAATCACATACCCTAAGTAAGGTTCCTCAGTTTCCAGGCACTTCATTGAATTTTAATTTATAGGCCATAGAAGAACAAGTAAGAAAACAAACTTCCAATATATTAAAAACACTAGATTTTAAACACATTCTAAAAAAATGCATAATTTATTTGTGGCTGCATTTCAAAAAAAAATGAATTCTTGCAAACTGCTACAGATTGGTGAAACCAGTTTGAATTTCTAAGCTTTTGTTTTTCAGCTTTATTATTTTATTTTTATGTTGAGGTCCACCTAAATAAAAACATGCTTTCTTAACTGAGGTGAAGCTTGTGTTTTTATTCCTTTTTTAGAGGGGTAGTAGAATTCTTGTAGAAGTTTTTAAAGTGTGCCCCCTATGGACAAGATGATTTTGGTTCTGTGTTCACTTTAATTGGCATCTGTTTCCTTCTTTGTTCATTTTACAAAATCTCCTGTGTCCTTCTTTTTCCAGTCACTCTACTATGTCTTTCACTGATTTTTTTTTTTTGCTCTGCTTCCAGCCCACACTTCATCTCCTGCCAAGGGAATTTTAAGCCATTAATCGCTGTCAGATTTCCATACTCACAACCTTTAACCAAATTCAACAACTCATTCATCCCTATTACAAAAAAATAAACGAAAGGAAGAAAAAATAGAACAGCTACTTGAGAATAATGGAGACTGCTAGCTTTCTAGAGTTTAATAATTTTGCTTAATACATAAATATACTGAGGGGATAAACATCATTAATCTGGATTGAAATTACCATGTAATCACAATTTTTGGTTTTTTTCCATAGCTTTTTGGACATTCACATTAAGAGAATCAGAAGGCATACAAGAAGAATGACCCAGGAGTGATAACGCTCTTACTGCATTGTGCTTACTTTTCAAACACTAAAATATTGTTGAAAATGCAGAATTTCACTGGAAAACTGAATATCATCCTAACATGTCCATTGCCAGTCATTAAGAAAAAGATTTCCATAAGAGGTCAGTGCAACACTGGAACAGCTCTCCTGGAGACATTATGGAATCCCTGTCCTTGCAGGCTTTCAAGACTCAGTCACATAAATAAAGCCACAGCTGATCTCATCTCTTTGGTAGTTTACCCCTGCAAGGATTCATTCTGCCAAAGTTTTACAAAGTTCTCTCAGCTATATGGTAAAATACTCTGTTGTGGAGTCCCGAACTGAAGGGGGATGAGCAGCCCACAATCACAAAATCACAGAATGTGCTGAGTTAGAAGGGATCCGTCATGATCACCACGTCCAACTCCTGGCCTTGCAAACCACACCCCAAGAATCATACTGTGTGCCTGAGAGTGTTATCCAAGTTAACCTAAAGAGTAATTAAAGTTCATCAACACTACGACATTGCTGAATTTTATAAAATTCTCAAATAAAAAGACACAATAAACGAAAATGCGTAGTCAGGCAACTGCAGAATACTCTTAAACATGATGATGAGAAAAGTTAAACAAAAATAAAGTAACTACTTTGAAAAAGTAAACCAAGCCAGCGTGTATGTATAACAAATTTGAAATTCAAGACCAAGAAAACTATCACTAAGATGAAGGAGAAACTGACATGACCAAAATGTAAAAGAAGAACAAGTTCAGCTCACTATCCTACAGATAAATTACAAAATAAAAGAAGGATATAATAGCTGAAAATTAAAGAGGTTTTATTGAAGCATTTTATTATACCCCTTTTAAGGTCATTAAAGTAATGTGGACAGTTTGCTATATTCAAACTGCATGATGTTGCTTCTTATAGAAATGCTCCCTTAAAATCAATGGCTTTGGTAGTTACAAACGATCACAAACATAAATCTATTTTAATTTTAAACAGCCTTTTCAGTTGGAGGTCCTATGGTCATGGCTAAATTTCTTATAAACAGACCTGGACTAAAATATACTGAGATTAAGCAAGACCTTAAAGAGCTACAGTTAAAAGCATAACCTGCAGAGGATTAAAGTAGACAAGCAGTCACGTTTCACGCCAAACTATGACCTCAGTCTAACACAACTGTCACATTTGTTTAGGAAAGGTGTCTGTACGAGGAAAGCAGCACTCCCTCAACCAGTTTTTCTCTAAAGCATATGGATTGGCATATTTGATTTCCTTCAGTAAATGCCACGTACAGTAGGGACCTATATTATGAAACTTTGCAATGCTCCATTCCACTGAATGGAAAGCTAGACAAACACTCAGGACTGTACTTTCCCTTTGATGTATATGTAACTTCTGACATTACTAATGAAGCCTAATTACACTCATTAGTCCTATTCAATACTTCCTTTTCAATTTATTAATTGTAATAGGCCTCATGCTTTAGTGCAGCATGAAATGAAGTCCACACAAAAGAAAGCAATCACCTTCTCTCCCCACTATTAGATTTTTTGTTCATCTTCCAATATTGCTTTTTGTTAAGAGGTTGGAGGATGGGATCTAAAGAAATCATAAAACAGATTTAAATAAAATAATGTTTATTTAAACTTAATAGTTTTGCCTTTTCTTTGTTCCCTATTGTATCCTGGTAAACAGAATTGGAAAATTCGACATTTTTCCATGGATTAACTGTATGATTTCAGAGTATCAGTCTTCTGCTGGAAACAGACACAGAAGAGTAGAAACATAATCACCTTGTTTCTAAACAAGTTAATTTATGATGCAAAAATAAATCTTTTGGTGTATAGTAAGTTAAATAGGGCACAGGGATAAATAAATTATCATGCAAAGTACTGGGAAGACATGGAAGAAGAGACAAAAATGACATGAAATTACCAGACTTCAGCCGGGCTACAGATCATCCGACTGTGTTACAGAGAGAAAAGCTACTACCACTATGAAATCACTTTGACTTTTTTTTTTTTTTTTTTTTAAAAATAAGGCCATTGAGAACTTGGAAATTTAAATACAGACTAAAACATTTTTCCCTTGTAGGCCATTCTACTTTACATTAATGAGGCCATGGTATTGAAAATACTTGCAAATTTATCAACCATAACTAGGGCCTGAGCATTACATGGTTTTCTAGCAACATCATTTGTTTCTGAATGATGGTCCAAAATCTGAACTTGAATTCATTTAACTATCACTGGAAAGATGAATTAGTACAGCATTATCCATCTCACACTGCAGACAAAATGAAGGAACAGCTTAGAGAAATACAAGTTGTCAAAACTATCTTGGACCTTCTAAATACTTTTATTCCATAAATATAGGATTCTGTATGGGGGTGGGGGGGCAGGGACAGATTATGAGAAGTCAATAATTCATATTATGCTGAAGCCAAGTTCACCAACATTTTGTTTGCTGTTTCTTCCCATTATTTGATCCTACTCAAACTTGCCAATAATTATACACTAGTGTGTACTTCTGGTATTAGCCCTAACAGGTCAGCAGGAGGTTATCACAGAGACACAGAAATGGCAATGGGAGCTGAAAGAATAATCTAAAATAATAAATTTATATATTTATGAAATAATGTGGTCACTCGAGCTCAACGACAGGAAGTGGAGCAATAGAACTGTCAATTCCCTCCTCTTCCTCTATGTTCTAAGTGGAAAGGAAAAAGATCACTGCAAGAACTGAGGAATAGCAGAATGGTGAGCAGAGCTGAGAGTCTATGAAAGTCTACTCTGAAACTATTTTCCTGGATGCATTTCTATTATACTTATTCCATGCACTACAGGGAAGGACACTGTATCACAGTAAAATAAGCTGAAATAAATAGACACATTAGCGGTCACTGAGCAAATTCACCTTGTACAATATCAGAGTTGCTATTTGTAAATTATATCATCATAGAAAATATTTGACATGTCAACAATTTCATAAAGCAAAATATATAATCATTCAATACCCTTTTCCTGACTTGAGTTTTGTCCAACTGCAAACACCTTTATAAGAAACATTTTATGGGCTTGTTAAAGCTTGTACTGGAATGCCATGGTCATGGTAAATCTGCCAACTAAATGGGGGTATGTATGCAAAACCCAAAGCCAGCATAAGCAAAAGCATTTTCACTGACACCAGTTCTACTGTGCCTACTTTCACTATAGCACTTTGGGCTTGAGAGTCCAAAGCTTTAGGAACCTCGTATATTAAGTGGTCTTACAACATTTTGGTAAGTCACCACCATATTCTACCATTAAACAGCAAAGAATGTGTCGAGCACTCATTTATCTTCTCTAAACTCCAGGGACACCACAGTAAATGTGTTCCAAGCAAGATTATGCTCTATGTATTACACATACGCATCAACACCCATGGCATATTTGTTTCTTGCTTTGTCAAGTGAACTTCCTGACAATATTTCTACAGATTGCCTGTGTTTATAACACTACTAGAGAATTTTTATAATTATTTATTAATATTATTAGTATAATGCAGATATTTTTGTAATAATATTAAGATGATATAAAACTAATATTTTGCTTAGTACTGCAACACGTTCAAGTTAAATGAACCACACACAGACTTGCATAATTTTTGAAAAGCAGCTTGGTGTGAGAGCTTTCTCAAACAGTTATCACAAATGCTAGTTGATTCTCAGTCCCGCTTCAGGAATGGGACTTAAAGCGACATGACAATACTGTCTGCGCACCTGAATATTACAAACACCTCCTTCATCTTTGGTTTTTTGGTTTTTTTTTGCAGACTCAGCCTTCAGAGAAACAGAAAACTCATACAATTAATCTCACCAGGATGGTTACTTTAGAACTTATTAATTAAATAAAAAGCACCCATCACTATAATTGGCCTGAGAGAAAAAAATGAAAGTAATGCCTAATTCTATAATCTGATTCCATTAAAATAACAAAATTAATTTGGGGGTGGGTAGGGATGAATGATGTCCTGATTGTTGAGGGCATGGCCCTGCCTGCCACTCCAGCTTTCCCTACATGGCAGCCAGCCCTGCCCTGTTGCTCCCTGGCACAAGCTATTGAGGTGTAATGGGTAAAACAGCAAGTAGAGGTTCTCCACTTAATGGACACTTACAGGGAAAAAACATAATTCAGATATGCCTCTAATAGTCCACAGCCCAGCTCTGAGAGCAAAGGATCCGAATGAACAGGAGACTCAAAACACTCTAGAAAGTCACATCTACAACTCCCAATGTTATTGATCAGGTCAATTGTGGGTATGAAGATATTTGTTATTTCCTATCTCTAAGGCCTCTCACTGAAGACTTTTCTTGGTTAATAGTAGCAAGTTTAGCCAGCAGAAAGAGTTATGATGCATAGGCCTTCAAATTATTAGAGTTTAAGCAGATTTTTTTCAACATAGACTCTACATATCCCCAGCCCCAAGAATATGCTTGACTGAACAACAGAGAATAACAACTGAACAGAAGAAGCAACTGAACCACAGAACAGGAAAAAATACCAAACAAAAGAGAACAAAGATTCTACTCAAGATGCTGAGAAACTCAACTGATTTCTGCCAGACTTTTAGGAATGCAACAATTTGGGAAGCCAAGTGAAATTTGTGCATACACGAAGCAGCATTTGGGAAGCCTTTCTGTCAGTGATGTCTTCCTGGATGTTGTACAGGTAAGCACTGTCATTTACACAAAGCACAGTGCAGACTTCAATTTGTCTCCTCAATCTATTTTGCTTTCTTTTCCGAGACTGCGTATAGAAACAACAGCTATTTTCTGCAGCTGTAAATTGAAAATTTATTGAGCAAGGCCAACCATAGTATGACCTTAGGAGAGAATAAAATATGCTTTAAAAATTTTACCAAATATACCTGAATTTTACACAGTACGAAGCTATTAACTTTCTTCAGAATACGTCCCTTAGGGCACAGATATCCTTTTCTTTTTTCCCTTTCTATTACTTCTTATCGTTGAGCTACTGAAGGTATATTTGAATCTTTAAAATGTCATGAGTTAGACTATGAGTTTATTACATGATCATGTGACCAGGACAGCATTAAAAAATTTATTAATTTTACAAATGTACTGTATGGCAAACAAAACTGAGTGTTTTCTGATTACCCTTCCCAAATGTACAAGGCTTATGAGTCAGGCATCAATTATTAAAACGCTTTGTTTTAAACCCAAATTCAGTGTTCTTTTTAGTCATCTCCTGGTGTGAATTAGCTAGAGACCACGCTTTTAAAGCTTGGCCCTGAGGTTCTTTAACATATCTTTAATTACCTTTCAGTTTTAAGAAGAAAAAAAGCCAATATCCTTAGACACACGATAAAACTTTCATATTTGTAACACATTTGTGGATGACCTTTCCACAAATATGTATTTAAGTAAAGCCTTTAATGAAGCATTCTGTGATGAAAACAATCTATCATTCATATATCTTAAAAGATCATGTTTGAAAGGTCAGTATAATTCTTTGCATTGATGAAAGATATTTTAAGGCTGACATGGAAAGCTCTAAAATATACAGCGATTATGAAAGGCCAATAAAAGATGGATGAACTGACACTCAGTTTTTGGAGGCAACAGAGGAGATAAAAACAACACAGTTATTTTAATATTAGTTAATAACAGAAATTGAATAGTCTCTAATTTTCTTCTGAACAGTTAGCATAATACCTAGGATAACATTTTTCTTTATTCCACAGTAAATTATTTAAAAGATACATGATGTGTCCTTCACTTTTAAAGGGTACATTTTATAATGTTATTTTATTTCAAGGCAAAACTTACAAATTCATTAGCACAGTTTAATTGTGTAATATGGTTTCTTTCACTATATCTGTTCATAGACACAGAGGTCAAGGACATGGCTTATAAAATAAAACATATCAAAACAAAATACAACCAGCTAGACAAGTGTCATGTTTCCAACACTACAAATGAGGAAATAGTAAAAAAAAAAAAATTTCAAGGCAAAGGCAAACATCATGAATATACACAATTAGTTTTGTGTATAGAAAAACAAAAGGAGTGTGGACAAAAACAGATTTTTTTTTTTTTCAATACATCTTTCTAAGTACTTAAAAGCTATGCAGTTATTTCACAAGTATCCAGAAGAATTAAAATTTCAATATCTAGGCTGAAAAAAATGGGTTCATTTGTCTAATCTATTCAATTAGACAGCCACAATCAAAGATCGTAAGCTCTGCAGAAAAAGACCAATTTTTTATGGTATGTTTATACATTGTCATTTGCAAAATGTGTAAAGCGTAAACTACTACTGTATTATACATAATAAAAACCAATGACAGTCAGAGACTTCATAGTGATGTGAGCTTTTTCCCCCCATAACGTCCCTGCCTCAAAAGGTGTTTGGGCTTCTGGCAACCTTCCACTGCACTGCATATTTGTGATGAAATACTACTTTATTTTTTTCCTATTGCTAACACTTCCTTTCCCCCAGTGAATCTCTTCTCATTACAATCCATTCAGCACTTCTGCTATAATGTTTATAAGCTGATTTGTCTACACGGTGGCATGTCTATATAAAAGAAACAGATGCAAGGTCCCTGACACCAACCTGATTAATGAGAACAAAGTGTAATGAGAATTTCTAGTGGCTAATGTCACAGCAAGAAAGAACAAAAAAACACTGAAGACTCTTCTGGTACACTATACTAGAACTGTGTGAAACATGATACTACTTGTCTAAATCTATGAACTAGTAACAGAAAAATAGTTGTAAACCGTGTCAAAATGTCACAAAATCCAAACAAATCAAACAAGCATATACTTTGAATGGGCTTACAACAGAAGCAAACATTTTTAACTCCCCACCCAGAATTTACACAGATGCTCAGGGGAGTTTATTGGCAAAATGTGGCTTTTTCCTCTCAGTAGAAAGAAGCTCAGACTGAAAAAAACAAATCAATAAGCAGTGGACATAGCTGAATGAGAAAAGCTAACTGGACATTTTCTACTATGAGGAAATGTAGGATACAAGTGCAAAAGAAGCACAATGCATGCTCAAATGTTGCCATGAAATAAGACACTCTGAAGCAAAAAACAAATTCACTGCTTCTGTCTTAGGTTGTTTCCCCTTCTGTCAGATTACCAACCATTACCTTGCATATCACAGCAGTAAAACAAGAGTACTCCTGACCTACATTCCTGCATCTACTGGAATTAACTAAGCACTGAAAACCGACTATTTTTGGAAATTTGCACTCTGCATATGTAGTCACAGAAGTGTGCAGGAGAAAAGCAAAAGTAAAGGAAAAATTAGGGTAAAAAAGCAAGTCATTCAACAGTAGCATTTACTAGGTGTACTTTAATACTTAGTAGAGGTCATTGATAATCTGATAGGGGTAACCTATGCTAAGTGAGATACTGAACTGTCAAGAGATTCTGACCTTCAGATTGCTTCTTCAGAAAAGGTTATATTTTTTCTGAAAAGTGGAGCATCTGGCTTGCTCACTACTTTGATGAAAATAGGTAATGATCTGTAACATGCACTAATTTACTGAAGTATTTTTTTTCTTTTATCACCTGGCTTACTGGCTAAAATCAGTGTTCAAGTAAGTTACTGGCCTAGTTCAACGTGCTGAACTTAAAAAAAAAAAAAAAGGGCATTACAAAATCATATACAGACCAAAGATAAACATTTCTATCTTTTCCTAAGATGGTATATCCCCACTGATTGTGGCCAAAAGGTATTTGATCCTGTTCTCACTTTCAGCAAAACTTATTAAAACTTTGACCTTCGGAATCTCATTTGTTGAAGTTAATAATATATTTATGTTTTAAAAAAACTTTCATTTCTTTAAGGCTCATACTCTTAAGATGTCTCAGGTGACAAATCAGAAGATGTAAAGCAGGCTCTTGCTCTTAAATGACCACTGGAGTGAACTAGTTACTTTTGCTGTATTCCTGTTTTTCTACTCCCCTCCCAGTGTCATGGTATTAGAAGGAGCGGTTTACCTGTCCAACAAGTGTTTCTCTTAGAATTAGATTTAGGTGCTGTATTACCTCTTTCCTTTACAAATGTTGTCCAAGCATACTATGCATCCATGAGAGTGACAGTCATGTACATACACACACCATCACGACTCTGAAAAGATGATAATTCTGTCACACACTGAGGTCTCATAGCTGTTGGTCAGTTAGACAGGTGAAAGGAGTTAAGTATCCTTTCTAAAGAAAACTAAGTGCTAATGACTACATTTTTTGTAGGGGTACCCAAGAGGAATAAAACTTAACTTGGCTATTCACAAACTGTAGGTATGGAGATATATGAACAGCATTTCACACTACATCTCCTTAAAGATGGATAAAACAAGCAAAAAATTAGATGGGGTCAGCCTGTTAGTGGCAGAAAAAACAAACAGCTGATCCTGAGTGGCAGTGCTTTTAACCTATGATGGAAATCTCCACTGTGAACACCCCATCAGTCACCTGTAATTTTTTTAGCTTTATTATTATTGAATAAAACAGATGTGTACTTCTTAGCTTGTCATCTTACTTAAAAAATAAATCTAGATAGCTGCAGAAATCTGTCTTGGTATTGTGCCTACCATCATATTTCAATGAGATTTCTCAAGGCAAACAAGAACAGGTTGCCTACTATGACTCAGGCATCCTTTGAATCATACCTGCTATTATAAATTGGCTTGGAGAGCATTATCATATGTTATTTTTTTGTGCTTCTGGAAGTAAAAGCCATTGCTGCTTTCAAATTGCAGCCTTCTATTCCAAAAAAATAAATCAAAAAATGTTAAAAAGTTGCAGTGTTCCATACATGTGGAGATATATGCATACATGGATATACTTTCTCATTTGAGAAAAATTAATGGAGGAAAAATTTTAGGAGAATAAAACATAATGGAGGAGGTTTAAAAGTTACCTCAGAAGGTAATTCTTTAAATTAAATAGAAGCAGAGAATTGAAATGCCCTATCACTTGTGGTAAACTGAATATCCACTATATGTGAGCTCTAGTAAAGAGGTACATGTGCCTGCATTTATTAAAAACGCAGCACTGTTGGGCTGCAGTTACTTCAGTCATATAACTGTTCTCCATTCATGTATACACAACAATATAAAATCACATAAAACTAAGAGTACAGTCTTCATCCAAGATATGTTTTAATAGAGGTCCCTTAATGATTAGTATACTATTTTAACATACCATTTTAAATACATTGCTTGAAGTAAAATCCCCAGTGACATACTGTCCTTCTCTGTCCACATTTCTTTGCTATACAACCAGAATTTGCACTACTGAAAGTGATGTGGTCGCCAGAATCATACTTTCTTTTTTTTACAGTTCTCATCTGTCTTATGCTTTTTTCCAAAGCAACCTCAGTTCCATGAAATTCCTACTTGCACTCAAAGTTCTTTCACTGATGCAATCTATGTACCACCTTCTTTTATATCTTCCTGATCTGCCTTTGAAGTTCTGAGGTACAGTCAGACAATGTGTTCAAAAGACAGCAAAAACTTTAAAAAGCCTGAAATTACAGCATAAAGTACACTTTCCATAAGCTTTTCCTTGCACCCTGCAATACTTGAATTGGCTAACACACTGTTTACATTTAAGATTTAAAGATCTGAATTAAGAGCCCAGTGAGCTCAATAGAAATGTTTCCACTGATGTCATTTGGCTGTGGATCAGATCCTAAATCAACAGAAATCATTAATTTGTTCTCTTGTTCCTTGCTTTTTCTCTGTCAGTAACTTCAATTTCGCTATGATGCCATTCAAGCATTCATGGAAAATGGCCTGATTTTTTATATAGTCACATTAACAAGACCTGGTAGCACACAACAATATTCAAGAGTATAGATACTCACTTTTCAGTACATTCCAGTTAATGCCACATCTTGGTTCAGTCAGCTAATGAAACAGAATTTTAGCTAAAGAGTTAATTTTGTTAAAACTAGTGAGCCCAGCTGTAGTCAATTAATAATTAAACTAGAGTTGGGCCTTGAATAGGTCTTTGAAATTAAAGGACTGATTCCTTGTTACTGTGTTTGCTCAGCTGTGCCTAGGCCTAACGGAGATCTGAAGAAGTTTAGACAGGTATAAATCTTTTCAATTATAAATTCATTTAAAAGAATGGGGGGAGTAATTAAGGGGTTACTGAGGTCAATCCCATTGTGTTAAACCACAGGGGCGAGGAAGGTCAAAGCGAGAAAGAGCAGTATGCTTCATCTTTTTTGATGACCCCCACTCATTATAAGACCCCAACCCATTTTAAAGAACTAACCACGCATGCTTAATATCTATTTATTTAATTACCATATGAAGCGGAGAGTGGGAGGTGTTAATGTTAGGAATATGCATTTGTATTGAATTTTTGTGAATATATATACCTTGTAATGCTTTGTGAATTCACTCTGCAGCTTTGGAAATTATTCCACGCAGCAGCCCAGCCATTAAAATGAAGAACTTCCTCTTGTCCATCAGAATTGGGTGTTGATATTAGATCTATACCCTTATTTTTGGTAAATCACTAGCACCAATGAGAACATTTTTGGCTCCTTATTTGCAATTTAGTGTTTGGACATTAGCAGTTTTGAACTGCATTAAGAATTTCAAGTATAGAACAAGTCAGTTAGAAACATCCCTTATCCACTTCAAATATCTCTTCAATTCTGGTTTATAACTGTCAAATTTTATGATGCACAGTTATATTCATGTGAAAACTATGGCATAGAAAAGAGTGAATTTTATTGAATTTTATTTACTTTCCTGTAAAGGATTTCCTTCTTTATGCTTTTGTCCTTATCTTTATATAGGGGTTTTCTTTTTGCCTATCACACCCCATTTATCTGGGTGCTCAAGAACAAAGCAATAGCAACAAAGTACTTCAGAGAATTTGGGAACATAGAATGCAAACCACACTCTCACCAATGCTCAGGGAAAAAGGTACCTTTAAAATGTGTTTTATCTGGGAACAGAAATTATATAATGCCATTAAATGACAGTAGTGAGAACACGTAATAAGTTTCTAGAACCTATTCCACAAAAAAGTAACTTGGTGATCCTGGAAGTTTGAATAAACCACAAGCAATTCAAACTGCGTGGGAGGCAGACGACAGACCCGTCTTCATTTCAAACCCTGTAAGCTCAGCATTGTGCCTTGCAAGGCTCTTTACATGATCCAGAAATAAATCCTGCTATATAGGTTAGAGTGAAACATGAGAGTGCACAGACAGAGAAACGCTGCTTTGTGGGAAAGCAATGCACAGAACAGCTTCAAGCTTTAGAAAACTAATAAATCTGGCCTCCTGCAGATGATATTCAACTAACTTACCGTTTCTTCCCTCAGTGCATCTGTCTGGTTCACTATATACCATGAAATGTGTTAGGCAGTTCATTACATCCACTTATCTAAGCTAGTGCTGAGTGGGAAATATTACAGCTAAAAAAAGAGTAAAGGGGTAGGTGAGAGCTCCCTGATTCTTTTGAAAGTATCCTATGATACTAAGTGGTTTAGATTTTGTTTCTATTTCCCTTAGGGGTGATAAATAGTGAAGGTAGTTACTGCGTATTAAGATACTTTCAACATTTCATAGAATTAAGTATGTGACTCAACACAAGAGCAGTTTTTGATTTCTCCATGAAGTAGAGAGAACAGCAATAACCTGTTGTATACTTCTTTTGAGTGACTGTATGGTAATTACACTGGGCATTCAGTATCTTAATGAAATAGGGAAGCTACTTTAAAACAAAACGAAAAAAAGTATTTAAATCTTCTAGGAATACTTGTGGAGCATCACTACAAAGTAAATCAGTCAGCAAACAATTTAGTCACAAAACAACGAAGAGATTACCCCATGTGCCCGCACACATGACACTGGCCTGAGGCTTATCTTGTAAGCACAGTAATAATCAGTTTTATTTTTGGGAAGCTATTATACTAAAGAATGTGCATCTTTAGAAAGCACATATATAATTACTAAGAATTCTGATCACAGACTAGTGAACTCATTAAACTTAACACAAACAAATAAATCATTTTGGCTAGATTCCATTTTATATTTAGCACTAGCAAGTTCCAAGTCAATTTTGTCTTCCAGACACCATGTAGCGGGACAATGCTGCTATAGTGACCAATGCAGGAAAAGTACTTTTATATCAAACCTTTCCATTCCTACTCTTAATGTGTAGTTAGTAAATTCAGAGAAAGTAATTAAAAAAAAAAACAAAAAAACAACATTGCTTGCCTTCTTACTCTAACAAGTTGCAAATAATTCCTATTTAAAAACCCTCCTCTTTACAGTAATGAAAACGTAGTACCTTGAATGCTACATGCTGTATCTTCCTCAGTGCTAGGGTTATGTTCCACTTTGACAGGTTACGTTAGCAATTTGTGGGTTTATTACTAAAATTTATCTTCACTGTTCTCCTGAAGCATCTGATTTGAATGATGAGGTGAGGTGGGAGCACTCTGGCAAGGGGGAATACTTCAGACTCTTACTTTCTGTTTTCACATCATTTTATAAAGAAAAATGACTCCAAAAGAAATAGTCATTTTCTGAATCACAAGAGCTAACTTTATGAATGCAAATCAGGGAGCGTTTCAAAATAAAACATTTTAAAGGCTGACCTGAATTTTAAGGCTATAAAAAATATTAAAACATCAATTCATTTACAGAATACTAGTCAACACACAGATTTATAAAACCATAAAGTGTAAAAGTTACAAAGTCTAATTGTAATCTGATAGTCAAACATTTATACACATATAAAGCATACAAATATACGCACATATGAAATTGGACTTCAGTAGAAAAAGGACTAGGTTTTTCAGCAGCATTTAATATGTAATAGAAATACTTTTAAAAAACTAAACAAAACAGGTTTTCATATACTAGCTCATAAACAACTTTTGCCATCAATAAATTTATAAAGATTTAAAGACAGTCTATTTTCCCCAAAGAGATGTGTCATAAATTTCATAGAAGATTCTTATTCAGTGTGCAGATAGACTTTTTCAAAGGCCAAGGAAAATTACTTTTATAGTTATATTGTTCCCACAATATATTGTGCATCACAGCAAAATTTCATAGGAAAAATAATGAATAAAACTGTGCTCCAGAGTAGTAAGTTCTGCAGAAAGTGCTTAATTGATCTCTTCATGAAAACAGCACTAGCAGAATCCAAAGGGAAATTGAGTTAGAGCTGCAAATGCTAATCACATACATCCTTGGATAACAAACAATTTCAGTATCTAAACAACTTAAATAAGTTTGAAACAGAAATAAAAAAAGTTTAGAAGCAATGACACCCTAATTAGTATTTTCATGTTTAAACACTTGAAAGTTTTCTTGGTTCTTCTAATATTTAAGAGGAGGCTGGCCTTGCCAACAGTGGTAACACCACTGCTGCCAGCTCAAGGATTTTTAAAGCTCAGGGCAAGCTAAAATCTGTCTGTCTAGCACAGCCTAAAAATCATTCACACAACAAAAAGTCCAATAAACACTTCATTGCCTCTAGCAACGACCTGCTCAACCCATATGTGGTAACTAAAAACTTAGTATAAGCCCTACCTTCTTCACTAATCGTTATTCATAGCTTAAAGCAATCTTTGATTTTTAAAACACATGGCCTAGCCCCTTAAATATCTCCTTAATTTTCTAATTTGTTTTTTGTCCGCAGAACATATCCAATTACAAAGTTTATTTTTACCAAGTTTTGCCTCTTCATACCAGACAGTGTAATTCATTTTACAGCTTGTTGCATTTATCTGCCTATCACTGTGGCATAGAGTTCATTAGATGTTTTAGGCTTCCTGTTATATTAATACATTTTTTTCAAGAATCAATGACTTGGATGTAATTAAAAAACTCCTAAACCATAACAGGTTCAATCCTTACATGCAATAAAATCCAAGAAAAAAAGGAAGACAGAGTAGTCATGAGACAGGAGGAAAGGGTAAATAATAAAAACTAAACATTCAAGGTTTTGAAATTCCCAATCAATGCAAAAAGGGAATTGATCCAGTGTTTAAAGAGACTGGTCATTTTTAATTACTATTTTGAATGACCAGTTATGGAAGTTAGCTGACATAAAGAACAAGTTTAAATGGATAGTTATATTCACCAGGTATGGTTACCAGTGTTTGGCTTCTACCATCACTTCAACACTTGTGCAAAATAACTAAAGTTTGGAAAATTGCGACCTGGTATTTCACCTGCAAATTTTTCACTTGGTTTTTAAGAATGAAGCAAATAAATGATGTCAAAGGAAGCTTTTCTAGTGGAGCAT
Source organism: Orthonyx spaldingii (assembly GCA_013397795.1). Classification (NCBI taxonomy): domain Eukaryota; kingdom Metazoa; phylum Chordata; class Aves; order Passeriformes; family Orthonychidae; genus Orthonyx; species Orthonyx spaldingii. The sequence goes on from VZTJ01000539.1 coordinate 1,463,572, forward strand.
AGTGTCCACCTGCAGCTAATCTTGGATAAAGTATTTGTGCTCAACCTTTTTGCAAGCATCCTCATAAATCATGAAAATTAGCCAGAGATGGTTGAAAGCAGGTACTGAACAGCAGAGTCCTCATGACATTGTATTGTGATATGAGGCCTTTGGTCTTCTATGCTGTCCATTTCATGCTTTTCTCTAAAATTACATTAGCTAAACAAGGAAGAAAATAGATGCAAAATAGTATGATGCCTGCATCTAGCATCCTGACATCAAATATGTACATAATTATATACATCACTAAAGAACTTCATCAATATAACACTAAGTCAAAGTAAACATCTGCAAAGATTTCCTCTTTGTCACAAATTGAAATAAAATATCCATGCTAACCATGGGCAGAACAGAACAAGGAGCCTAGACTTATTCATAAGTTTTGAATGCCAAGTGTCTCTTTGCACATCATGCAATGAACATCAGACCTATATAATGAAAATGCATGATGTCAGCTGCTGTGTCTGGATGCTGTGAAAGGATGCAAAATATCCTGATGCTGTATTTAAATTGACATGGCTTACTATATTGGGAGTTTTTGCTGTCTCAGTGGGAGCCTGGGGACTTTTGGGGGACATTGCTGTCAAACCAAGCAGCAAAGATTGCCCTGTGAAGGGAGCCCTGTCAACTTCATTTGCATCTTACACAGAAAATTTTTCTCCATGTTGTTTGTACTTGGAGAATCCATGTGCTTACTTCAATTTCAAAACCAAATATTTAGCTTCTCAGTCATGTGAAACGAATTTCCTCTACAATTCCTTTCCATCAAACCAAAGTGAAGCTAAATAGTATTGCAGTAGCCTCAGTGGTCTGTTTCCTGGTTAGATCAGCACCATGAGACCAATAATTCCTATTTATTGGAACAACAAACAAACAAAAACCCAAAAGGTTGAGTCTCTGCCACCTCAACACTAGCAAACTACTGACTAGTCCTGCTCACATGTAGCTGCACATTTATACATATCATACACTTCTGCTTACCAAAAGCTTGGTGATCTCATGCCAGTCAGACTAAAATACATTCTACAAGAGATGCTATATATTCAGTACAGGAAACAAACCCATTCTGCCCACAAACAGTTGCTTGTAGCATATCTCTAAAGTTAGCAAAATCCACTTGCCAGCTTAGTTTGGCTCAAGTAATCTGTGAGAGAAGGGAAATCAGCATGGAAATCTAGATTTCTGTGAGGCTGGTATTCATATAGATAATTTTACAACCATTCCTTAGGCTGTCTTAGCTAAACCCAGGAGAAACGGAAAGAAATGAAGGCTCCCTTCCAGCGTCAAAAAAAAAAAAAAAAAAAAGAGCCAGAAGAATTAGCAACTTCAATTGCATCCTTAATCTCATTGAATATCATGTTACCAATTTATGATAAAGAATGCTATACAAATTTTTAGTAGTTTGTTGTCCTAGAACATGTTTTGAGATTTTTTGATGAACAGATATTTTAGTCATACCCATTTGTGGGGGTTTTCTTTGTTGCATGTATTAGAATCCTAGGCCTTATTAGTTTTTACAGACAAAGAAACTAATTAAAACAAACTAATGGAGTTTTTTCCTAAATAAGAATTTCAGGCCTAGACCCATTAAGGAGGACAATTACTATTCTATAGTCATTGGTCTCATAGTCAGATCTGTTTCCTGTTTCTATTATTCCTAGACATTAGCTATATTGTAGTGTGGAACATGGAAACAGATGGGTATTTTCTCTTCTATTTTCTGTAAATGTAACACAATCCAAGTACTCATATGTGAATTTAGAAATTAACTTTCAAATAACTTGTTATTGAATCAAGAAACCAGGTTTGAAGTGTTGGGAGTGCACTTCAACATCTACAAAGAAAAATTTTAACTTATATTGATACTGTGACTCAAACCAAGAAAAAGCTAAAGTTTGTTGTTTGGAAGTTCTGGATTCTTGGAAACTGGGATACTTGGAATTATCATGTGTGTTCAGTCTTTGTCATGCTTTACATACCAGAAACATAGACCTATAGCTAATTGTATTGCACCTAACTCACATGGTTAAGAGTTTCCAGTCAGATACTGAAAGCTCTTCCCAAGCAGTAAAAGTTAAGGTCTTTGGGGAACATTTCTGGCAGGATTAGTCCCATTGTCTTTGGCATGCTTAAGGCTTGTAAGTCACTTTTAATAGAGCTGTCTAGCATCATTATCTAATAGTTAATTTCCTTTATAAAAACAATATGAAATACCATAATTTTACATTTCCCACCTGCTTTTCAAGTTAAAGTAATTATGTATCTAGCTTCATGATACATACATACATGCAATGTATGTACATAGAAAAACACATATTCCAGGCAATATAAAAGTCACAGCTAGCCAGTTTTCAAAATACAGATGAAACTTGGGGCATCTCTGTTTAATTGACTTCTAAGAATGCAGGTTTCTCTGACTGATGAACAGGTGATATGTAATGATGTCTCTCCTTGAAGCATTGTGACAAAGTTAAAAAAAAAAATATTTATTGTAATGAATGTCAATATCAAACATTCAAGCTGAAAAATAAAGACAAGCATTTATTTATCCTGCAGCTCAACTGGAGGTATTAATTTGAGAATCCTAGAAATCTCCATTACAGATAGTTTAGTTATGGTTAATTTCTTAAGCAACATTAGTTCAAAGATTAGACTTTGTATTAATCAATACCCATAGACAGAGCTTGCTTATGCGCCCAAGCATATTTCCAATTACAGGCACAATTACATACTTTGTGATTAAGAAAAGAGTAAGCTGATACCAGGATTCAGCAGAATAGAAACCTCACTAAAGCCCACTAAAGAGCTAAAAGGTTTGGGGAAAGAAAAGTGAGTATAAATCATCTAAAGTCTCAAACCATCCTAAGAACTAGAAAATCACCCAATAGCCTATTACAGAAAACAAAGATGCTTTATTTCTCCGGAAAGACTGTGAGAATATTCTTCTCGTGCCAAAACCACATAATGAAGACAAAAATATGTCTTGATTTTGACAACTGTGTTTTGTAAATGGAAATTGTCAGAATAGACTATTTGGAAAAATCTTTAGTACATTTAATATGGTAATATAGTAAATATGGAATTACCAGGATATCACAGAATCATAGAACGTCTCAAGTTGGAAGGGACCCTTAAGGATCATTAAGCCTGTAAAGCCCCAGTGGTGACTGGCCACCAGCCCCATGTAACCCCACTTACTATAATTCTGAGCCCAACCCATCAGCCAATTGTTTACCCAATGTGCTACATGCTTATGTAGCTGTATGCTGGACATTTTTCCCAGAACAATACCATGAGAGACTATATCAAAAGTTTTGCTAAAATCCAAAAAATCAACTTCAAATACTAACATCAACTTCAGTAACTCCTATAACTAAAACCACCTCCATACTTCTTCCACATCTCAAGCTATGATATTATTCTCCCAACAGAACAACACGAACAGGATACAGCCTATTGAGGAATTCTGAGAGGTTTTTTTCAAAATGCTTTCCTGATGGTACATGGAAAGTAATCATGAACCACATATTATGAGAGTTTTGGCTTCCCTACCCAAATAAAAGCAGCCCCGAGTATGGAACAAGTGTCAAACTGTTCTAATTACAGAGCCAGTTAAACACACTAGTAAAATACACCTGCAAGGAGATCCTAGAAGCAGATACTGTCAAAGTAATTTAACACATTAAATATTTAACACTCTTCTCATATAGTATTCAATAAACAGAGGGGTGAAATGTGTTTTGTTTTTATGTCATCTTTTTGTGTTTCAGTAGATTAACTCTACTTTTCAATGCAAACAAACCAAGAAACAAAAGATAGCCATTTGTGTAAGAATCCAAAAAAAAGTCATCAAGGAAGAATGAACTAACTGCACAGAAAACAGTCCTACATTTCAAGTATCTGCCTGTGTAACACTTGGAAAACATTTGATAATGATAAGCAGATTCTCATTTCTAAGATCTGCATATCATGAAAAAAAAAAATTGAAATAGAAAAAAGAGACCGTAAGGTATTTTAACAAACCTGAAATACAGCTCAAAATTAAAATTTGGACATCAAATTTTCATCATCTTTTAGGAGTGTTTTCTTAATGTATCTAAATGACATCTTTGAAAAACTAAACTGAAAATGAAACATAAATTTAAACCAGGTTATAATTTAACTGTGTTACATAGAAAAAGTGGTACAGTTCTATATTTCATAACTTATATGAAGAGATATCTTTTAATAACTACAGAATATAAAAACAACAACAGAGAAAACATTCATACCTTACAGAGTCTACACAATGAAAGAAATTACCATGTAAAATTGAAAAAATGGTAAATTGTGGGTAGTTAGCTATCTGCAATGAATTCTCCAAAATTTCTCCTCTGATAAGGCTGCAAACACATGCTCTCTTACAGAGAAGGACTAAGATATACAGAGTGATGAACTGTTCTTAGTACTCACAAGCTGCTTCACTTCCATTTTACACACAAAGTTTATGAGAATAATCAGGGAATGGAATTTATGATACACAATGGTTTAGGGGAAATGTTCTTGTTTCCTAAAATCTAATAAAGTAGGAAGTCAAGAAAAACCACTTTTGACATATCAAAATGGCATTGAAAGCCCATTAGGACTGGATCTGCATGCTCTCTATGCAAAAGGCTGGAAAAGCAAGCTCTACCAAAACTCATGTATATTGATATGGATAACCAGGAGAATATACAGAAAAATCATTTAATGATTCAATAACAGACATCATATTGACAAGGTAGGTGGCAGAAGGTAAATATTATCAAGTAGAGCAGCTCCCAACTTGGATAACTTGAGGTTGTAAATTATCCACAGTCTTAGTATTGCCTGGTAGATTACTGGCTGCCAGAGGTGACTGCAAATTATTGTCAACCTGATGCTCAAGGGAAGCTGTTCTGTACATTCAAATGCTGTAATATTCACAAAACTGAAAAAAACAAGATATTTTTTCAGTATAAAATAATTATTCATGATCATAGATTAAACCACTACAAGTTACATTTTCATAATAGCTTTCTCGATAATTTCATGTTAATGCCTTCTTTTGGAAGACCACCACTTTTTGCGAAGAATTTTTCCTTGAGGAAATTCAAATTAAAAGTACTTTTCAGGAACGTACAACTATGAAATTTTAGTTTCCAATCTGTTCTATTAGTAGAGGAGTGAATTTTTTAGTCCTAGGCAGAGCTGTTATTCTACAAACATGGTTGTCGTCTTTTGAGAGTGGCATTCAAGCAAAAGTTATTTACAAATCAGTCATGCAAAATTACAGACCAACTACAGCATCAAATAAGCCATAAGACCACCATTGTATCACTCCTCAGTATAAAGTGAAACAACAGCTTAAGTGTTTGAAATGAGCTAATACTTTTCAGTCTAGTGAATTCACTTAGTTGTTTTCCAGGGGTTGCATCAACATTTAAGACACAGAGTACAAATTTATGATAACTTGATTTTATTGCTTTGCTGTTGCAGAACAAACTTGACTTTAACTAGTACATGCCACCGAAACTACGGGGAAATTTAGATGAATGTCAAAGCTAAAACAAGACAGGTAAGTCATAAACTCTCTGTGCAACATAAAACTTGAACTTGATACCCTCCTTCCTCAAAACAAAATTTGATACTGTAATTCAGCATTTTCAAATATATTTAAATATACTTTTAATAAGAAAATAGAATAGTAGGAAGTAAAATTGAAATCAGTATCCAGATTATTTAAAAAGTTACTGAATATTTTAGAGTGTAGATATCATTTCAATTTGCAGACAACTGCAAAAAAGTATTGTTTTTCTCTGGTAGAGTTGAGTGAGATGAAGGATGTGAGTGGAACTGGATAAATTCATTCCTATTAGGTTTATCATACAACAAAATATTCCTAAGTGTGTGTAGGTTTTCCACCCAAAATGTACACATGGGCGGATTTTCTTATAGTTGATCACTTGTCTGGTATTTTAGATGTACAGATAAAACAGAAAGAACCTACTCTGTCCACTCCTACTACATGATCAGATCAATGCTTTGCCTTAGGCTTTGAGCATGAGCAGGAACAAAAAGTGAGTCACACATAAAGGTGTAGGCTTGGAGCACAGCAGGCTGCCTCCACCAGCTGCATTAGCTTCTTGGAGTTGCAGCACATTTGTCCAGATTGCCATCACTGAAAAAGCGAGTTACTAGAGTTAATGTTCAGTTGTTATTCAGTCCCAAAATAGCACATCCATCTGCTGAAACAAGTGTATAATTACAAGACTTATTGTTACATAAGCTATTTATTCCATACTGTTCCCGTGTCAATTTTAGAAGGTGCTAAGCCAAATCCTCTTCTGGGGCTTCCCTTCCATATAATTTAGATCAACTCATGATTCAATCCATTATTTTGCTATTAGCAAGCATAAGACACCAAGGGAATGCATCTAAACTATCAGGGAAAAACAATTCATCTGCAAAAGGGGCCATTGATCACTAGGTCCTGAACCATCCAATTTCAGCCAATCATCCCTCTACAACTCCAACCTACACGGCAAGTCACAGCTTCTGCCTGTGTATCTTCAGAAAGGTCCTCTGAGGTTGAGGACAAGGCTAGTTGCAAGGCTACAAAACTCACCCTAGATGCCAAAGTCCCCTCTGTATCATGATTCCTCCCCAGTTGTTTTTTAGGTTTCCAGTTCTTGAGTTCTTCATCCCTTTTTTTTTTTTTTTCCTCTCATTCACAGATGTGGTAGTCCAAACGGCAGTTTGGACTAGAGACTACACAATTTCAATCAGTTCTTGTTAGAACTTTTAACCTCACTTGATTGCTTATACTTAAATTTCAATTTAATTGTATGATTTTTTACCAACTCAATTGAAGGTCAGAACTCCAGTATCACTATGTCTCCAAGCACCAGTTCAAAATACAGGTTCTTAGAATGCTGCTTACCCTCTATCCAGTTCTAATAGTGTGCTGAAGTAATCACACAGCTCAATCACACTCTGCAGGCTCCAAATCAGATGTTAATGCAATATGAAACTACCAAAAATAGCTGAGAGAAGCCATCTCAGAGTCAGGGAACAAAATAGTTCTCAATGAACAGATGCTTACATTTTATCTATTTCTAGTCACTTATAATGATGTTGACTTCACAGAATCACAGAATCA